>JAHLJS010000003.1:101206336-101691977 GCA_038502445.1 Eremochloa ophiuroides
ATGTGAAAACCAATATTAGAAGGTGGATTTGGTGTTAACTGTGATGTTTATTTATTTTCTCATGCTAAATACTTGCAAGATTGTGTAGTTTGTTGCTGAAGTTTTTTTTTTTTTTTTTTTGATTCAATTTGTCGCTGAAGTTACTCATAAGAGCTCAAAGATTGCACCATATTCTTGAGTTCTTGGCCGCGAGTCTTCACTCTATAGTGCTGGGCTCGTTTTTCCCTGTTTATCACTGATCAGGTTTGTATATGTGCTTAAACTAGACGGTGCATGCTCTCTCTCGTCTTTTTAGTTATAACATTATTACTATATTTGCCTCCACTAGGTTTGATCAAATCTATTCTAGGAAATTGAAATAAAAAATCTATTCTATGAAATTTGTAAATGGTAATGAAGTTGAGCATACGCGAAACCTAATAAGTTTGCCACCTGTCTATTCTGCACCCTCAAAAAATACTCAGGAAATGCACTGGACAAGAAAATGCAGGAGATTAGCTTTGCAGATTGCCCTATTTTCTGCATAAAAGTACTGTATCTAAATAATGATGATGCTGTTGTCTTTTGTTTCTCTGTCTGAACAATGATTGTTCACGCCTTCCGTTAACAGGAAAGGTTTTATGGTCACTGAAAAGGTGCACACTGTACTAAAGACAGAAGTTGTGGGTTCTTGCTTTGATAATCAACGGATAATTGCACATCATTTCGATGAAAATATCTCCTGCATGCCTGCATACCAAATATCTGAGAGAGACTGTTTATTGGACCTGACAGGTTAAGGCGATTATCTGAACCCAGTGCCAAATTCAGCTGCAGTCGCCAACCAACCCCTTTGCTGTTGGCTGTTGCAACAGAACGCCTAGGCAACCTCAACTTCTTGTACCTCTAGCGAGTGGTTGGGTTTGCTGCCCTTTTGTTTAGAACAACGCAGTGGATTGTCCCTCGGTGATTGCCTTGCCTTGTCCCCACTTAACTGCAAAGTCATCACGCTGTCCAAGAAAGAGAGATCAAAATACCAGAACCAACCAATACTATTCGGAAGTGGAGAGACGAGTACAATACCTTTTGGTTTTCGTCAGATATGATACACTAATTCAGGTGTTGTTCATAAGAGCGCTAGTAGTACGTCAGATTTGCTGCTTGGATCTCCCGTTCCAGTACGATGTTTCAATGGAGAGTTCGGATGCACCTTTCTGAAAGCACTAGTGCAGTCAGACCCAACAGCTCTGTTAATTGGACTTATAGAAAATTGAAGCTAGTTTTATGGTACTACTCCTACATTGAAATGGTGTCTGGCTGCCTGCCTTGCATTATGCCACACTGTTTGCTAGCCTGTTGTTAAAAGTGACAGCTGAGATTGTTTGTTTTGCCGTCCATGTTTTTTTGCAATGAGCTTAGAAAGGTAGTAAGCTGGCAACTTTTTCGAAAGGACGGAGTAGCTAGCATTTTTCTGTCATCTATTTGTATTTTGCCTGAGAACCAATTGTCACTTTGTTCTCTTTTATTTTAAGCGTGAATCCTTAAGTATTCGTCAAGTGTGAGGCTCTCAGATGTTTTGGCCTTCTGATCCCAGCTGGATCGCTAAGCTTTCTAGCCTCTCAGTCATATCCATTTTCTGAACCTCCAAACTCACCCTTTTTAAAAGAAGAATCTCCAAACTTCATAAAACATGCATACTACTACTAGCATCACACTAATGATAGTCCATCGCAAACCTTTCTTCGGAATTTCGGATCCTGGAGCTTCTAGAGCAATGACAGCTTCCATGAGCACCGCAGATCTGGAAAGAAGGCGAGACTTTGCTTTCGACGATTCCATTAACTGTTGACACCATTATCGAATCGACCTAATAATATTTTAATTGTCTGGTGGAGGAGACGCATCCGATGGGCAGCCCTCGTTTTCACCTCGCAAGGGATGAGCAGCTCTTGCCACGGTTGGCGCGTGCCAAACATTCTTGGGAAGCCAAGCCACCTAAAGTCTATGGGCGTCAATTTTAAGAGACCAAGACAGCCTGCTTTGCTTCCACCTTTCTTCAGGTGCACTGACCATTTCTTGCTCCTGACTGTGTGTGTGTATGTGTCACTGAAATGCATTTGTTTACATAGGGACTTTGGCGACGACAGTACAAAGATTCTGTAGGATAATAATATACGCCGTTACCAGCAAGACACGCCGTTACCAGCAAGACAAATCTTGCAGGAGCTAATGGCCGACCTCGCTCTGATAATATGGCCCTGTTTAGAGCCACTGCAAATTGCAATTGCAACTAGTCACATTAACGTTGCGACACATGTACGGAGCATTAAATATAGACGAAATATTTACATATTTATACTTTTTACATGTACATCACGAGACGAATCTTTTAAGCCTACTTAAGTCATGATTAGACAAAAAGTTGTCAAATACAAACGAACGTGCTACAGTGCATAATTGCAACTGCAACTGGGATCTAAACACACTAAGGGTTACCTTACAGTTGCTTCACTCTGGGTCGCACAATAGACTAGGCTCTGTTTTGATCCATTGCAAATTGCAATTGCAACTAGTCATATTAAAGTTGCGACACATGCATGGAGCATTAAATGTAGATGAAATGTTTACATGTTTATACTTTTTGCATGTACATCACGAGACGAATCTTTTAAGCCTACTTAGGCCATAATTGAACAAAAGTTAGCAAATATAAATAAACGTGCTACAGTGTAAAATTACAACTACAACTGGGATCTAAACACAGCCCTAATGCCAGTGGTTCACAAATCCTAAGGGAAAGGGCGGAGGAATGCAGGCAGACGCTTCAGGTGCAGCGCAGGACAGCAGCACGGGCATGGCTGCATTGCCTGCATATCATATGGGCGGGTCAGTGACAGTGTGTTGGGCTGTTCGCAACTTGTGCTCTTGGAGGCGTCGTCAGTGAAACGGCGATGCAGTGCAGAGTCTTCAGACATGGACGGACGGGCGTCGACGGATGGGAAGGTTTGGGTCACACCTGTGACGCCCGTGACTTAAATCCCAAGCGTATTCTGATAACATCTCCCCATCTAACTCATTTATGGATGAAGATACTATATAATATCTCCCATCCAATTGGCACCAAACTTCGGTGGTAGTAGCATATGTCATGACCTTTCTTGGTGACTTTGCTTATATATTAGGAGAAGAAAGAAAAACATCTGTGCGTTGGTTTTGGTTCATGGCTTCTCAACTCATGCTGAATTTTGAGGGGGAAAGAAAGCGTGCGTTCTGAAACTGATTGTGCTCGTTCCTCGAGCTGCTGTTATGCTCCTTTGAACAGACGAAATGTTTCAGCTGATTTCTGCAAAAATGTACCTCCAACTAATCGACTGCGCTCCTCGAGCTGCTGCAGCGTGACCATCCCATTCTAGCCGTTCAAGCCGGGACTGACATTTCGCAGGGGAGGAAAAGAAAAGGTAGGAGACCGGGGCGGCAGGTTTCACTTCATCATGCTGTTTTCCCTCCGATCTGGTGCAAACGGGGATCGAAACAGAAGGCGATGGCTTTCGTTCGTGCCTCAACGTTTCGTCCGTTCTGTTGTCAAAAAAAAAAAAAAAAAAAGTTTCGTCCGTTCAAAGGAGCGTTGACGGCCTAACAACGTGTATTTTTCCACGTGGCCAAAACTCGTGCCTTAGCCTTACGTTGACGCAACCAGATTGAACTACTGCAGGACCAGTTTGGTGTAGTAGCTAACATGTTTTTTTTTTAAAAAAAAATACATTCTCCTAATCCTAGTAGGAGACTAGGAGCACTATATACTGTATATAAATCCATCCATTCACACGAGTTCTCCAAACCAATTCCACGGCAATAATATTAATTCAAGCAAGATTTGGCATCTGCATGGACCAAACCAAACTCCCCGATATAAGCTGCAGTAGCATCACTCCTAATCCAGTCAACAAACATTTTTTTTTCAGACGCAATTAATCTGCAGGAAGGAAAGCTTGCCTTGCCTAAACTAAAATCCTCCCCCATGCCGATGGACAGAGGCGGTCACGAAAACGAAGAGCGCCACCCACCGCAAATCCCGGCGGGATTGAACTAAACTGAGCTCCTTCGCGAACGAACGAACCCATCTTCTTCATCTCCCTCCCTCCTCCTCCTCCTCCTCCACTAGAGCCGACACTTCATCCGTCCCCCATCCCCATCCCACGCGGCCAGCACCACCTCCTCCTCCTCCTCCGCCTCCTCCATATCTATTTCGCTCCCTCTCTCCGGGCGGCTTGCCAAGGAGTCTCCAGTCCTCCTAGCAATAAATTCGTCACGCCCAGCCAGCCCACCTGCGCGCAGGCTCAGCAGGGGGGAGGAGATGAAGGGGCTGAGCGGGCCAAAGCTGCTGCTGGTGCACCCGGCGTCCAACAAGTCGCCCGGCGGCGCGGGGTCGCCCGGGGCGCTTCTGGGCGCGCAGCGCCGACGGGTGTGCGCCGCCGTGTTCCTGGCCTGCTTCGCCTGCGTCTCCCTCGCCACCACGCTGCTCTCGGCCGCGCGGGACCCCGGTGGGGCGGCGGCGGTCGGGAGGGCGGCGGCGGCGGCGTTCGCGGTGCCGGCGGGGGCTGGCGCCGCTGCCGCCGGCGCCGGCGCGGCGGCGACGGGCGAGGGCCTGCCGGGTCACGTGTTCGACGCGCTGGTGCAGTACTCGTCGGCGGGCGGGAACTCGACGGCGAGCATGCCGGGGGCGGACGTGCGCGCCATCGCGGCCGTGCTGCGGCGCCGCGCGCCGTGCAACCTGCTGGTGTTCGGGCTGGGCGGGGAGACGCCGCTGTGGCGCGCGCTCAACCACGGCGGGCGCACCGTGTTCCTGGACGAGAACCAGTACTACGTGTCCCACCTGGAGGGCCGCCACCCGGGGCTGGAGGCCTACGACGTCGCCTACGCCACCACCGTCCGCGAGTTCCCGGACCTGCTCGACGCCGCCCGCGCCGCCCGCGCCGCCGAGTGCCGCCCCGTCCAGAACCTCCTCTTCTCCGATTGCCGCCTCGCCATCAACGACCTCCCCAACCACCTCTACGACGTCTCCTGGGATGTCATCCTCGTCGACGGCCCGCGCGGGTAAGCCCCACATGATCCCATCCCCATCTCCATTTCCGCTTCTCCGACCTCCAAGATCCACTCTTCTTGTTCAAGAAGAAGAAGAAGAAAGATCCAGTTTTTCTCCCGGCTCTGTGCATCTAGCTAACGCCCACGCCCGTGCAATGCGGACAGGTACACGGCGACGTCGCCGGGGAGGATGTCGGCGATATTCACGGCGGGGGTGCTGGCGCGGACGCGGGGCGGGGAGGGGGCGACGACGGACGTGCTGGTGCACGACTACGAGCGGGAGGTGGAGCGGGCGTGCTCCAGGGAGTTCCTGTGCGAGGAGAACCGCGTCGCCGAGACCAGCACGCGGTCGCTCGCCCACTTCGTCGTGCGCGGCGGCGCCTCCGCCCGCCGGGACGCCTTCTGCTCCGGCGCGGGGGCGGGGGCGGCGGCGGCCCACTAGCCTAGTTTTTACTCCTGTCACTCACCTCACCTCACCTCTTCTACTTTTTATTTTTAGCCTCTCTCGATCTCGGTTTGACGGTGGTTAATGATGATGATGTTGTTTGTCATGTGAGTGGGGGAAAAAAAAAGATGAGAAAGAGAAAGGTGAAGCCTGTAAAAATTGGTGTGACGAAAAAGAAAGAAGCAGAGGAATGTGTCTCTGTCCTTGACAACTCGTCCGTCAATGGTGCCGGTTCTCATTCTGCTTCTCTCCGCCTGACACGGGATTCATTTTCATTTTCTGGCGTTTCCTCGACGCAACCACAAACCAGAACCAGAAATATTCCTTGGAAACAAACACAGACGACACAAGCAATTGAGGATAAAAGACGAACATGGGGGGCTTTGCTTGCACTAATCTAGAAATGATGCTCTCGCTCACATCACGTACTACGTGCTGTACGCCAATGGCGGCAGACCAGACGGAGACGGCATCACCGCATCAGTGTTGCGACTGCAAATCTGCAATGAAGGAAGCATGAAGGAGGCGCCGAATTGGCAGCAATGAAGACGCTGCCATTTTTGGTTCTCCCAAGCCTGGTCAGTGACGTGGGACCTGCCTGCCTGCCTGCCCACGGCCGGCCGGCCAGCCCCCACTGCTTCCCTCGTGGACCGTGGCGGGGGGCCGAGGACGGGCGGTGGCCGCCTCCGCCTGGCCGGTGAGGCGGTGACGGTGAGGGTGGAGCGGTGGACTGTTGCTGACGACTGTTCCCTCGTCTCTTCTCCCATTGACGCCTGAGGCTGACGCGAGGTTCTGCCGGCTCGCGCGGGGCACGGCGAACAAGTGACACTTGTGTGCACTGTGCTGTGCTGCTATTAACTCGGGGTCAGATTGGAGCCCGACCCGCCGTGCCGCCAGAGAGCGTCGCCTTCACTCCACGCTCCCCGCTCCCGTCGCCGTCGCCGTCGCCGTTGCCGTCTCTTCGCGGGACAGCTCGTCTCAGCGTGGTTTTCTGCCACGGACTCATGCACCCAGACCCAGCTTGACCCGTGCGGTTTGGGTTTGAGTTCGGGGGCTCAATGTACACGTTTTCTCTGGGAAATGTTTTGTCATATCACCGTACTAAGCCGGTGTTAGAGAGGACGATGACGGCGAAGTGGGATGTGCAAATGCAATGGAGCGGCGGGAAAGTTAAATGTGTTCTGAAGGGCATGTGCTTCCACTTCATACACCACACAAAATGTTTGCAGCACATGCTGAGAGGAAAAAATCGCCTCTATGAAGCGGCCGACAAACAAGAGGGCATGATGTGCTGTGACGTGGCCGATAAAGAGGGTTGATAAAATATGTGCCTAAGCTGCGCCGCTGCTCTCTGCCTAAGTGATCTGGTACAGGATAAAACCTTAGAAAGGCTGCAATGTGGTGTTACCATTTACCAAACAATCAAGCGAACCCATAAACATCATTTCTTGGTGGGAGGAAGCAACAAAACCGCTTCCAAAAGATCGACCGCTCAAGTTCAACAATATGGAAGGTGTTCCTGGAAGGTGAAGGATGACATTGACCAACATATGAGGACTCTTTGGCTCTGTATCTTATTTACCTGCTTCCAGTTTTAGTGTTTGTTTTGGTCCATGTTGTGGTGGTGTCAGTAGGTTGCTCCACGAGTTTGATCCTTTTTTTTTATTCATCCACGAGTTTGATCTTGGTATCTTGTAAAACTTTTTTTTTCTAAATTAATTGAAAACCAGAGTTCCTACCACTTAAGTTAATATATACTCCCCCCGTCCCTAAAAAAGGGACGTTTTGGGTGTTCGTGCCGCTAGTTTGACTAGATTTATAGAAAATACGTGCAACATTTACATCCCCAAATAAATTTGTTAAAAAACTAGACTCAAAGATCTATTCAATGATACTAATTATGTGTTATAAATATTTATATTTTTAATATAAATTTAATCAAAGATATTTTTCGGGAAGCGAGAACGACACTTTTTTAGGGACGGAGGGAGTATGCCTCAATCATAATACAATGACATATGAAGAGTTAGCATGAACAGAACAAAAATACACTAGTGGATAATGATAGAATTGGAAAACGGAGATCGAGATACCTTTGTTAACAAAAGGGCTGGATATATAATCTTACGTGGTACGGAGTAAAACAGATACAGTGTAACAATGTTGGGTTGCAAAAGAGAGGATGAGCGGCAAACAAACAAAATATGGAGATCCGAAGATGATCGTTGGTGAGATAAGCGGAGTGAGGAGACGATAAAACTAAAACATGATGTGCCGAGAGGGTTGATAAAGAGAAATGACTATGTGCATGTTCCCTCTGTGCCGAGCCTGAGGTAATCACTAATCAGAGCAGCAAATGCATCGAGGTTGCTACTGTAACTAGCATGGTACTGTGTATTTTCCAGATAAGATGGTAATTAAGAGTGTCAGTAGTAATCATTTTCCCCTTACACAAACACAAAGGTTGAGATGCCACTGATGTGCCCTGAACGCCGTGATACGCAGCCATGGTGCGGCGACCGCACATCAGATTCCAGTATTCCACGCAGAGGAGAGTGCTACCTCTGCCCGTACGTACGTGCGAGTCTGAAGCTTTTGTTCCCCTGCGACGCCGTCACGCGTGCGAGACAGGACATGAGGCATATCTGGGACGACGAAGTGACACGGAACGCCGTGTGCACCGGCCCATCGCATTGATGCCACTGTCGTCGTCCCCAGCACCAGCAGTCCAAAACTCCAAATTTCCAATACCGCTAGTACAGTGTTACAGTGTGCAAGTCAGCGACGGGTGTAAAGACGAGTATCAAGGTTGTCTGTTAGCGCACACGACATTGATACTCGTACTAAAATAAACAGCATTACGAGTATTTATTTAATTTATTTATGGATTGTTAAGTACTACTAGTACTGTACTCCCTTCGTATTGGTAAAAGATGACGTCTAAAATAATGGTATGGTCTTCAACGCATGACTTCGACTTTATATTTCTATAAAAATATTTATTGAAAAGTGATATATGTATACTTTTATGAAAATATATTTGAAGATAAATCTATCTATATACTAGGTTTTATATTTTCAAATTTAACCATTTAAAAGTTATTCATGATTTATATTTTTAATGTTTGACCAAGACCTATTTTAAAACGTCATCTTTTATAATATAGAGGGAGTATGTATGTGTTATGACTCGCGTGACAGTTAGCTAACAAAGTGTTGACTGATCGACAACTACGGTGAAAAAAAAAACTACGGTGAGACGAACTGTGCGTTGCGGAAGACACACGTATGGTCTCAGTCTCAGCAGGGTCAACGAACAGCAGTGCCAGCCAGTGCATGGATGCGCTTCGTTAGTCGGTGCCTCAACGCTCAACGCTCAACGCTGATGGTGCTCGCCAGTCGCCACAGTACATTCCAGGAACAGGAAACCGAATCTGCATTGCACTCGCACGTCGCACCGGTGGTGGTGGTGGCCTGGTGGGCTGTGTGGCCGGTCTGTGCTGCAGTGCACAAGCCATTGAGATGATGAGTGGCGCTTTGAATATAATATAAATTGTTCGTTTGTTTGGAAGGAAATACTAATTTTGACTGATGCTAATTTACTGGAAGAGACAAATATTGTTCTACAGTTAAAAAGAATGTAAAATTTTAGTTGATTAAAACAGCTGAATAGGGCCATAACTTGTAGGAGTAGCGGCGCCGGATCGGAGATCAAGACGGCACGATGTGGGCTGTCTACCTGGTCAGCCTGTCTCACAGTTCAGTCTCGGTGGGAGAAAAAAAAAATAGGTGAGGACCACGTTGGGAAACTATATGCATGGGGGCCCTTAATCTCCTTCAGCATTGACACAATGCTTGACCTTTGTAGATCACCTGCCAACCATAACCTTAAGAGCTCTTGACAGTCGATCTCAAGCCAAACCTTCTGTATCCCCAGCCGGTATGCCATTATCAGCCTATCTCTGCACGCTAACGCCTCCATCGTCAGGGCATCAAGACAATGATCATACCAATTGGCAATGCCTCTCACAAAACTCCCTTGGTTGTCACGTAACACAGCCCCTGTAGCACCGTTCCATTGCCGTTCATAGAACGCTCCGGTAAACTTTGAAAGTTGAGGAAAGAGAGTGGTATGATTTTAGAATTTAGAGGTCGAGGAGAAAATAGACTTTGATGATGGTAGTAGGTACGAAAAAGAAACTTTTCCTAACGACAAACGCGCTAGCCCAGCCCAAACTATTCGTGGGTCTGGTGTAGGCTTTCCTTGCAGGCCCAGCGTCGACTGCATGAAGCTGGGCTTCAGAAAACGAGATCAGTCGTAGCAAATATTCAGGATCTAGCTAATTGAAGATTTTTCCTCCAAAAAAAAAAAGAAGATTTTGCCGTGTATGGTTCGCAAAAAGGTAGTATATCAGGCACCTGTGATTGTCCATCTCGAACTCCGAAATGGCCATTTCAACTCTAAGATGATTGATTACCCTTTGGCCTTTGGCCATGCTCTGCATTTGTGCGAGGCAAAGGAGAGGATCAGAGGAGGCAGACAGGCACTTGAGAGTTGACATGTTATCACATTGCAAAATTAGCATTGGGCAAAAGAATTCCCAATTACGTGTCGTCTCCTTCACGCGTCACTTGGTAATTAGCTTATCCATCAGCCGCATTTCGTAACCATTAATCGTTGATCGAATAGCTCACTCAGATATTTCTTGCACTTTCTGTTCAATTCCTAAAACATTTTTTGTTCACAAAGCTAGAACATGGGTTTTTGAGTGAAGCATTTTCTTTTGTCTTTTTATATCTCCTCAAATCCGATTGATTGATATGTAAAACATAAATCCAATGCAAAACATAAATCTGACTGATTACAGAATAGAAGGCAACGACTCAAGCTGTACTAGTAAACTGACCAAAATCTTCCTTTCTTTGTACATCCTATATATATATCTATGCCTCCTTCCTTCATCCTTCTCTCCAAACAAATTTCTGATAATGCTGGCGTTGTTCGTGGCTGGTTTCCTGTCTGATCCATACCGTGTATTTTTCGGTTGCCTTCTCGACGCAAAGTTCTGGTGAACACGAGAACTGACATGAACAAAGACACTGCTTGAGAGTCGTCGTTCAGATTTGTACAGTGATGAAGTGACGATCGATCAGCTCCTCGTCCCCATCGAAGGTTTCCAGAAACTCCAGCTCGCTGAAGCCGCCGCGCGTTTCCGTCTCCTTGCTGGCCACACCAATTGCCGGTGACGGCGGCGTTCCAGTTACCGCCGCCGGCGCCGCCGCGCACTCGCACCGGCGCCCACTTTGTATGTATGGCAACCGCGTGCATGGGGCATGGAGTACAAGCGCGGTCGGCGGCGGCGGCCGCGCGTGGCCGCACTCGGCTGCGCTAGCTATGATCTCGTCCTGCCTGTCGCGGAGCCACAAGTCAAGGCTCGGCGAGGACAGCGGCGGGGGTAGCCGCCGCGGCGGCGGCGGCGGCGTGCCGCAACGGAGTGTCTCCTTGCAGTGGGCAATGGCGCTCGCCACGGCGTCGGCGCGCTCGCTGGCCGTGTCGTCGACGGCGGCCCTGAGTAGCGGCGCCGCCGGCGTTTCCTTAGTAGCGGCCCTGGCCTTCCTCAGCCGCCGGGAGATCCTCCGCAGGTGCCTCCCCACAACGAGGCCCCTCGGCGCCACGCTCGCCGCCGCCGCCGCCTGCTGCGCATCCTCCTCCTCGTCGTGGATCTTGGGCGCGCGCGCGAGGGCTTTGCTGGAGCTCCACCACAGCCGCCCGGTGCCGCCGGCGCCGAAGCACAGCGCCGAGGTGGAGGTGGATGGGCTCTGCTGCCCAGATGTGCCGAAGCTGAAGGCGTCGGCGCTCGACGACGACGACGAGGAGGAGGACGCCGATGGGGAGGAGCCCGAATAATCGGGTTCCTTATTAGCGCCGGCGCCGCCCGCGCCGAACGCCGGGGACGAGGACGACGGCGACGGCGACCAGTCAGGCTCGGAGGGCGCAGGCGTCGCGGCCGTGGCCACCGCCGCCGTGCCCACGGCGTACGTTAACAGCCAATTCATGGCGGCGACTAGTGCCCGGCAGGAATGGATCGACTTGCATTGGTGTGCGTGCATGCCATTGTTCATGGCATGGTGGCGTGTCCTTATATATTCACGCCGTGAGCTCGTGATCATTTTCGACGACGCGTCCTCCCTACCGGAGATTGGCAGATGACAACAAATGACAAGCATTCTTGCCTGAATAGATCACTTGGCGGCCGTGTGTATATGGAAGGAGCTTACGAATTCCATGGTGGCCAGTATGGCGATACTGTCATTCCATAAAACTACACGCGTCAAGGATGGATGGAATTTGTGGGTGAGCATGATTTGCAATCTTGCAATAATCTGTCATTCTTCATGACTGTGTATGTTTGAGTTGGGAATTTTACTTTCAGCTCAGATCTCTCTTGTTCTGTTGCTCGCGAACGGATGCTAGACTGCTTGTCTAGTGCTCTTAGTAGCACCCTCGTGGTGCGAGTTCAAGCCGCAGGTGTGGCACACTCTCGCATATGGGTGGGGCAGAGGTACGGAGATTTTCCTGTCTACTTGAAAAGAGTCATTTCTTAAGTCAAATACCCGACGCTGTCTAGCTACTGCGGATTGATTTTTTTTTTTCATTCTTTTGCTCAAAAGTACTCGGGAAATTGCAGTAATAACAAAGGGATTTTTGGATTTTTTTTTCTCCGTTTCAAGGTGAATGGGTTTTTGCCTACAACATATGAATTACGCAGTTCTTCAATAAAAATGTTGTGCAACAAATGGATTTAAATATACTCCAATCTAGAGAAATTGTCTTCAAATTTTTTGTTCATGAAAATTTATTAATAACCCACAGCGCAGTGACTTCAAATGCTTGCTATATTGAGGGAAAGTTTGGCATACCACCAACCAAAAATCCATGCATGATTTGATGTTAATGATAGAATAAAGTAAGTGCATGATCAAATTTAATCAAAATTGCTTAATTAAATATCTTCGTGTGCCAGAACTCCAGCTCCAAGAAATTGTGCAGCTTAACCAGCTCTAGAATCTTTTGGCTTTGTTAGATTGATGGAAAAACAACTTAATAATAGGGCCCGTTTCACAACTCTAACTCCGAAATCTTGATTAAATTAAAGTGGTTTACATATTTTTGTTTAATCTAAAATATAAATGCATGTATCATGTTTGTAGCGCTCTAGATCCATGATTTCCTAGAGCTACAGAAGACAGCTCTAAAAAAAAATCCACAGATTATCTATAGCTAAAGCTTTGCACCTAATCTGATTAATTCTCTAGCTCCTGAAAGCTGGAATACCTTCAGTGTTGGTAATACTAAGCTGTAGGCTGACACGAATTTTCTTTTCACATCTAATCGCCTGCTTTTCACATCCTACGGATCGACTCTGCTTCCTGAACACTTGAGAGCCTCTTCTTTAGTAGATCTCTACAGTGATGAAGTGGTGATTGGTCATCTCCTCGTCCCCGTCGAATGTTTTCAGAAACTCCATCTCGTCCAAGCTGCTCATCGACGACTCGCCATGGCAACCTGCACTAGTGCATGGAGAACCAACGCATTAGACGACAGACGCTGCCGGCGCATCAGGTTTTGCATTGCATTGGCATCAGCAGACGTAACGGTGCCGGGTGGGCTAGCAGAGAGACCTATACCGTGGCCGTGACGCGGTGACGCCGGCTCGCCGTGCGCGACGGCGGTCGCGGCGAGGGAACCGTCCCGGCTTGGCGAGGCCGCCGGGCACGGCGACTCCGGGAATCCCTTCTCCATGGTCCGCATCCCGAGGGGCCAGCCGGCGTCGTCCCGTCCGCGGCGAGGATGCGGCGGCGAGGGCCGGGGGTCGCTGCACTCGTCGTCGCAGTGCACGGCGGCGGCGCTCGCGATGATCTCCTCCTGCCTGTCTTGGAGCCAGTCGTCGAGGCTGGGCGAGGGAGGCGGCGGCGGCGGGGGAGGCGGCGGCGACGGCGACGTGCCGCGCCGGAGCGTCTCCTTGCAGTACGCGATGGTGCGGGCCACGGCCTCGTCCCTCTCGCGGGCCGTGTCATCAACGGCGGCGGCGGCCATGGGTGACGGCGGCGACCCCTTACCGTCGCTCCTGGAGTTCCTCAGTCTCTTCGAAATCTTGCGTAGGTACCTCCCGACCACGTCTCCCTTGACCTTGGGCGCCATGGTCGCCGCCTGCGGCTGCTTCGCGGGCGGCGCTCGCTCTCGGGAGCCCCGGAGCAGTCTCCTCCCTCCGCCGCCGCCGCCGCCAGCGCCGAAGCACAGCGGCGTTGTGGAGGGGCTCTCCTGCCGGGACCGGGACGAGTGGGCGTCGCTCGACGACGAGGACGGGGATGAGGAGCCCGATCCGGCCGCATTGGCGCTGAACGACGACGGTGACGACGACGCGCCATCGAGCTCAGAGGAGTCGGCCGTTGCCATGTCCACTGCAAAGCACTGGGCGGCGCCGGGGAACAGCCACGCCGCGAGGAACTGGATCAGCTGCATGACGGCCGGCGACGAATGCTAGGCACGAGCACGACGGACTTTTGGTTTGGTTTTGGCGTGGCGTGGCATCTCTTATATACTGGGTTTTAGGTACATGCAGTGATCGATCACGGCGGCGTCCCCTCCGAGATGCCTGCTTGCCTACCTAAAAACGAAGCATCCGGTGATCTGGAACTGGAAGGGTCCTTGGAGTCCTTCCAAATCCATGGCAGGCAGCATGCAGTTGCCTTCTTCTGTTACTATCTTCCATATCAGCGTGGTAGGTTACTCGCTTCGCTCACTGTTGGATTCATTATTAGGGTGCATGGAATGTTTAATTAAAGAAGTTTGCGAATGCATGGCTGTACTGGCCTTCTTCTAGGACTTGTCTTCCATATATTGCAGGCGCAGGCACCGTTTGTGCAGAGATTGATGCCATCGTCCAAACGGGCTGGCCCAATGGGCGGGATGAGGCACAATCCTATTAGCGAGTTCTCTCTTCAAGGCTTTGGTACTATTGTTAACGAGCTCGGCCCAGAATAGGACTGTGCTTGGCCTCTCATTTGGCGCATGGTAGTGTCTGCCGTGAGCATTGGAATGACACACCCAGCAATCTACAAACTTACGTTAAACGTGAAGTTCAAAAGTAAAAAAAAAATTAACTTATTTGTAGAGAGCAGTAGACGGCGACGTCCTGGTCTGTCTTTCTAGTTAGATTGCTCCGTGTCCGTAGCCTCCACTAACTTGACCATCGATGAGCACGTGGTGCAACGACTCCATGCGCAATTCGCACGCCATGCGTCTCACGTGCATTATATATGTCCCCGGCCGGGGTCGGTACCACGCACCATCACAGTCACAGAGGGTTTCTTTTTCAAAATCTTTATTTACATGTGCCATCATGCTCGTCCACTGTGCACCACTGGCTAGTGGCCTGCAGGGCTAGCTGCAGTTGTCGAATAATTCAAACCTCATTTAAATCCAACACCGACGATCATGTCCCACATCAAGTAATGAATGCATATGAACAGCTAGCCATTTAAGAAGCGAGGTCCAAAAATTGATTCAGAATAAGTCCATGCGAAAATTGTTGTTGTTGTTATTGTCTAACTACAGAAAAAAACATTGTGACTTGTTGATTGTCTTTATGCCAACATATATTAGATTTTGTTAGGTTTATAGTTTTGTCTATTGGCCTTTTTATAACAAGATTCGAAAATTGCATCTATAGAAAATATAACAAACTTACAACTGCACATGACAATAATTGTCACCTGAACTAAAACTCGTGTAATTTTAACATAAAATATATGCAATAACCGTCACCTGAACTAAAACTGTACATGATAACCGTTGGATTTTATCTGAAACTCATAAATCTGTGTCTAACGGAAATTATGTGTTTTAGTGGGCATTGCAACCATGCGCTAGTTACCCGTGAAACACATGAATATTATATAGACAAACTCTACACAAATTATTTTTCATGATTTTATATCTCAAATATTATCACCAAGTAAGACTTTTAAGACTATCTCTGCTTGTGTTTCATTTTATTATCCAAATTGTTCTTTTTCTCCACCACTTCACAAAGGCAAGCACTACCATTTAAGAGAAGCATAGAAGCTAACAGAACAGCAAGCTAAGCATAACGCTACTGGACAATGCGCCCAAGATCAAGTTCCTACGGCAGCATGACCAAATGGTGGTTTTCCAAGTGGAATGTACTGCCAAAGGACTGCGTCTATTTGTCCAAATGTCTTGGGAGTAACAGAGTTTTTAGATAGTTTAAACCCACCTTTTGTAATATATGGTCATTGCATCAGTATTCTATCTTGCTAATGTAAATATTTTATCTATTGGCAACAGACGTTGATAGTGCATTAGAAGTATGTGATTATCAAAAATAATTTATTTATTTGTATAGAAAAGAGTGTGCCCCCTGTTGTTCGAGTATATTTGATAACTCCCCGTGGACCCGTCACAAATTATTTATTGAAGAAAATGACAGTAATATTTTATTGCTTATAGGTCATGATGGAATTATTTTATTTACTAAACAAAGTGATACTAAGTAATATATAAAAAATAGATTGACCTGATATCATACATATCGGTGACTACTATAACAAATTTTACTATGCCAAGGGCCCAAGGTCCAGACAGAATTACTAATGAACTCAAATGAGACTATGAGTAATAAAATTGAAACGACCTCGATTTCCGCGAAGGGAAATCCACAGGCTCGAATTGTAATTCAACAGATTGCTTGGGACAATCCATGAAATTACCCATATCTCAGTTGACACCAGGATCCATACAACGGTAATTAAGTCTTACATAAACATTTATTACATCGTCACATTGGCGGAATCAACATTCAGAGAAGCTTTAGAAGATGCGGAAGCGATTCATCCTTCACGGCCAACTTGAGTGTAGCACGTGACCCTATTCCTCGTCATCATCTCCCTCGAAGTCGTACTCATTCTCGTCACCTGACAGCAAATTTATCAGTACGATTTGTACTGGCCACGGAGCTCACCTATGCAGCATTTGCTTTGTGGAAAGTGGATGCAAGGCTATACAAGCAGACCTATAGGTTGGGGTTTTCCTATGCAGCTGTAATCAATGTTTAATTAGTCAAGTTTTATCACCAGTTAACACCATCATCCCTTTTCCCATCACCACACCTCACATACCCACACCTCACTCTCATTCGACAGGCCCAACTCCCTTTCGGGCCTATCTCAGCGGCACACTACCACAACGGGCACACTGCCGGAAAAATGTTATCCAGGGGGAGAAAAGAATATGCTCTCATCTAATAGTGGTTGCAGAAACATTAGGAAAGGTCCATAGCCAACGAGTTGGCTTATGTATCAATCGATCAACCATGCACTCCGCAGAGGTTTTACTACTCACAAGATTAGCCATCATCGATGTTGTACAATCATCTAGGCAGAATTCCGGGTGCTTGCTTGCCTAGGTCGATGCCACCCTGCCACTCAGCCCTGGGACATTCCGGATCCAACACCATCACACTGAGACTGGGAGACGCAGTACCGGGCCCCATTAGTGGTACTGCGCATCTAGAACGGTACGGGAATCTGCCATCCGTCACCGTCCACCCTTATCACCTCTCAACCTAGCAGTAGTGGCACCGCCCTACCAAGTAGTCCAGCCGTCTCCCGCCCATCAGAAGCGAGCGAGTAGCAAGGGAATCCAGATGTTTCCGGTCACTAGTCAGATCCTAGGTTGTGACCAAGCAGGCATCTCCACTTAGGGGATACTCTCCCCGTGCCATCACGGCATCTCCGCTCACGGGACTTCAATGCACATCCCGGAACCACCTCATAAGTCATTACCCGCCACAGGTATCTCTCGTGGGGATGCCCAGGTTGCACCCCCGGCACGACTTGCCCTACGGGCTTGTCTCACATCCCACTTGGTCAACATCAACCCTTACCACGCACCCAAGACGCACGCAGCACTCTCTCCCAGTGGTTATAATCAGTTATGCACCGTCCCAATTCCACCACATAGCATATAGCATGTAGTAAGTAGTGGAAGAGTAACAGTAAATTAAGCAGCAGCTAACCTAACAGCGGATAGCAGGGTAAAGTCTTATCAAGGCAGGGAATTCAAATATACTACCATGCAACCAATCCATACATAATCATAAAGCAATAGCAACAATGTCATTTGCAATGCGTAAATAAGATCTAAGGATTTGGTGGGACGTGGCACCTTCGTAGTCGTCTCCTAGCTCCTGAAAGTACTCGTGGTCGTCTTCCTTAGTCAGATCCTCCTCCGGCTCTGAAATCGAACACGAAATAGTCGCGTCAGCGACTCCTATAGAGTATTTCAGAAAAATCCAATAAAATAAAGAGCCAAATGCATATAAACACAGTCTTACATTGTAGATCTCATTTTTCTGAGAATTTTGATATATGGTGCGCAATTTTTGGACATCGAATGAATAAGTTATGAATTTCCGAAGATTATCCTATTTTCTGAAAATGGGAAAATTGGTCGGTTAATCAGGGGCAGCTCGGGATTGGTCCACGTGGCGCGCGGGTCCAGTAGTGCCGCATGTGGCGCCTCATCAGAACACAGACCCGCTGGTCGCCCACCAGGTGTTCGATGCTGGTTCCCAGAGAGTCGCTGGCGTCGGCGTAGCTCGGTGGTTGGTCGGGTGAGCTCGACGTTGGTCGGGGGGCGTCGGCGTAGCTCGGCGGTGGTCGGGCGAGCTCGTCGGTGGTCGGGGGTGGTTCTCAGAGGTCGGGGGTGGTTCTCAGAGGTCGGGGGTAGCTCGGCATAGCTCGGCGGAGCTCGGCGGGGCTCGGCGTAGCTCGGCGGAGCTCGGCGTAGCTCGGTGTAGCTCGGCGGAGCTCGGCGTAGCTCGGCGTACCTCGGCGGAGCTCGGCGGGGCTCGGCGTACCTCGGCGTACCTCGGCGGGGCTCGGGCGAATCGGACATTTGGGCGCCGAGGGTGCCGCTCTCCCAAGCTCTCCTGGGGAGGCTCAGGCGAATCGGAGATTTGGTGCGCCGAGGGTGCTGCTCTCCCGAGCTCTCCCGGGGAGGCTCGGGCGAATCGGAGATTTGGTGCTAGCAGGGTTCCAGGGCGTCTGTTCAAGGCGGCGGTGTCTCTCCGGTGCGGCGGACGATGACAGGGCGGCGATGATCATATTTCGGCAAGACAGGGCTCGGCTTTCCCCAATTGGCGTGCTCAGGCAGTCGTCCGACCAGATGGTGGCGGGTTAGAGTCGTGGTATGGCCTCCTTCTCTCCCTCGGCATACGGCGGTTCTCCGACGAGGTGGAGGCGCACGTAGCCAAGGCGACAGACATGATTCGAGGCTCGGCTATCTACGCGGCGGTGCTGAGGCGGACTTGGCGAACCTCGTCGGCCTCTCTCCGCAGCGCGAGGCGATCAGGGGTACTCGAAACGGATTTAGGCGAGGCGGATCGTGTCGGCGGTGAACACGTTTCCCCGAGAACGCACCTCACGGTGTTCCGGGCTATGGAGGTTCGATCTTCCGCAACTAAGCTTGTCCGAGGTGGTCGGTTTTTGTTCCTGGTCGCGGTATTGAGATGCTCCGGTCATTGGCGGCGATGTCGCCGCGACTGTGAGGTTCCGGCGGGGCTAAGGAGGTCCTCTAGGAGATGTATACGCCTCCAGGGTCTATGGCGATGGTATACCAACTACCAATTTTGGCTACCGAGATTCCCAAGGTGCTCGGTTGTGGCGGCGGCGTGTCGCCGGCGGCGGCTGACGACGGCAAGGTGATTACGGTCTCGTTTTGGCATAACCGGACGTGGTTCAGTCAAATTGGCGTGACTAAACGGGCATACGTCCGCTTAGTGGTGAACTAGTGACAGGGCCCCTCCTTTTGGCTGCGGTCCGCGGCGGCGCTCCGGCGAGGTCGCGGCGCACTGCGGACGAGGCTTCCTCTAGCGCTTAGATCCGCGTAGCTACCTCAAGGGGTCGTGGCGGTGCTCCACGACGCTCTAACCTATACGGGTGCTAGTCGGATTGCTCGGAACGAGTGATTCGGTGTCGGAACACGTCGGTGGTGAGCGCGCTCCGCCGAGAACGCGTCGTGCTGCGTTCTCGGTCTAGGAAGCTTGTAGTCCGGGGGTTTCGGCCGGTCGCATGAGTGCATGGTGCAGGTGATCTTCCTGAGCCGGTAAAGGCTCGTGCCTGCGCGTCCCGTGGGCGGAACACCATGGCAAAAGCAGGGCGAGGTTCGGACATGGCGAGCGATGGCTCACCGTGGTGTCGGTGAAGCTAGGATGGCGGTGCAG
Source organism: Eremochloa ophiuroides (assembly GCA_038502445.1). Classification (NCBI taxonomy): domain Eukaryota; kingdom Viridiplantae; phylum Streptophyta; class Magnoliopsida; order Poales; family Poaceae; genus Eremochloa; species Eremochloa ophiuroides. The sequence continues at coordinate 101,226,152 of JAHLJS010000003.1, forward strand.
TGGCGAGTTGGAGCCGTGCAGAGTGATCGCAGTGCCGTGCCGCTCCTCGTCCGCAGCTCGGGCTTCTCCTCCGTGTCCGGCTCCGGCGTGCTCCGCGGCGGCAGCGCTTCGGCGGTGCTCTCCTCCCTCTGCTCCGCCCTTCTTCCTTCTCCCTCTCTCACACGGTGTGGTGTTGTGGCTTGTGGAGCCGCAGCGTGGCGGCTACGAGTGGGAATGGGCTAGGGTTCCTCGGGTGCTCCAATTTATAGCGGAGCTCGGGTGGCTACCTATGGCGGGCGGCTCTGATCTGCTCGGGCTGATCGGAGGGCTGTGGCTTGCGCGAGCTAGGGTTCTGGTGGTGCGCGCGGGCTCGCTTGGCGGCCAAGAAAGGAGGGGACAGGCGAGGGACAGCGGGGTCAGGGCTCTGCCATGCGTGGCGCTGTCGGTCACGCCATTCGCATGACCCGGTCGACCACCGTCTTCACGGAGAAGAGAAACAGGGGAAAAGAAAGAGTGACTGACAAGCGGGTCCCGGTTGGCAGCGGCTGCGAGAGGCGCTGCGCGCGTGCGGGGTGGTTTGGCTGCGAGATGGGCCGGCTGGCTGGGCCGAATCTGCTCATCCTCTTTCTCTCTTCTTTTTCTATTTTCACTTAAGTGTATATATACATATATTACCCATTTTAAATATCGAGTAAATACAAACATAAATTGCAATAAATCCCAAATGATGCATAAGTTATTATTCTATGTGAATGGAATTAAAATGCATGCTATACTCCTTTATTACCAAATTCATAATGAAACCTAGATGCTTGCACAAGAAAAATGGGTTTTCACAATAAATAAATGAAAAATTTTAATTGGTTGGGATTTTTAGGTTGTGTGGATTTTTAGGGTTGTTACAAAAATTACCTCGACTAGATTAGTAATAAAATACCTTAGATACAAGATGTTTCGTTTATTATTAGACAAACTTACTGCTCGAAATTATTTGGAGGCCCGAATAAGTAATAAAAAATACCTTCTTCTGAGACCAACTCGATTGATAATATCAGCAATGAAAAATACCTTTCTCTGAGACCTGACGCCTCAGTGTACATGACAACCAATTTGACTGCTCATAGGGATGGAATTATTACAAACCAAAATAATATTATTAGGAGGCTGTTTAGTGTGCAAAAAAATTATAAAAATAACACTGTAGCACGCATGCTAAATTTTACAATAATCATTCATTATCTAAGTAGGCTCAAAAAATTTGTCTATCGATTTACATGCACTAATTGGACACTTATTGTGTGGGTGGAGATGGTGGCTAGCAGTAATCCCCTAGCCAAATTGGTGCATTTGTTCTCGCTAAAATAAGGAATAGAGCCCTAGAGCCGTCGCCGCCTCCACCGCCGCCGTATCTCCCCATCCACCACCGTTGATCCCCCTCCCTTCCCCTCCGGCATCTTGCCGAGGGTTGAAGTGAGCGAAGATCCATTGTTTTTAATAAGTTTTTCTAATAGATCGAGTCATTAGGGTTAGTGTTTCTCCATGCCAAAGTTTTTGGTATTAGAGTTTTATCTCCTCCTTCTTCTCTTCTCCAGTGACGGCGAAGGAGAAGGGTGGAATCATCTTCTCCATGGCGGCTTCGTTGAAGATGAGGGCTGCAACCTCGATGTCAGCATCTTCATCAACATGACGACATGGAGACCTTTGTTTCCAGACAGCGGCATCAAGGCGGAGATGATGTCGTCGCCATGGAATAATTTTCTCCAGTTTCTTCTTCGTTTTATTATGGTTAGATCTGGCCATAATGAAAGATTAGAGAGAACAAGTTTCATATCAGTCTTCCTCATTCTTCGGTGGCAGAAAGAAGAAGAAGGAAGACGCCAGAAAGAAGAATTTTCTCAATTTCGCTTATGGAAATGTTGGTCGTCGTTCGTTAGCCATTTGTTCTCAGGCCATTTGCCGAGTGTTTGCCTGTGCGGTCATCTATATTGCAAAGCATCAAACATGTTAGATTTTAAGTTGTGCTATTCACAGCGTGGGTATTTTTCTGTGATTCAGAGTGCTTGTAACGGATTGATGTATCCAGCTATCATATAATATAATTCTTTTTCCGTCGAAAAAAAATGATAAGGAATAGAGAAAATTGCACAGGCTCTAGAAAGGTTACATTTATCAAGTTCTTTGGAGTCTGAAGTTAGTTTTAAATATATGTTTCCATAAGTCTTACCTCCAATCCTAATTTATGATTTTGTAGTTTACAATATTCAGACTGACCATATATAATATTTGATATAAAAACAATTTATGCATGCTCTTCTTAACGAAGAAATCATTTTGGACAGATTATAATGTCATCTCTTGAATAAGCTGTAGTTGTTGATATTGTTGTACACATCTTCATGAGTAAAAAAAAAGTTGTGTGCACTATGTATTTTTTTTATTTGCAACTTACTCCCTCCGTTCCAGAAAGACTGTCGTTTTAGACTTTTAAAACATCACGTTTGACCATTCGCCTTATTTGAAAATTTTATATAAATATTATTTATTTTTTATGATTTGTTATATCATTACAGATACTTTAATAATTATTTATTGATTTTGTATTTTGTATGAAATTTTTGAATAAGACGGACGGTCAAACGTAGTTTCTGAAAAAATCTAAAATAACAGTCAGTACAACTTTTGTAAGATTTAAGTAATCAATGAGGCATCTCATGGGCACTCATCTAGTTAAAGTAAAAAAAAATGAAAGAAAGAGAAGAAATTTGAGGTTCGGTGCTGTTTTGTGGTCATGGATGACGCAACGTGGGACGAAGCTGATAGGAACAAGCCAGGACAGGAGGCTGCTGGAGCCGGCAAATTTTCAGCAACCAAGCAAAGCAACCACTGACCCGGTGAGCACTACTATATTATCTGGCAAAGTGGCAACTGACATCTGCTGATCAGCGCCAGTCCAATTCTCACCCAGCGCCTGCCGCAAGCTCGTATTGGCGGCCGCCATGGCCGTGTCGTCGGACCAGCAGCATCCTCCTCCTCCTGCAGGCGCAGCAGGGTCTTCCTCGCCGTCTCCTCGCCCCCGTGTCCACGACACCACCCTCGTGCCTCCGTCTCCGTCACCGCCGGAGACGTCGCTCTCGCTCACCTTCTTCGACGTCTTCTGGCTGCACTCCCCGCCCGTCGAGCGCCTCTTCATCTACCGCCTCGCCCCGGACGCTGACGTCGCCGCCGTCATCTCCGACCTCCGGAACTCGCTGCGCCACGCCGTCCGCGCCTTCTACCCTCTCGCCGGCCGCGTCCGCCTCACCCCCGGCACGTCCGACCGCTACGAGCTCCACTACCGCCCGGGCGACGGCGTCGCCTTCACCGTCGCCGAGTGCGACGACGACGACATCGACGCCCTCGTCACCGACGAGCCCCGGGAGGTCGACAAGATCGCCGCGCTCGTGCCGCGGCTGCCGGAGGGCGGCGGGCTGTTCGCCGTTCGGGCCACGGTCCTCCCCGCGCGCCGCGGCCTCGCCATCGGCGTCACCGTGCACCACGCCGCCTGCGACGGCTCGGGCTCCACGCACTTCTTGCACACCTGGGCGGCCGCCTGCAGAGGCGGTCACGGCGGCGCCGATGCGCCGCCGCCGCCTGTCATCGACCGGACTCTCGTCCCCGACCCGAGGCGCCTGTACGACGCCTTCGTCCAAGGCCAAGGGGCGCCGAGCACGGAAGAGTACGAGTTCGTCAAGATGTCCGGCGACCAGCTGTTCGCCACGTTCGCGCTGTCCAAGGACGACCTGAAGCGCGTCAAGGACGCCGTGACCGACGAGGCTGCGAGGCGCGGCGTCGCGCCGCCGCGGTGCTCGTCTCTCGTTGCCACCTTCGGCCTCGTCTGGTCGTGCTACCAGCGAGCCAAGGAAGGCGGCGGCGGCGGCGACGCCGGAGAGACCTGCATGTGCTTCTCCGTCGACCACCGCTCGCGGATGAAGCCTCCCCTGCCGGACAAGTACTTCGGCAACTGCGTCGGCCCGGCGTTGGCGCTGGCACCAACGGGCGAGCTGGCCGCGGCCGGCGCAGGCGGGCTCTTCAGCGCGTGCGCCGCCGTCGCCTCCTCCATCGACGAAGCTGTACGCGACATGGGGACACCGAAGGCATGGGTGGACCGCATCAGGGAGGTACTCCCGATGGGTTTACTCACCGTCGCCGGCTCGCCGAGGTTCCGCGTCTACGACGTGGACTTTGGGTTCGGCCGGCCGGCCAAGGTGGACATCGTGTCGGTGGCGAGGACCGGCGCAGTGGCGGTGGCGGAGAGCCGGGGTGGCGACGGCGGGATGGAGGTGGGGGTCTCTCTGCGGCCGGCTGCCATGGAGAGGTACAGGAAGTGCTTCGCGGATGCTGTCGCGTGGCTCCATCAGAGGACATGAGATGAGAGCGACAACTCGATCTAAAATCTGCCAGTCATATGTAGTAGAGTAGATCCGTAGAGAGAAGGGTAGAAGGACCACTGCAATCGCCGTGCCAATACAGGGTCACCGTCTCTGGTATGTTGTAAGAACAAAAATAAATAAAATACTAAAACAAATTAACGTTTATGTAGAAATAATGTTCCTGATCTTGGCCGACGTTTCTCCTCGGGGTAGGGAAGGCGGCTAACCTGTAGACTGGAGTCGATTGGGCAGTCAAACATGGGAAGCAATCTGAGGTAGTATGCTTTATCGATAAACAATGGCCAGTTGCCGCGGCGCATATACTACCTGCGATCTAATTGGTTACCTTTTTGGACGTGGCCCCCTCTACATGTAGTTCCCACACCACAACTCGCAGCTTGACTCCGGATTTACAAACTCGGCTCGTTCAATCGGCTCCACTCACACAGTTGCGTTTCACCGTCGCCATCCCACAAATCAAAATATCCTCGTCTTCTTTATCTTGAGCCATCTTGCAAACACGGTGACTTCTCGACCGCTCCAAGCTGAGATGAGGTGCCACTGGGCACTGGCGATCGATATGGGGAGGCAAATGGAGACGCTGCTGCTGCTCACACGGTGCACGACGTATGGCCTCCGGCCCGCGTGCACTGATCCATTTGTCGGGGGAGCCCATCAGCCATCTTTTTTTTTTTTTTGACAACAACATATATTATATAACTAAAGCAGCCGTTTTACATAGAGGCTCCTCTGAGGAAAGGAAGACCAAATTACATCAAGGTCCTGTGACCAAAGGAAAAAGCAGCCTCCTCATCGGAGGCACTGAGAAGGACGATTCCGTCGGCGAGGGGTCACAGCGGTGTCGAAGATGTATGCACCCGGATGGATTGACCTGCGCAAAGCGTCGGTTAAGGGTGGGATGGTCGAGCCAACGAAGGAGAGCCATGCCAGCGACCAAAAGATGATGTTGATGCCGTTGCCGGAGGTTGAAGAAGCTCAAGCCAGAATCCCAAGTGGAGACAGAGCCGTCGAACCAACACCAAAGGAGGAGCCACCTGACTAAGGCTTGCGACAGGACCGGAGGCTGCAGGATGATGGAGGCGAGCGACGAAGGTTGCGAAGAGAAGGAAAAGCAGATCTCGGCGGTAGCGAAGGGGTGAGGGAGCGAAGGAAGAGGAGATGAGATCCGCACAGTAGGAGAAAAGATTTATTTTATTTGAACAGACCTTGGCAAGAGAGTCGTCGACGGCGACGAAGGCTGCTGCAGTAGCGACAGGTGACTGCAACGGTGAAGACGACGCAAGCTGCCAGGCAGACACCACCCATGACTGGGAAACTCGAAAGCTACAAGCTAAATAAACTAGATACCTCTCTTTGAACCTGCTGCAGTGAGATCGACTGGATCTGGATCTGTAGAGAGGGAGAGGGGGAAATGTGCTTGTGAAATACTACTGGGAAAGAGGAAAGAGGGGAAGAAGAAGGTTTGGAAGAGGAAGAAGAAGGAGGAACAGGGGAGCCGACCCCCAGCTCTCATCGCCGGCGAGCACGCCGGAGAAGAAGAGCCGAGGGCCAGCGGTTGGGCTCGCTGCGGGTTTGGCTTTTCGGGTGGAGACGCCTTAGTCCGTGAAGAACCATTGGCGATATGACTAATTCGGCATGACTTATTTTGGTTACATCTAATTTATACGGCTGTTCTATGATTCAAAATAAACTTAAAGTTCAAAAATGAACACAATCCAAATGGGGAGAATTTGACACAGCTTCTCATTTATATAGTTGTGACAATTTAGATGGATTTTACCGCTTCGTTTCAATTTTTAAGGTTACTACTTACTACAAGTTTAGAGATCTAAAAATACATTTTTCAAAATTTATAGGTCTAAGTGACATCTCTTAATAATTAACATGTATTCAGGGACTCATCATGACTACGTAATGTAGTAGTAGATGGTAGTAGATGGTCGTCCGCGTTGCCGTCAATGGCGATAAAGCTGAGCACTACCTCAGCAGAGTAGGTTGCGGAAGTAATATGCTCTTTGACAAATGACAAGGTGAAAACTCCAATCGGAACACGCATTGTGGCCAAGCCAAATACTTGGACCGAGTGACACATATGAAATCTGGACCTCGGGGAATCTCTAGGAGAGAGATGGGAGTTGGCAAAAGGCACTCTTCTTCTTCTTATGGCTTCTCTAGCTATCCCTACGGTAATAAGACTATTCGCTTGAGCTTATCAGCTCAATATTAGTGTTTCTTAATAATATTTTACTCTCATAAGAAATCAGTATAAATCAAAATTAATACTTATTTTTAGCTCTAGCAAACCTTTCTATTTGGAGGAGTTATCAACTTTAACATCTCAAACAAGCATTCAAGCGGTACCATGCATGTCACAGTATGCTATTATTAGAGGCTCAATTGGCCTGATGGGATGTATGCTGTTGGAGCGCTCCGGGAGACCAGGATGCGTTAGCTTTTGTTTTGGTTGTTGCTCCGTCCTGAAAATTTAGCACCAAAAATTTCGGTGTGCCGCTTGAATTTCGGTGTGCCGAGACACTGGATTTTGTCAAAATTTAGCACCAAAATTCAGTGTCTGCCACACGAAGACTGCAAGAAGGCTGCAACATGAAAAGCTAACATGCTGTGCTCTGCCATCACCGGAATGCTTCCATATATCTTCTACTACTTAGGTCAAAGTTGATCAACACTTTAAGACCCATTTATGGAACATTTTAGCTTGCTTATAACACACACCATGTGGCATGTCAACATGTGCAGTGTGTGAAACATGTGCTGTGTCAAACGAAGAGTGTCAATCAGCACTGAAACATCAACATCATAGTTTCAGGATTCTCCGTCTAGAGATTTTACTTTTTTTTTTTTTCCTTCATTTTCGTATGGAAGGGCACAAGTATGTACATATATGCTGCGCTTCAACCATATTGATGTTGTTGGAGCCCTACAGCTTTATGTTTCTGAAAGATCGCTATAGATGCCAGCGACACTCCTAACATGTGCGCAGAACTCGTGCAGACAATGCATGCAAGATGCAGCCAGGACCACTCAGCACAACGGACGGACATCAAATAATAAGCCCTAAAAAAATCTGAAAAAAATCAAAATGGGGCCAGACCGCCAGAGTATCAACACGGTAACAAAATATAGCAACTACATATAAGGCCGTCGTCCAAAGATGCAACATCAGCAGCGACAAAACTAGCAAGTTACAGATCAGTGGCAGTTTTCTCCCATCCCAACGGTATCAGTATGTACACAATTTGGACAAGAGTTGATGAAACGGTTTCATCTGATAGTTCTCGTCTGAATTACGATTCAGCAGGAGTGCAGAACAAACCCATCAGTCCATCATCCACCAGAATCCCAGCAGCTTCAGCCATCTGCCCTCCAGTCTCCTATACTAATGCCAACCAGCAACATCAGCGGGACTTGCAGCTGATCCCCAAGAACTAGCCAGATCACCCTTTCACCAGGCTCTTCATATGATTAAACCATTTCAAGAGAAGAGTTTAGATAACACGGGCGTAGCATTACAGAAGAGAAGCAGAGTGGACTGAGTTTAACAAGGCAGGAAATTAACCTGCATGGTTTCTTATGCTGTCAGGTTCTCAAAGTGGGGATGAACAATCATCCGGGGCTAGAAATGATTTTTTGCAAGTTCTTTTTGCTTTCGAGCCTTATCTTGTGCAGTCTGTGAGGTCATGGCTTGTTCATGATAATAAGGATCCTGATCACGTCTGGAGAATGGAATTCTCGTCATTTCACTAGCCTTGCAGGTTAGGTGAACCATGAACCTTTTTTTATCCAAATTCCAAATTTTGCCAGTTAATACATCACCTTCATGTAACTGTGATGATTTTGGATCAAAACCCTCATCAGAATAGTCGTCCGCCATAACTATGGCTTTCAAACCAGAATCAAGCATGCAAATTATTTTGCTCTCTTGTATATTGCAAACGGTTACTTGAACAATCCTTCCCACAGATATGGTATCCTCAGTTTCACCAGAAAGCATCCAGAATTCCTTGAACGGTCTTGGCTCAGTATAGGGGGTCCTCCAATCAGAAAAACCACACATCAGCTCCATCTTTATATCAAACAGTGTTTCCCTTTTATGGTATTCTTCTGAAATGCTCTTCATATATTCATCAATACATATAACTCGAAGAAGGAATGGATTTTCTCTAACAAACTCAATCGCCAATTCTTGCTTGTCATCATCCATTTCATCATCAGCATAGATATCCTCAGCCAGTTTCTTTGCTAATGCATATGATTCAGGATGGATCCTTGTGTCCTCAAGCATATCAATGATTCGAGCACTGTCTGCAGCTGCTCCACTCCGTCTTACACGTAAAAACCCAGAAGCATTCATGAATACTTTCCTGCCAAGAGGTTCTACAAGATCTTTGCGGCTAAAAATCGATCCCTCTCAGTTTTCGAAAAAAAATCGATCCCTCTCTTACCAGATCTTTCTTCAAAGCTGAAGCTTTGCGCGGACCGAGACAAGCAATAAATTGCAACGTTGAAAAATGCCACTCATGGCTAATAGCAAGATTAATATTGAAACCTATCTGATTTGTTGCATCAACCATTACTTGCTCAACAACTTCATACTTCTCATCAGGAGTAAGAAACTGTTGCAGTGTGTGCAGTTTCCAAGAAAGTATCTCCTTTCTAGGTCCACATAGTGTTGCGATCATTGCCAATGGATTCTGAAGGTAACGTCCAAGTGCCACAGCCCTCTTCACAATGCCTGCATAAATGATTAAGGTACAGAGATAACAGTTGTTTTTTAAGTTATTGAGCAGAAGAAGTAACAGTAAATCACCATGTGGCCAGGAAGTTGATACGAAGATATTCGAGAGTTCTCATACAAGCGAGGCACAGACTCATCACCATAGACAATGTTAAAACTTTTCACATGAGGGTTAACATCTTTGGGATGATGTTTTGCAATACTAAAAATAACCTATCGCAAGGAAGATGTCAATTTAACATTAGCAATGAGAGCATAAAACTTAAAAATGAACTTCCACGTAGTATTATTGCCGCAGGACAGTCCAAAGACAGAATAAATGAAAATCTATCCAGACAGCTATATACAAACAAGCACGGGAAACATGTTCACCCTGCAGTTGAGCCTGGTGTGCTTCATAAAACATAACGGGTTGCCTGCTGCATCTAAGGAACAAGATTGTGACAGCCTAAAAGGTGGAATCAGGAGAGTAACAAAACCATAATTAAAAAATAAAACACCTGTGTACAGCAAAGACAACAGCTGATCCTTAACTGCAACAGCATGGAGAACTCAGGACATAACAACTAAAAAACCAGGTTTTTCTTTTATTATTAATAACTTTTACCTAGTAGGGGCTACCCCTCATGTTTCTTCCACAAAAAGGAAATCCTCTGCACTGATAACAACACCCTGTTCGCATAATGGTCAGATTGTACAACAGCATGAAAACATGAAACTTCTCATTCTGGGGTCAACTTAAAGACTTTTGTGCAGGTGCCGCCGTACATTCTAACCGTAACTAGAAATGTATTTGTATAGCCACAAATAAGACAGAGTATACCTCATAAATATTATCCTTGAGGTTTTTGCAATTGTAGTTGATGCTCCTACACAAATAACTTGTGGTAGATGATCAGTCATAAACTTTAAAACTCGTTGTCGCCGTTGACTAAGGCTGACCGCACCGCCCCATCGCTGTTGGCACCACTAAAGGACCATGGCCCACAGGTCAGGACGCACGGTAAAGGAGAGATGCTGCACCCGGCAAATTGCTATTCGCATCTCCAAATCGCACCGGGCTCCTCTCCTCCGCGCAGCGCCGTCGTCTCCCCTCCCTCTCCGGCGCCGCGGCGGGGCCCCTCCCTCCGGCGCGCGTCGGCCTAGCTCCCTCTGGCGTGGCGGGCCCGCTCCCTCCAGCGCGCATCAGCCCCGCGGCAGCTTCTTGACGGCTTCCCGGCGGCGCGGTGGACTCGCTCCCTCCGACGGCTTCCTGGCGGCGCGCACGGCGTGGGGGGCCGGAGGCGCGGTCGGCCGGAGATGGAGATGGCACGGACGTGCGGCACGGCGCCGTCAGTCGTTCGGCGCGGCGCGGTCGGCGTCGTTCTCCTAAGCTCCTTCCCGCACGGAGCTCCGTCGGGCGCCGGCCATGGAGATGGCCCGCGCGGAGGTCGCCCCTTGGTCCGGTCATGGCTCCATCCTCTCCACCTCCTTTCCCCTTGGTCCGGCCATGGCTGGGCTGCGCGATGACGGGCGAGCTGCGCGGCGGCAGCGGCGGCGGACGGCGCTGTGGGGCCCACGTACAGAGGATAGCGTTCGGGTCTTGCAACTCCACGCATGGCGTTCTCCTGCAGCGAACGCAACCATAGCGTGTGTGATGGCGTTCAGCGGTGCGGCAGTTCCAACTCCAAATTTGGTGTACCGTTCGTTTTACCGTCGGGCGGTGCAGACAGCCTAATCTTCTTCTTCTGCTCCTTGGTGACACCTTGAAACCTGTTACTGATAGAACCCACATGTAAAACATCAACCAGTTCTCCACATGAGTTTAACATTACAAAGGTGATTGCTGGCTTCCCAGGACCCAAGCAGTAGGCCATAACTCTAAACTCCGATTCATCATCCAAATCAATGTCAGCACCCCCCTTTCTTCCAAGGAGCAACAGCTACCTTGTTCCACAACTGTTTTGCGTATTCCATACGGAGCCAATGTTTGGAGTTTGCTGTCAACAGTGATCGAGCCTCCTTTTCCATTGATGGAAGAAGGAAACTGAAGAAGGCATCATCCAGTAGCATCTTTCGTTGCTCATCCCACAGTTGTGTAGACTTGCTGACACAGTCACTTAGATGATTCTCACATGCGTCAGACATTAGTTCTTTCTTAGCATCTTGTGGCAATTTTACGGTAACCTTGAGGAGCTTTTCGTCTTCTGCTTTCTGAATAAGAAGCCACTGTGCATCTAAAAACTTATGAAGTGGTTTTTCTCTCAACCGCTTAACACTGGATAATTGATGATATGAATCTATGATCGTATTGCCCTCAGGTGTGGGACATGTTGACACAACTGCTTTATTCATGAAGATGCTTCGAATATGCTTTCTTACAATTGGCTCACGACTTATCTCAATTGCTGCCTGATAACAAGGAAGAAAAGGGGACAGAGGATATCGTTTACAGCTTGAATTAACAGATCAAGATGAACTAAATTTTGTGAAATACAAAATTAGGTCAAGATTTTGAGGTCTATTAAATACCATGTATCTTGCACCTCGAAGAACATCTTGTGGCGTTTCAAACATGGCACATGTGAAATTTGCTGCAACCTCTTCAGGAGAATCTTTCCCGCTATCAAACTTGCTAAAATGCTAAAACAATGATGATATACACGTGAAGTTGTCAAATTTAGAAAAAATTCTGTACAAAATAATTTTATGGAGCATGAAAATATATGCAAACAATGGGTAGGTTGCACAGGCAGTACTGTTCTTAAGAAGAAAAGTAAAGCAAAGTATCAACTTAGATCACATACAGGTATATCTTTTGATGTTAGATGGTGACCCAATTGGTCAGAACTGTGCCCAAATTGATTGGCAACCTCCCATAACCCTGCCTTGTGATAGATACTGTACAAGGATTTCATTTTTGGACGTTTGAACTGGCCTTCTTCAACTTCGACAGGAGGAAAATGTAAATTGGATTTTTCATCAATATCCTCCACCTCTTTGTCAGATTTAGCATCCTTTAGTGCTTCAATGATAGAATTATATTTTTGCCTTGTGACATCTTCTATCCTCCATTTCTCATCATCAAATCGTTTCTCATAATACAACTCGAAAGCGAACTTGCGCTTCTGAAGAAGTAGCCACTTTCTGTCTAAGGTCTGAACTGCCCAGAGCAGCTACATAAAACGCATTGAGTCAGTAATGCAAATAGTCGGTAAGTTCAGGGAGAGCAACCAATTTGTCGTGAAGCATACTCACTGTGATAACAGAGGGGCAGTGGAATAATCAAATTCAGTAAACTAATTTCTCACAAGCATATCATCAAACACCTTCTGTGCACAAGATGAAAACAGCCCCTAAAATCAAATCTAACCAAGCACAGACTGTCCAAATATTCAACAATAATACACTTGCATCAATTAGCCCACTAGAATACCAATCCCCATGATCTTCACTCAATATATCAAAGAACACACATATTTAGCATGCCCAAACTAACAACTACTTGACATATGAAGCAATAACCAGTAAGATAGTGACTTGATCAACACAAATGGCAAAGAAAATACCAAATCAAGAGGAGACACCAGATTTACGTGGAAACCCCTTGCGGGGAAAAACCACGGGCGACGGCGAGACGAATCCACTATATGAAGAAACAATACATGATGTGAGAGCCAACAAATGAGGGGAGGCTCCAAATCCCCCACAAATATCTCTCTATTAGTGGTGGATCTGGTGGATCAAACTCTCCCTCTCTCAATCTTCCTAACCCTAGCTCTCTCTCTATTTTTTCCTGGAAGTAGACAAAATGAGCACCCTTCTAAGACAAGGAAGAGAAGCTGCTGCTTTTGGGCTGGTGTGGCAATATTCTAAAGAGTCCTTGAGTTTATAGGAGTCATACAAATATGCCCTCAACTAGAGCTGCACTCACAATTCTCCAGCTCAGCGACAATTGAGCCATATATAAAATACATCAAGTTTCTTGATGCCAAATGCCCAATCTTCAAACGCTTCAACTTTAGTGGACAAATCAACAAGTAACAAACTCACCGCCACCAAAGCTCCACATGGAGCTAGCTCGGGCAAGAACGAATACCAACCAAGTTCAAGCAATGCTCAAACTTGGCCTTCGGGACCACCTTGGTTAACATAGCAGCTGGGTTGTCATTTGTGCTAATTTTCTCAACATATAAATTCTTTCTTTTCACATGATGCCGAATGAAGAAATTGCGCACATCAATGTGCTTGGTTCTCTCGTGAAACTTTTCATCTTTTGCAAGGTGAATCGCACTTTGGTTATCACAAAAAACAACACGATCAACTTGCTCAATGCCCAAATCACCAAGCCTCCTTCACTGCCTCAGTCAAAGTCATAAACTCAGCTTCTGTGGTCGACAAAGTAACTGTATGCTGCAAGGTTGCTTTCCAGCTAACACAAGATCCACAAAGCTGAAACACATAACCAGTGAGGAAGCGCCTCTCATCAAGATCACCAGCAAAATCAGAATAACCAATAACTTGCCCCGGACTTATTGCCCTTTGATCAAACAACAAACCATATTTGCTTGTGCCTCGAAGATACCTGAGGATCCATTGTACTGCCTTCCAATGTTCTTTGCCTGGCTTTGACATAAAACGGCTGACAACACTAACTGCATGTGCAATGTCTGGACATGTGCAAACCATAGCATACATCAAACTGCCAACAGCACAAGCGTAGGGAACTCTAGACATGTACCTTTCCTCCTCTGCATCCAATGGCCCTGATGAAGCTGACAACTTGAAATGTGCTGCCAATGGGGTAGAAACAGGTTTTGCTTGTGACATGTGAAACCGATGCAAAACCTTCTCAATATACTCACTTTGAGAGAGCCAAAGTTTGCCTTTTGACCTGTCATGGCGAATGTCCATACCCAACAACCTCTTGGCTGCACCCAAATCCTTCATCTCAAACTCACTTTTGAGCATGGCCTTTGTTTTATCAATAGCAGACTTGCTCTTTCCTGCAATAAGAATGTCATCAACATAAAGCAACATGTACACCCTTGAACCATTTGCAAGTACCTGCTGAAACACACAAGCATCATATGAACTTCTTTCAAGGCCACGACTAGTAACATAAGAATCGAAACGATAGTACCATTGCCTTGGAGACTGTTTCAAGCCATATAATGACTTCTTCAGCAAACAAACGTGGTTTTCTTTGCCTTCAACCACATAGCCTTCTGGTTGTGACATATAGATCTTCTCATCAAGCTCATCATGAAGAAAAGCTGTCTTCACATCCATTTGCTCTAATTCCAAATCAAATAGAGCAACCAAAGCTAGCAATGCCTGAATAGAAGTATGCTTCACAACTAGAGAAAATACCTCATGGTAATCAATTCCCTCTTTCTGACTGAAGCCCTTCGCTACCAATATAGCTTTGTACCTTGGAGCAATATCTAGAGAAGCATCTTTGAGTTTGAACACCCATTTGCAACCAATAATTTTGCGCCCTTTGGGCAGCAACACCAAGTCCCAAGTTTTATTCTTATGCAATGATTCCATTTCTTCTGTCATAGCCTGGACCCAACTAGCTGCCTGAGGATGACTAATTGCCTCTTTGTAAGTGCTAGGCTCATCATGAATAATATCCTCTGCAACTGTCAAAGCGAAAGCGGCTGAACCTGTGCCTCTTTCTACTGGTGTGACCCACTCTCCATAGCGCTGTGGTGGTTTCCTATGTCTTTGAGGACGATGTGCTACAGGAGAGACTGGAGCCTCTGATGCTCCACCTAAAACTGTATCTTCCAACTGACTATCAGCTGCTTCTAACTCATGGTCTGCCTCTTCTGTGTCATACTGAACACCATCTGCAGATTCTGACAACAATGGCTGATGTTGCTGCTGACTGTCAACAGTAGTAGACTCGGTCACTAGAGTCTGCACCTCAAATGTTACCCTCTCTGCTACCTGCTCTGCCTCTGAATCACCACCTGAAGAAGCTCCACCTGAAGTAGAAGCCTCTCCTGACTGACGACAAGCTGGAGTAACGATCGCCATCTCATCAAAGGTCACATCTCTACTGACGATCACCTTAGGGGGCTTTTGTTCTTTACACCACAAACGATACCCTTTAACTCCATCACCATAACCAAGGAAGACCAATTTTAATGCTCGAGGTTCTAACTTGTTCTGGCGAATGTGAGCATACGCTGGACAACCAAATACCCTCAAATGATCATAATGAGGTGGCTTGCCAGACCATACCTCTTCCGGTGTCTTGCAATCAATTGCTGTCGATGGCGAGCGATTAACCGAATAGCATGCTGTGGTAACTATCTCTGCCCAAAGACTCTGTGGCAACCCGGCATGAGAGAGCATGCAACGAGTTCTCTCCAACAGTGTTCTATTCATACGTTCTGCTACTCCATTCTGCTGAGGAGTGCCAACTGTGGTGTGATGTCGAATTATGCCGGCGTCCTGAACAATAGTTCTCAAACTCTCTCGAGCGGAACTCAGTGCCATTGTCTGATCTCAAATATTTGACCTTTTTTTCTGTTTGTGTTTCCACCATGGCTTTCCATTGACGGAAACGAGCAAATGTCTCATCTTTGGACTTTAAGATGTAGACCCAAACCTTCCTGCTAAAATCATCAACAAAGGTTAACAAATATTTTCCACCTCCAATAGATGTCATCGGTGCCTCACCTCACAAATCGGTGTGCACATAATCAAAAATGGCTTTTGTCGTATGAACTGACCTGCTGAACCTCAAACGAGTTTGCTTCCTAAACACACAATGCTCACAAAACTGCAAACTGCCTGTCTTTCGACTGCCCAATAGACCACGCTAACATCAACTCTGCCATGCCACGCTCTGACATGTGCCCCAATCTCATATGCCACAATGTAGTCATAGTGTCATCATCAATCTGGGAACTAGAAGCCACTGAAGCAGACCTAGTAAATAAACTGCCCTGTAAGAAATACAAGTCATCTGTGTCTGGAGTAGTAAGAGCCTTCATCACACACAAGGAACCCCTCAAGACCTTGATCTGATAGCTATGAGTCACAAACTTGTAGTCCTTTTCGATCAAGAGCCTTGAACGAGATCAAATTCTTCTTTAGCCCAACCACATGGCGAAACATATGTGAGTGTACTGTTGACGGTGGATAACGTCAACTTTTATTAGAACTTTAGACACAAAAGGATACATGAAAATATACTAGTCTAGGGTTTTAACTGACAATTTCCATGAGTTTTGCATGTTCTGTATTTTTCAGGGGTTGTTCCAGAAAAGCATAAAAGAGGGATTAAAGTGCGTAAAAGACACGAAACTTAACCGCGAAGGAAACATCGTCATCAGGACGTGGGAAGGATCTAGAAGACACCCGAGCAACCGGGGCCCGAGACCCCACAAACGTGGGGCCGGCCGGCCCTAGGGTGGGGCCGGCCAGCGCCCCCCTAGGGTTTCGGCCCCTGCCTTCTGGAGTCTTCCTCCACCGCCTTTGAGGAGTCATCTTGGCCCTTAGTTAAGTCGGTTTGATCCTACGACGCACATTTATCCCACGGGGCTATAAATAAAGGGGCAGACCCCCGTAGAGGCATCCCTATTCCTGAGTTTCAATTCAATATCTCCAGTTAGGGTTAGATGTAGCAATTAGGAGAGACTAGTTCTTCTAGATCTAGTCTTGTTTAGAGAAGTAGAGAGAGAGAGTAGAGGACTAGAGATTCGGAGGAGTTCCGGCCTGTCGGCGCTTCTTCCTAGCTGTATTCTTCTGGATTCAGCTTCCTCGCCCGGAGCTGCGTTCTGAGGTACTTTTGTATTCAACTTCTAATTCAAGTAAGCATTTGTTCTTATTCGTTCTTAAGTTTGCAACTCATATTGAAGTGCTTTGATCTTGGTCATTACTTGATTGAAGTAGTATTTCGTAGTGTAGGTGTGGTGCCTAGGCTAGGTTTACTTGTGAATGTCCCCTGATTGGCCGGATAGTGGTAGTTTGCGTAGGTGACAGCTACGTTGATTCCTCTGTAGTCCACTTCCCGTTGATAGGATGAATAAGTGTATAACTGTTTGGTAGGAGGAAACTCTGATTTCCACTCTTATTCATTTCACTGCCCAATTAGAACGATATTATTCAAAGCTTACCGGTTGTTGGAACTAGATAATCACTAGCTATTTCCTCTTTCTTAATATTATCTAGCCTAATTGTAGGGTTAAGTTCATCGGCTTGGTCATTATCACCTACTGTTCCTTGTGGATTCGATATTTAAAACCTCCGGGTGAAGTGCTACATCAGTATTACATCTGTGCGCTTGCAGATAATCTGATAATAATAATATTTAGTAGAGTGCAGTTAATTTATATCAACATGTATGAACAATACCATCAAACATCCTGAATCTGATTGTGCCGATACCAACAACTTTGCACTTTGTGTCATTGCCCATAGAAACTGAACCACCATTCAGTGGTTCATAAGTGGCAAACCACTCTCTGTGCGGACACATATGGTAAGAACAAGCAGAATCAAGAATCCATACGAGTGCTGAAACTCTTATCATAATCAGCAGAAGCACTAGAAGCGCAATGCCCAACTGAAGAAGAGCAGCACTAACAACAAGTAACTCACCAGACTCAACTGAATCACCATCTGCAACTGCAACATTAGCTGCTAAAGAATCTTTACCCTTTTTGCCATCATCTTGCTTGTCCCTTTTTCTTCAAGTTGGGACAATCCCACTTCATATGGCCATAATCCTTGCAATATCTGCACTGAACTTTGTTGCCTGAACGAGACTTTGAATGACCCTTAGATTTTCTCCTACCACTGCCAGATGCATCACCATCACTATGACCACGCTATCTAGACCTCCCACGGTTGGCAACAAGACCCTCACTTTGACCATCCTCCATGCGAGACTTCCTGAGCAAATCCTTAGATAAAAGGATAGAAGTGATATCATCCATGGAGATTGAATCAGTACCATAGAGGATCTGATCTCTGAATACTGTCATAAGAATCTGGGAGTGAACACAGGAATAATATTTGTCGGTGCTAGTTTTGGCGGGGCTAACACCGGCTAGTAAATATGTGTTTTGCGGTTAAGGCTACGGATGGTGTGCAAGGGGGAACACAGGGATTATACTGGTTCAGGCCAAGCAAGCCCTACGTCCAGTGGAGAGGAGAGTCAGTGTTGCCTTGCACCGGGGTGCTTGTAGTAGGGGGTTACAAGCTAGGCGAGAGAGGGAAGCGCTCCCAGGTCTCTTGTGTGTGTCTAAGTGTTTACAAGTCGTTTGCTATGGGTACGTTTGTGTGGGTGAGAACTTAGAACTTCTCTGTCCTCCTAAAGCTGGCCTCTGCTCTCCCTTTTATAGTCGCAAGGGAGAGGCAAGGGCGGCTACGTATTTTACAGTGAGGAGTTGCTGTCCCCCGTTTGACTGGCTACTGCCTTTTCTCCGCGTCTCCGGGGTATGGCTGTCTCTTGGTTCGCACGATCTTGGTGAGTTCCAAGGTGGGAACAGTCGTCTGGCTACGTCATGTCGTCAGCTCTCTGGGTGTTCAGGATATGGCCGTCGTGGTTCGCACGACCTTGGTGAGTTCCAAAGCGGCCGCAGTCGTCTGCTTACGACGTGCCATAGGGTCACACCTACCAACAGCATCTCCCGAGGGTTTAGCGGGCCCGGATGGGAGGCGTGCTCGTCCTTTCGAGTGGACAGCTCAGTAGGCGCCTTTCCCGTTCTTGCATAGCCCGTCGTCAGGCGCTTGGACTGTCATAGTCCAAGTTGATAGATCCCGGCGGAAAACGGGGCGCCGCACCGTAGACCATACCGTGGAGGACCGCCGTAGTGGGCCTATCAAATCCGCTGCTAGGGAAATCCTGACAGGTGGTATGGCCGTCAGGGGCGTGCGAAGCACAGTCGCGTCGAGAGTCTCGCCTGACGGGACAGTGCTTGTAAAGTGGTCAGAGAGATCTCTTGTGGTCCAAGATTGCTCCGCTGACATCACCTGTGCCTTGGATGCCTTTGCGAGATTGCGCTTGAGGGGGATAGGGAAGCTCGGGCGAATCGGAGATTTGGGGCGCGAGGGTGCCGCTCTCCCGAGCTCTCCCGAGGAGGCTTGGGCGAATCGGAAGTTTGGGCGCCGAGGATGCCGCTCTCCCGAGCTCTCCCGAGGAGGCTCGGGCGAATCGGAGTCTCCCGAGCTCTCCCGAGGAGGTTCGGGCGAATCGGAGATTTGGGCGCCGAGGATGCCGCTCTCCCGAGCTCTCCCGAGCTCTCCCGAGGAGGCTCGGGCGAAACGGAGCTTTGGGCGCCGTGGATGCCGCTCTCCCGAGCTCTCCCGAGGAGGCTCGGGCGAAACGGAGCTTTGGGCGCCGAGGATGCCGCACTCCCGAGCTCTCCCGAGGAGGCTCGGGCGAATCGGAGATTTGGGCGCCGAGGATGCCGCTCTCCCGAGGAGGCTCGGGCGAATCGGAGGTTTGGGCGCCGAGGACGCCGCTCTCCCGAGCTCTCCCGAGGAGGCTCGGGCGAATCGGAGGTTTGGGCGCCGAGGACGCCGCTCTCCCGAGCTCTCCCGAGGAGGCTCGGGCGAATCGGAGGTTTTGGCGCCGAGGACGCCGCTCTCCCGAGGAGGCTCGGGCGAATCGGAGATTTGGGCGCCGAGGACGCCGCTCTCCCGAGCTCTCCCGAGGAGGCTGTCATTAGTGGAATGATGTCGTGGGCCTCTATAGACGCGGCCTTCGTGGGCTTCCACTGGCCTTACTTGGGCCAGGCCATGTTGGGAATGAGCGTTTTTGCATCGAAGTTGGGTACCCCTAACTTTGGTACCCGACAGTAGCCCCCGAGCCTGTGGCGGAGTGAAGGCACTTCTCCACAGGTTCACGCTGGATCTTCCTGTCAAAAAAGATAAAGTGCGGGTTGTTTTTTCCGGGGGGTGCGCGCTAGCGCACCCGCCGGGTGTAGCCCCCGAGGGTTTGGAGGGATGATATATCCCTTCAAAGGCTTTAGAATCGTGTTCGTTAGTCCTCGGGTGTTTTTCGATTTATTTAGGTGGGTTGTTTCCTTGGAAGCGGAGCCCCCGAGCCTCCCACCGTGTGGGAGATCGTTCGGTGGTCTTTCCGAGGTGCAGGGCAAGTTTCCGAGCCTCCGTTTTCGTATCGGAGATCGATCGGGTTCTTCCCTGTCTTTTTTAATTCGACCTTCACGCTCTTTTTTCGGGAAGAGGAAGGTTTGGTCCTGCTCGACTTCCCCGCTGGGGCACGAGTCGGCATTTCCGGTGAGCTACAAACGGGTTGGTCCAAGTGGAGGTCCGTGCCCTATTCGTTAAGGGTCGGCTAGTGGCCTGAGCACACTCCAATTATTTCCCGAGGGTCAGTTAGTGGATGTTGGGTCCCTTCGATGGGTCCCGAGGGCATGATGCCTCCCACGGAGGGATTCCACGTAACCCACTCGCTACTAGGACTTGGACACAGCAGGGGATGTCCCTTGTGACGTTTCGGGCGTCGGGATACTGGCCTTTTTCGTGACCCATCCACTTGCTGTACCTAACTCGATTTCCCTGGGGCGACTGTTCGAACCTCGGAGGGCCAGTCTTCGATCCCCTGGGAACGTAACGGGCGCCCGAGCCCGGGTTTCTTCGTTGAGAAAACGTAGGTGGAATCGAGGCGCGCGGTTGTAATGATTCGGCTCACCTTTTGAGGCGCGAAGTCTGACGGACGCGACGGTTCGGCTCAGTCGAGGCGGTTTGCTTGCGCGGTGATGGCGGGTCTCTTCCAGGCCGAGGTCGAGCTCCCTCCTCTGAACCTGCCGTGAAGAAGAAGCGGGCCATAGTGCCCTTGTAAAAAGTAACCTTTCGGGAGTGGTTTGAAAGGAAACAAACAATATGGCCCATCGTTTAACATTTATGTAAATTTTTTCTGAATGTTTGTTTCGTGCTTTTTTCCTTAGGCGTTTTTTCTTGCCGATCCTTTGCCCGGGCCATCGAGCCTCGGGGGACGCATTTTGGGTGTCGTAGCTTTAGTGGCATAGACGCAGCCGATGTCCTAGGAGCTTTGGCAGAAAGAATCCTTAGAAAAAAAAGCTTACGTGTGTCCTCTCGGGCTTCTTCCCTTGGCCGAGCGTAGATCTTATAGGTTTTCTTCCGAGTGCGGATTAGCCTTCGAACACGGAGTGGCGAGGGAAGATGCTGTGGCCCTGAGGCATAAGCGGTCTCCGACTCGACCTGCTCTGTCTTCTGGGGCTTCCCTCATTCTTCGAATTGTATAAGTTCATGGTTGATTTCCGGAAGGAAGCGTGTTTTAGGGAGAAACGAATTCGACAAGTTTTGAAATTTTTGCGTTTCCAAAATTGTTGAATCTCGGGATAGTCCGAGGGTTCCCCCCGTCCTAGCCCCCGAGGGAGGGTCGGCCTTTCCGTAGGATAGACCGGGCCTCGCTTTTAATGCGCGGTGAAATAAAGGGTCATTTCACTTCCGAGTGTAGGCTCGGATTGAAAGTTTAAAATCATGTTAAAAAGAGCAGAAGTCGGGTCTTTTCATCGATTTCAAGATTTTCAAAATAGTACAATGCTTGGAATCTTAAGGATAGAAGCGACTTAGCTGTTCGATGTTCCAAGCGTTGCTGTAGACCTCGCCGTTCTCGTTCGCGAGCTTGTATGTGCCGGGGCGTTGCACCTCGGCGACGATGAACGGTCCTTCCCACGGCGGAGTGAGCTTGTGGCGCCCTTTGTTGTCCTGCCTGAGCCGTAGCACCAGATCGCCTACGCTGAAGGCTCGACCTCGGACGCGCCGAGCATGGTAGTTGCGTAGGGATTGCATGTATTTGGCCGAGTGCAGCAGGACCACGTCCCGAGCTGCGTCGGCTTGGTCCAGCGCGTCTTACCAAGACGTTTGATTGCCTAGTTCATTGTAGGCTCGGACCCTCGGGGCGCCGTACTCCAGGTCCGTAGGGAGGACGGCCTCTGCACCGTATACCATGAAGAAGGGCGTGAAGCCCGTGGCTCGACTTGGCGTAGTCCTTAGACTCCATATCACTGCCGGAAGCTCCGTCAACCACCTTTTGCCGCATTTATTCAATCGGTTGAATATCCTTGGCTTAAGGCCTTAGAGAACCATGCCATTGGCGCGTTCTACCTGGCCGTTCGTCCTCGGGAGGGCGACGGCTGTCCAGTCCACTCGTATGTGGTACTCATCGCAGAAAGCCAGAAATTTCTTTCCGGTGAACTGCGTGCCGTTGTCCGTGATAATGGAGTTCGGGATGCCAAACCGGTGGACGATGTCGGTGAAGAACAACACTGCATGAGCCGAGCTGATTTGGGCGATCGGCCGAGCCTCGATCCACTTGGAGAACTTGTCGATGGCGACAAGCAAGTGGGTGAAGCCCCCGGGCGCCTTCCGGAGGGGCCCGACAAGGTCTAGTCCCCAAACAGCGAACGACCAAGTGAGCGGGATCGTCTGGAGGGTTTGAGCCGGCAAGTGAGTCTGCCGAGCATAGTACTGGCACCCTTCGCAGGAGCGTACCACCTCAGTAGCATCGGCCACGGCGGTTGGCCAGTAGAAGCCTTGTCGAAAGGCGTTACCGACCAAGGTTCTCGGCGCTGCGTGGTGACCGCAGGCTCCGGCGTGTATCTCTTCGAGCAGGCGTTTGCCCTGACTGAAAGGAATACAGCGCTGAAGCACGCCAGAGGGACTCCGCCGGTAGAGGCTACCATCGATCATAGCAAAAGACTTGGCTTTGCGAGCCAGTCGTCGTGCTCTGGTCTTGTCCGGGGGCAAAATGCCTCGGACTAGCCAGCTGACCAGCGGCTCGCGCCAGTCTGGTTCGTCGTTGTCCATCTCGGCTTCAATCTCCATTGCCTCGGCTTCGTCGCTGTCCTTACCCATGATCTCGGGTGACTCCCCTTTGCCGGAAGGGTCGGCAGCCCCCGAGGGATCGGCATTGACCGAGGGCTTGTGGAGGTCATTGGCGAATACGCCCGTCGGGACCGTGGCCCTTTCGGATGCAATTTTTGCCAACTCATCGGCCTTCTCGTTGTACCGACGCGCAATGTGGTTGAGCTCGAGGCCGTCGAATTTTTCCTTGAGCAACCGCACCAGCGTGCAGTAGGCGGCCATTCTGGGGTTCTGGCACGTCGACTCCTTCATGACCTGATCCACGACGAGCTGGGAGTCGCCTCGGACCTCGAGGCGTCGGATCCCGAGCTCGATGGCGATGTGGAGACCGTTGACCAGAGCCTCGTATTCGGCCACGTTGTTGGAAGCCGTGAAGTGTAGCCGTAGTAGGTACTTGAGCCGGACCCCGAGGGGTGAGATGAAGACGATGCCTGCGCCAGCACCAGTCTTCATCATCGACCCGTCGAAGTTCATGACCCAATATTCCTCTTGGGTCGGGAGTGGCGGTAGCTGTGTCTCGGTCCACTCTGCCACGAAATCCGCAAGTACCTGGGACTTGATGGCTTTGCGTGGCGCGTAGGTGATGCCATCACCCATGAGCTCGATGGCCCACTTGGCGATCCTCCCCGTCGTTTCCCGATTTTGGATCACCTCCCCGAGGGGGAAGGACGACACCACGGTCACGGGGTGGGATTCGAAGTAGTGCCGCAACTTGCGTCGGGCAAGGACGATCGCGTATACTAGCTTCTGGATCTGAGGGTAGCGTGTCTTGGTCTCGGACAAGACTTCACTGGTGAAGTAGACCGGTCGCTGTATCGGTAAGGCGTGTCCTTCTTCTTGCCGCTCTACGACGATCGCTGCACTCACCACCTGGTTGGTAGCCGTGACATATAGTAAGAAATTATCCTCCTTCGTAGGAGGCACAAGAACCGGCGCTTTTGAAAGTAGAGTCTTAAGCCTTTCGAGGGCTTCCTAGGCCTCGGTGGTCCAGGTAAAGCGCTCGTTTTTCTTAAGCAACCGATACAAGGGAAGGCCCTTTTCGCCGAGCCTTGAGATGAATCGACTCAAGGCCGCGAGACACCCCATGAGCTTCTGCACGCCCTTGAGGTTTCGGATCGGACCCATCTGTGTGATGGCCGATATCTTTTCCGGGTTGGCTTCGATGCCACGCTCGGAAACAATGAACCCGAGGAGCATGCCCCGTGGGACCCCGAAAACGCACTTCTCGGGGTTTAGCTTTATGTTTTTCTTTTTAAGGCAGTCGAATGCCTTTTCTAGGTCGGCTACTAAGTCACTCGCCTTCCTGGATTTTATCACTATATCGTCTACGTAAGCCTCAACGGTTCGCCCGATGAGGTCCCCAAAAACTTTGAGCATGCAACGCTGGTAAGTTACGTCCGCGTTTTTGAGGCCAAATGGCATGGTTACGTAACAATATGTGCCGAAAGGAGTGATGAAAGAGGTCGCTAATTCGTCGGACTCTTTCATTCGGATCTGATGGTAACCGGAATAAGCATCAAGAAAGCAAAGCCGCTCACGGCCAGCAGTATAATCTACTATTTGGTCAATGCGAGGTAATGGAAATGGATACTTAGGACAAGCTTTATTTAAACTAGTGTAATCGACACACATTCTCCATTTTCCATTTTTCTTTTTAACCAAAACAGGATTTGCTAACCATTCTGGATGGAAGACCTCCTTGATGAATCCAGCCGCCAAAAGCTTCTGCACCTCCTCCCCGATGGCCCGGCGCTTCTCCTCGTCGAATCGGCGCAGGCGTTGTTTCACCGGCTTGGATCCGGCCTGGATGTCTAAGGAGTGCTCGGCGACCTCCCTCGGGATGCCTGGCATATCCGAGGGACTCCACGCAAACATGTCGGCGTGTTTGCGGAGGAAGTCGACGAGCACTGCCTCCTATTTTGGGTCGAGGGTGGCGCTGACCTTCAGCGCCCTACCGTTGGGGGAGTTCGGGTCGAGGAGGACATCCTTCACCCCCTCAGCGGACTTAAAGGTGCCCGTGGCCTTCTTGGGGTCGGGGACCTCTTTTTCTAACCTGTCAAGGTCGGTCATGAGGGCCTCTGACTCCACCAACGCGCCGGCGTACTCGTAGCACTCGACGTCGCACTGGTACGCGTGCTGGTAGGAGGCGCTGATGGTAATCACCCCTTTTGGCCCTGGCATCTTGAGCTTGAGATAGGCGTAGTTCGGAACTGCCATGAACTTGGCTAACATGGCCTCCCGAGAATGGCGTGGTAGGTGCCGTGGAAGCCTACCACTTCGAATGTCAGGGGCTCCTTCCTGAAGTTGTCAGGAGTCCCAAAGTAGACGGGCAGATCGATCTGCCCGAGGGGTTGCACGCTCTTTCCGGGCACTATCTCATGGAATGGGGATGTCGTGGCCCGAAGAAGCGAGCGACTGATCCCCATCAAGTCGAGGGTCTGAGCGTAGAGAATGTTGAGGCCGCTGCCTCCGTCCATGAGGACTTTGGAGAGCCTCGTGTTGCCGACGACGGGGTCGACAACAAGTGGGTAGCGTCCCGGTGATGGGACGTGGTCCGGGTGGTCGTCCCGGCTGAAGGTGATAGCGTCGTGGGACCAGTCAAGGAAGCATGGTGTCGCTGGTCCGACGGAGTAGACCTCCCTGCGCTCGCGCTTTCGCTGCCGCGGCGTAGGGGCGGTCCCGGGCCCGCCGAAGATCATGAGGCATTTGTCGATGGGCGGGAACTCACCGTCCTTCCCGCCCTTGTCCTCCTGATCCCTGGCGGGCTTCTTGCCGGCGTCGTCCTTGAACGGCTGCCGGCTGTAGTGCTTCTTGAGCATTACACACTGTGCGAGTGTGTGATGTACTGGACCCTGGTGATAAGGGCACGGCTTGCTGAGCATGTCGTCGAAGCGGCCTCGAGGGGGTCGTTCCCTCTTGGGTTCGGTGGCTGCCACGAGGGAGTCATCGTGGAGTGGGGCCTTTCCCTTTCCCTTCTTCTTCTTGTTGTTCGGTCCTCGGGAAGAGGAGCCCTCGGGGGCCTCCTCCTTCCGTTTGCCCTTGGGGTTGGAGAAGAGGGCTCCTACCGCCTCATCCCCTGAGGCGAAGCTGGTAGCGATCTTCATGAGCTCAGAGACACTGGTGGGTGTCCGGCGTCCGAGCTCATGAACAAGCTCTTTGCAGGAGGTTCCTGCGGCAAACGCTCCGACGACGTCGGAGTCGGCGACCTGGGGCAGCTCGTTGTACTGTTTGGAGAAGCGTCGGATGTAGTCCCGGAGGGACTCGCCCGGTTTCTGCTTGCAGCTGCGGAGGTCCCAGGAGTTACCAGGGCGTACGTACGTGCCCTGGAAGTTTCCTACGAATATCTTGACCAGATCGCTCCAGTCGAAGATCTTTCGTGGGGGAAGGTGTTCCAGCCAAGCTCTTGTGGAGTCGGCGAGGAACAGGGGGAGGTTGCGGATGATGATGAGGTCGTCCTGTGCGCCGCCAAGTTGGCACGCAAGACGGTAGTCCGCTAGCCAGAGTTCGGGGTTAGTTTCCCCCGAGTACTTGGCTATGTTGGCTGGTTGTCGGAATCGGGACGGGAACTTGGCCCTTTGGATGGCCTCGCTGAAGACGCGTGGTCCTGAGGGCTCGGGTGAGGGGTTACGATCCTCATCCGAGTCGTAGCGCCCGCCCCGATGGACGCTGTAGCCGCGCGTGGCTCCGTCAGTCTTTCGCCGACCGCGGGCCTGTAGAATGGCTCGGACGTCGACGCCCTTGCCAAGCCGTTGGTGGACTGGCGGAGCCCTTGGAGCCTCGGGTCGAACCGAGGCTTCGCACTCGTGACGTGCTATGCCACCATGCTGGTGACTTTCGGCGCCACGGTGTCGCGACGCTGAACTTTCCGCCTGGAGGACTGGCGGCATCCTCCAGGAGGTCTTTGAGCTGATTCCTGAGCTGTCGTGCCTCCTCGGAGGAGGGCTCAGGTACGCTCCGGAGTAGCATGGCTGCTTCCGCGAGCTTTCGGCTTGCCCGGGGGGCGTCCCCCGGTGTCTCGGCCCCGTCGTCACCAATGATTCGGGCCTGGACATCTCGGGCTCGACGCCGAGCTGCTCCTCCATCGGTTTGCCGCTCGCTTAGCTCCAGCGTAGCTCGCAGCTGGGTGAGGCGCAAGCGGTCCTCGTCCATCCGTGTCTCAAGCTCCCGGAGCTGTTCTAGCTCCGGGGTTTGAGGTGCGGAGCGAGAGGTTCCTACCTCCTGATCCAGCGGCGGGGCTGACCGCACGGGCTTCGGGGCCGCTGGAGGGGGCGTGACTTGTTCGTGCTGGGGTTGCGGCGGAGGGGGTATGTCAGTCGTCGCCCCCCCGAGTGGACATCCTCCACTCGCCCCTCATCAGGGTGCATCAAGTTGTAGCACTCCCGAGAGGGGTTGATGCAGGACCTGTGTGAGCTGGAGATGACGCTCGGTGCGTTCTCCCCCGAGTCGTTGGTGTGGGCGGCGTTGTCACATTTGCCCAGAATTCGTCATCATCGTCGCTGTAGCTGTGACGAGACGAGTTCTGGTCATAACGATTCCCCCCCTCCGAGTGTTGTCGAGGGGTGAGGTTGGCGGTGGTGTCTGTTTCCCCACCGCCATGTGTCCTGGCACTTTCCCCAGGGGATGGCGGTGAGGATGCCACGTGGTCTCCCACGAGGGTGTCCCGGCGCTCGAGGCGCTGGACCGGAGTGTCCGACAGTTCGTGCAATAATGCATGAACTGCACGAACGTGGGCGTCCATGGCGGTCTGGAGCCCAAAGAAGGACGACAGCACCGTTCCCCTCTGCCGGTGAGGGCGGAAAGAGAAATCGGCTGGCGTCGCGTTTCCGCCCTCGCCCGTCCTTCGAGCGGTAGGCGGATGCGTGACCGCTGGTGCCGGAGATTTCGGGACCGCGGCCGGCGCAGTATTGGCTACCCCCGTTGGGGTTGCTTGGTGAGTTGCATCTCCCGCGGCGGGAGGCTGGTTGGCGCCACTGCGCCTCCTCCTCCTGATCCGCCGAGAGCGGTGTGCAACGTTTCCCCCGTCCTTCGAGGCGGGCGGAAGCGTGGCAGGGGTCCTTTCTTCGGCCGTCTGCGGGGCCGGAGTCGGGACGACAGCGACGCGGGGCCCGGTCGGGCGCAGGTTCATCTCGAGCCCTTGGCCAGTGGCCACGAACTCGAGAGTCCCGAACCGGAGTACCGCGCCAGCGGGAAGCGTGGTGAAGCTGGCTGCCATCCGAAACCTACGTCAACGCGCAAAAGGCCCCTACCTGGCACGCCAACTGTCGGTGCTAGTTTTGGCGGGGCTAACACCGGCTAGTAAATATGTGTTTTGCGGTTGAGGCTACAGGATGGTGTGCAAGGGGGAACACAGGGATTATACTGGTTCAGGCCAAGAAAGCCCTACGTCCAGTGGAGAGGAGAGTCGTGTTGCCTTGCACCGGGGTGCTTGTAGTAGGGGGTTACAAGCTAGACGAGAGAGGGAAGCGCTCCCAGGTCTCTTGTGTGTGTCTAAGTGTTTACAAGTCGTTTGCTATGGGTACGTTTGTGTGGGTGAGAACTTAGAACTTCTCTGTCCTCCTAAAGCTGGCCTCTGCTCTCCCTTTTATAGTCGCAAGGGAGAGGCAAGGGCGGCTACGTATTTTACAGTGAGGAGTTGCTGTTCCCCGTTTGACTGGCTACTGCCTTTTCTCCGCGTCTCCGGGGTATGGCTGTCTTGGTTCGCACGATCTTGGTGAGTTCCAAGGTGGGAACAGTCGTCTGGCTACGTCATGTCGTCAGCTCTTTGGGTGTCCAGGATATGGCCGTCGTGGTTCGCACGACCTTGGTGAGTTCCAAGGTGGCAGCAGTCGTCTGCTTACGACGTGCCATAGGGTCACACCTACCAACAGCATCTCCCGAGGGTTTAGCGGGCCCGGATGGGAGGCGTGCTCGTCCTTTCGAGTGGACAGCGCAGTAGGCGCCTTTCCCGTTCTTGCGTAGCCCGTCGTCAGGCGCTTGGACTGTCATAGTCCAAGTTGATAGATCACGGCGGAAAACGGGGCGGCGCACCGTAGACCATACCGTGGAGGACCGCCATAGTGGGCCTATCAAATCCGCTGCCAGGGAAATCCTGACAGGTGGTATGGCCGTCAGGGGCGTGCGAAGCACAGTCGCGTCGAGAGTCTCGCCTGACGGGACAGTGCTTGTAAAGTGGTCAGAGAGATCTCTTGTGGTCCAAGATTGCTCCGCTGACATCACCTGTGCCTTGGATGCCTTTGCGAGATTGCGCTTGAGGGGGATAGGGAAGCTCGGGCGAATCGGAGATTTGGGGCGTGAGGGTGCCGCTCTCCCGAGCTCTCCCGAGGAGGCTCGGGCGAATCGGAGGTTTGGGCGCCGAGGATGCCGCTCTCCCGAGCTCTCCCGAGGAGGCTCGGGCGAATCGGAGTCTCCCGAGCTCTCTCGAGGAGGCTCGGGCGAATCGGAGATTTGGGCGCCGAGGATTCCGCTCTCCCGAGCTCTCCCGAGGAGGCTCGGGTTTGGGCGCCGAGGATGCCGCTCTCCCGAGGAGGCTCGGGCGAATCGGAGATTTGGGCGCCGTGGATGCCGCTCTCCCGAGCTCTCCCGAGGAGGCTCGGGCGAAACGGAGCTTTGGGCGCCGTGGATGCCGCTCTCCCGAGCTCTCCCGAGGAGGCTCGGGCGAAACGGAGCTTTGGGCGCCGAGAATGCCGCTCTCCCGAGCTCTCCCGAGCTCTCCCGAGGAGGCTCGGGCGAATCGGAGATTTGGGCGCCGAGGATGCCGCTCTCCCGAGCTCTCCCGAGGAGGCTCGGGCGAATCGGAGGTTTGGGCGCCGAGGATGCCGCTCTCCTGAGCTCTCACGAGGAGGCTCGGGCTGAATCGGAGGTTTGGGCGCCGAGGACGCCGCTCTCCCGAGCTCTCCCGAGGAGGCTCGGGCGAATCGGAGATTTGGGCGCCGAGGACGCCGCTCTCCTGAGCTCTCCCGAGGTCTCCCGAGGAGGCTGTCATTAGTGGAATGATGTCGTGGGCCTCTGTAGACGCGGCCTTCGTGGGCTTCCACTGGCCTTACTTGGGCCAGGCCATGTTGGGAATGAACGTTTTTGCATCGAAATTGGGTACCCCTAACTTTGGTACACGACAATATTGCAATATGATCTGTACCCATAGACTTGGCAACAGTTTGATAGTCAAGCACCGCTTTATTGAACTCTTCAATATATTGCTTGATAGGAGTGCCTTCCTGCATACGCATCCTAAACAAGCGCATCATGAGGTAGAAACGACCTGTGAGTGATTTGTCCAAATAGAGAGATTCCAATTTCTTCCAGAGACCTATAGCAGTTTTCTCCTCACAAACTTGCCTCAACACATTGTCATCAAGAGCCAAACGAAACACTGCCAATGCTTTCTTATCAATATTTTTCATCTCATCTCTTGTTATACTAGCCAAATCTGGATCAACCTCCTCTAAAGCAATATCCAGTTCTTTATCAACTAGGACGGATTGTATTTTCACTTGCTATAACCGAAAGTCACCACTACCATCAAACTTTTCATTTCTAATGTAGTTTTTGACATGCTGAACAACTGATTAAATTATGCCTTTGATAATTAAGCGCTCTGATACCACTTGTGATAACAGAGGGGCAGCGGAATAATCAAATTCAATAAACTAATTTCTCACAAGCATATCATCAAACACCTTCCGTGCACAAGCTAAAAACAGCCCCTAAAATCAAATCTAACCAAGCACAGACTGTCCAAATATTCAACAATAATACACTTGCATCAATTAGCTCACTAGAATACCAATCCCCATGATCTTCACTCAATATATCAAAGAACACACATATTCAGCATGCACAAACGAACAACCACTTAACATATGAAGCAATAACCAGCAGGATAGTGACTACCTGACTTGATCAACACAAATGGGAAAGAAAATACCAAATCAAGAGGAGACACCAGATTTACATGGAAACCCCTTGCGGGGAAAAACCACGGGCGACGGCGAGACGAATCCACTATATGAAGAAGCAATACATGATGTGGGAGCCAACAAATGAGGGGAGGCTCCAAATCCCCCACAAATATCTCTCTTTTAGTGGTGGATCTGGTGGATCAAACTCTCCCTCTCTCAATCTCCCTAACCCTAGCTCTCTCTCTATTCTTTCCTGGAAGTAGACAAAATGAGCACCCTTCTAAGACAAGGAAGAGAAGCTGCTGCTTTTGGGCTGGTGTGGCAACATTCTAAAGAGTCCTTGAGTTTATAGGAGTCATACAAATATGTCCCTCAACTGGAGCTGCACTCACACTTACCTTATGCCACCTCATTTTAGACACATCATATCCATAACGCTGATAAGAATATGAGTTTTCTAGCAGGCTTGAACATTTCTCCTTTCTGTACATTGCAATAAATGGAATCTGACAGGTAACACAAACTAAGTCAGATGAGCAAGCATAATAAATTGTGAAGCAGATTTGTACAAATTTGCATACTTCCAATTTGTTGACATGCAACATGGTCAGAACGTTAGCAATGTCCTTCTGGTCAATATACTTGTTCACATGGTCATTACCAAAAAGGAACAGAACCCCATCGCCAGTTAGTTGGCTGTGTATCCATAAACTTTCTTCCTCTATCATTGTGTTATCTGTTGGAGGATTGCCAGTCAATTCTTCAGATAACTGTCATAAAGAGAAACTAATCATATGTACGTCTTAAACTAAATCAAGATCTCGTGTAAAATCAAGTTAGCTGGTACATACCTGCATCCTCTCAGTAAATTCGTTTTCTTTTATTTGTTTGTCTCTTATTGTCATATACTTCTCTTCAATAATAAATGACTCAAACTCGTCTTCAAGCCTTTTCCCTCTCAACTCACCTGAGTTAGAAGCCTCCCTCTCAAGCTCTTGCTTTCTTCGTGCAAACAACTCATGAACTCCAGCCTTAATGAAGCGCTTAAACTGGTTTCCCTATAGCAAGACAAAAAGAGCATCCTTCATAAACACACCAAGAAAAAAGGGACAGGAAAGCCAACTTTGACTAATAAAACATACAGGCTAGGTTACTCACCGCGAACAAAGAAACCGATCCCAAAGTGCTGAACCACACGCGCACCAGCACCACTCCAGCCAGAGCCAGGTACCAGCAGCAGGCGCAGATACAGGGAGGTGAAAGACTGAGAGTGAGACGTCTCTTGGGGAGAGATGGCCTCAGAGCTCGGAGGAAAGAGGAAAGAGGCCCGTCGTCGTGGTCCGCCGCTGAAGACGAACGCACGTTGAATAGTGAGTGAGTGACGGCCGAAAGGGGCCAGGTGATGGACATAAGGCCCACGTATGGTCTGGCCAAGAGACAGCCTGATAACCGTTGTGCCTTTTTTTTGTTTTGAGAAACCGACCCAACCGCCAACTTTTATTCTCTTGGTTGCTAGTCACCGTGGCACGTATCCTACGGAAAACACCGACGCGATGTCATCTTCCTCCAAGCTTACAACAGTTTCTTGCCTCTTGCCGGCTCTGGCGCTGCAGGCTGCATATCAAGGATCGCTGGATGCCTGGATTGTTGATCAATGGTGTAATTCATTTGCAATGGCATAATCTCTCTCCTCTCTCCGTCATGTAATCTGTTAGCATGACCCAAAAAAAGAGCAAGCTAATTAAGTATTTTCCTCCGTCTCATTAAAAGTGTCACTTTACATTCCGTGCCATCTTATTTGATCGTCCGTATTATTCAAAATTTTTATACAAATATTATTTATTTTATTAGGACTTCTTTTATCATTAAAGATACTTTAATAACAATTTAATTATTTTATAGTTGTACAAAAATTTTAAATAAAACGTCAAAAAATGACACTTTCAGCGAGACTGGAGGGAGTACGTTGCTACGAGTGTAAAGGCCTCTCAAGAGTGGCCACCTCTGGAAGGTTAGGACCTGATCCAATCATTTCATTATCAAGCGATAATTGTGGAAATTGGCATCTAGGCTGCTTACTTGCTCGTGTGATTAGCTCAGCGTCTAACATGTGTGCAAGAACTCTTGCAGATAATGCATGCAAGATGCCGCCAGGATCGCTTGAGCACAAGCGGACAGACAACAAATAAGCCGTAAAAAACGAAAGGTTTCATAACAGGGGCCAGAGGGATCAAATTTGCAGGACGCGGTAACAAAATATAGCCACTATGTACATACATATATACATTATATAATGCTGTCGTCCAAAGATGCAACATCAGCAGCTACAAGGCTACCAAGTTACATATAAGTCGAAGTTTTCTACTATCCAAACAGTATTAGTATGTACATTATAAATCATCCACCGACCACCGCCACCACAGGACCCCCAACCCGCTTCCACCATCCTGTGCTAGGACACGACATTTTTGGCGCTGCCCCATCCTTGAGTCGTTACAGCCACCTGGACCCCCCAGCCTCCTACACTAACGTCACCACACACCAGCAACATCAGCAGGACTTGCAGTTGCAGCTGATGGACTTGCAGTTGCAGCTGATCCCCAGCCGCCTCCACCAGACCACCACCATCAGTGCTATGGTTGCTGTCACCGCCAGCTCCACCCCATCCAGCAGCATTCCTGATCCTCCGCCAGTAACAACACCGCCCCAGGACCAGGAGGAGCCACTATTGCCGCCTGTACCCAGTCCCGCCTGTTCTTGCTGGACTTCAACGTTCAACCTGACCGAAACCACGGGACACAGGTGGATCAGTTATGTCGAATTCGCGAGGTACCAATGTACCATGCAGCAACCGAAATCCGCGAAAGAACTGAGGAAAAGCTGGACTCGATTCCTCAATCCACTCGACCGATCAAGGTGGCGGTAGGCTAGGTTACTCACCGGAGTCCGGCAAACAAAAAAATCGATCCCAAAGTGCTGGACCACCACGCCGGCCAGCTACCAGCTGCGGCCGCAGATGGTGGGAGAGGAAGGAGTTGAGACGCCTCTCGGGCTCGGCGGGACAAAGGTCTCGGCGGAATTGTTTGCGGCGCCCCGTCGTCGTGGACTCGTGGTCCGCCGCGAAGACGCACTCGCGGTGATTGTACGAGTAGAGCCCGGCTACTACACGTGACGGCCAGGTGCCTGGGCTTTGGAAGTACACGACACTGTGATTTTGGGCCTACTTGGTCGCCTCTAAATTTACCTATCCAAATATTTACAGTAACCAGTCACAAAAAAAATATATATTCATAGTAACCGTTTCTTAAAAAACCTAAAAGTTACCAAAAGGTGAACAAAAATATTTGCCAGTTATTAAATTTAATTTAACGTATTGCCAAATTTTAGTATAACAAACAAAAGATACACGTCAAGGCCAGCTAGACCAGCGTTCTAATAGCGTCTCTAAGAAGAGTACTCTATATTACTTCTCCATCTATATTTTTATAATGAACTCACATTGAGAGTACTCCATATCCCTTTTATCAATTGCAAAGAGGCCTCCATTGCACGTAAAAATGCACGCATTGTAGTCACGCATATACTCCTCTGTCCCATTGTTGAGTATGCAATTGTGGAAAACGTGCCGGTCAAACTGTGTCAACTTTGACCAAGTTTATAGCAAAAAAGATTAGTATTTATGTCTTAAAATAAATTTATTATGAAAATATATTTCATTATCGATCTAATGGTACTTATTTTGTCTCATAAAAGTTAGTATTTTTTCATATAATTTTAGTCAAAGTTTATAATTGCTGACTTTCTCGAGATGTGAGAATTGCATATTCATTGGGACGGAGGGAGTATACATTTCCTAGCACCGTCCTCCTTCCAGCGCAGCACCGCGATGTTTCCCGCATGACATCTCCTTCTCACGATAGCCGAGGCTCCATGCGCAGGGTCTTCACCCAATTACTGTTGTTGCGGTTGAGAGGTGGCCTCATTTGAACTTATACATGGTCACATTTGAAGGACTGATTTGTTGTGAAAGAAAAAAGACTAGCCATAACTGGAAAGCATAATAGATTCTATAGCTCTAGATGGTTTTAGCAACCTTTTATGTTTAATTATTATTTTACCAAGTTGTTGGAGGAGTATTTCTTCTTTTGTTCAAAAGTCAAACATGGAGTTTATTTAGAGCATCTCCAATAGATTGAAAAATATTTGATAAATTAATGAGTTTTCAAGTGCCTAAAAGAGTTAAGTACATATTTGTTGGGTTTCTCCAACAGTTTCAAAATCTTGACCCGAAAATACAAAAGACAATTCTGCATCAGAAATCCCAAACTATTTGTTAATCATTCTAAGCACTTTTTATATTTTTCTCTCATACATTTACATCCGGAATTCTTCCTCATGTACTTTCACCTTTAAAATGGCCGATGAAAGTCGTCGTAATCAGGTTGATTTTTCCAAGTGCGAGAAGATTGAGAGTTCTTTTAGAGCAATTTTTTCAATCTTGGGCTCTTGGCACACAAAAAAGATTGATAATGGATTTTGAAACTCTTGGAGATGCTCTTACGAAACTCATGGAGGCTTGCTAACACCGAAAAATATGAGTCAAATGATTTTAAATTTGACCATGTTTATTAAAAACATTAATGTTTATTTGACACCAAATACATTAGATTTATTTATTGTAAGGTATATTTTCTATGTATACATACTTTGTATTACTCTATTGTCATAATGGCATATGAGGGAGTGGATATCAATATTTCTTTTATAAATTTGATCAAATCATCAAACTATCAGATTTGACTTAGAAATTAGGGTAAAACTAAATGGTATATGTTTTATCTATTCTATGGACATATTGTTTTTCTATGCATCTAGTAGACACGTAATAATATTAAATTATATTATAATTTAATAAAATGGAGGGAGCACTTTTTTTGCACGGAGATAGCAGAAACTGTGCACAAAAAGTGTGCAATCACATTTCGACAAACTCAGCACATTCTTTTTTCATTTCAGATTTCACACCGGGGCTGATCGGTCCTCGGAAGAACAGGACACGTAGGATCCGGTCCCGTCCCACTTCACCCCATTCGGTCATCGTGCCACGAGCTGGCACGGAAGAGTCAACGCTTGACGCGTTCGGCAGCCACCTCGGCACCTCGCGTGGGTTCGAGCCAAACTCCACGGCCGCTCTCGCTCAGGTAAAAGCCCATTTGAAAACTCTGTTCCTGTTTCCACACAGGTGAGCCCACGTCGTAGGGTTCTGCTTGCTTCGCCCGGCGGTAAAGCGGAGCGCGGCGACCGCCGCGCGCCCCGGCCATGGAGATCGGGCAGTACCCTGCGAGCAGCTGCTCCAAGGAGCACCAGAAGATCTACCAGGAGTGGTTCGCGCTCGCGGACGCAGGTCCGATGCCCCCCCTGCTCCGCTCTGTTCTGCTCCCCCCTCGATCCCCAATCCCCTTCCCACTGTTGTTCGCCTGGATGTGGTCTTCTAAACGACGGTGCTGCAGATGGGGATGGCCGCATCACCGGCCCCGACGCGATCAAGTTTTTCGGCATGTCCAAGCTCTCCCGCCCCGACCTCAAGCAGGTGCTGGCTCGCGCTATTAAACCTCACCATTTTTGTCATTTTATACATGTGCTGTTTTTGTCTAACCCTGCTGAGGTTCAAGGTCTGGGCTATCGCGGACACTAGACGGCAGGGGTACCTGGGTTTCCCTGAATTCGTCACGGCGATGCAGGTTTCCCTCGTCTATTTGATGTTTCTGTTGTGCTCTCTGTTTCCACTAGGTGATTTGGGTTATTGTTCTTTACTAATGGGCTTGATCCAATTGGCAGCTAGTCTCTCTGGCACAAGCAGGAAATGAGATTACTCAAGATAGCCTTAAGCGAGATGGTTGTTGCTAGCCTCCAAATCAAGTCTATTTGATTACATTGTGCTCATTTGTTTACTGCTAACAAGTTTAAGGTTATATCTGACAGATTTGAGCAGTTTGAATCCACCTGTGATGGAAGGTTTGGATGCCCTACTTGCGGTAACATATTTCTTTATCAGTTTTTGCTTTATCCCAATGTCAGTAACTCTTGTAGTAATACGATGGTAACCCATAACTGGTTTTCAGAAATCTAAGCATATGGTGAAGCGTGTTGACCCAGGAATGGATGGTAGGTAATGCCATCTTTAACAGGAATTTCATACTTGGGGGAAATCTATGATACAAAACTTCTTTTGTCCATGCAGGATATCCTCAGGAACAATCGCCGATAACAAACAAATGGTTCAGCTCAAAGTCATCAAAGAAGGTAATACTCATGTAGTCATATGCTCCTGGAATATTGCTCTTGTGAATATCTATTGCATACCAGCACCAAAGCTACTTTTGAGGAAAATTCTATTATGCTCTCATTAGTGAGCGCATCTGTTGACATTTCAGTTATCTGTCCTCCATGTTAGCAAAAGGAAAAGACAGCAAGTTTACTTGTTTAGCTTGTGTAAACCTTATGTGGCCAGTTACCTATATATTTTAATCGTATCTGGTCTGTTAACGAGCTTGGAAACAATATGATATATATAACTTGTCTAAAAGGAAGCCCACAGTCCATCAAAATGTTTGCAAGTCAACATAGCTCACCGTAATTGTGTTTGTATGGTGTTAACCTTCCAGTTTTTTTTGTGTGCGTGTGCCAATTAAGACCTTTCCCTATATAAAGAAATGCTGTCAGTTAGCCCTAATTTCGTCAATGACGCATTTATTATTATATATTGCTGATCTTTCCTTTTATGGTGTTACATATAAACAGATACCTCTGACTGCTGTTACTTCTGTCATCGATGGCTTGAAAAAACTTTATATCGAAAAGCTGAAGCCTTTGGAAGTTACATACAAGTTCAATGATTTCGTTTCCCCTTTGCTGGTACACACCATATTTCCAGTTTCTGTTTACTTTATGAAACTGAAATTACTACTTTCCTTTCCTGTGTCTTCACATGCCATTATTATTGCTGTTTCCTTGTCATGTTGTTCACAATAACTCCCATTAATGCAGAATATTGTTAATCTTTTTTTTTTTTGTGTGTGTTTCAGACAAGTAGTGATTTTGATGCAAAGCCAATGGTTATGCTCTTAGGTCAATATTCTACTGGTAAAACAACTTTTATCAAGCATCTGCTAAGGACAAGCTATCCAGGTTTTTATCTACCAGATACCTTCTATAGTTTCCCAGGTTTGTTCAAGTAACATGCTGTCTGACAGTTTATGTTGTGCATTTGCAGGTGCCCATATTGGACCAGAGCCAACAACAGACAGATTTGTAGTTGTCATGGTAAACTGAGCAAAACTTAGGATTTCTCTTTGTAGGTATAATAGGTGCATCAGATGATTTGAACTTCTGATTATGAATTGTGAAGGAATAGTAAAAAAGATGATGCAATCCAACATTTCTCTCAAAACTTTGTATGGGATCCTTTCTAAGATGTCGGCTTTACAGATCATATAATCACATAGTAGTTGATAGATAATGACACAGATTGGAGTACGACTTTATGCCTTTGAATATCATCACAGTTTTTCTAATATAATTCATAAAATCCTCAAGAGCATGTAAAGAGTTTTACGTAGTAAACAGAACACGAAGGGTATAAACTGATCTAAGGTTCTCTATTTAGTACAAGTATTACAAAAAAAGCGCTAGTGCTGATGCTATAATTATCTTAGGTGCTATGGCCCATGTAAAACTATCAGTCTGTCATTTCTTTGGGAGGGGGGGGCGGGGTCTTTCTATTGCCAAAAAGAAATGAAATAAGTGCTTCTGGGATCCATTACTTGTCATTTTGTTTAAGATGTTTGGATCTGATTGTCTTTTTTGCTCCATGACAATACCGTCAATTTTCTTGTTGACAGCTGTTGTGTGGTGATTAGCAGCCTGTACCTTTTTCTCTAAATTTTCTCTGAAATGCTGAGCTGTAATTATATCACCAGCCATCATATTTATGATTGTTTCTGATTCCTTAGGGTTTTTGGGATTTGGGAATGTTAGGTAATATAAAAGAAGAATAATGCACACATCTCCAAATCAATATTAAGTTTAAGTTCATCATCACTAGACTTATGCAAATTCTTGCTTGTGAAGCACTGTTCCAAATTATAAGTCACTTTGACTTTTTTGGTACATAGATTTTGCTATGTATCTAAAAATACATTATATTTAGATAGCAAAATAGATATATAAAAGAGAGTAAAATGCGTTGTGGGTCCTTAAACTTTTGCCCACTTCTCATCTAGGTCCATAAACTTTTTTTTCGCTCATCTGGGTCCATGAACTTTTCTCCACTTCTCATCTAGGTCCAGGTACTTTTTCTTCGCTCATCTGGGTCCATGAACTTTTTCCCACTTCTCACCTAGGTCCATAGCAGGCCACATAGGACTCTGCTTCGTACGTGGCCGTTGATGTGGCACTAAAATGTGACACGCTTTATTTTAAAAATTTTATTATAGTTGTACATCTATGTGTTTCTATGTTTAATTCATAATAAATAGTTGGTGTACCAAACATTTAATTTGAAGTTGAGATTTTTATGGTGATGGATGATAACAAAACATGGCTAGTGTAAAAATATTACATACCTAAAATTAGTAAATTAATTACTACAATAAAAACAAGTTTTAATTGCAACAAAGCATGTGATGTAAAGATAAATCTAAAGCTTCAGGAGCACAGGAGCTGTAGTTATGAATTAAACATAGGAGCACATAGATTTATATAGATCTACAGCTACATCAAAAACTTTAAATTGAAGCATATCATATTATATATCTATTGCATAGATCTATTCATGTTAAGTCTAACAAAACTAGATTTTCCTTTTTACGATTTTTCTGTGATTTTATACAATTTTTCAAGGTTTCAGCCAGTTTATGAAATTAAAAAAAAAGAGCACGTGGTGCCACATCAGCGGCCACGTAGACAACAGAGTCCTATGTGGTCTGCTGTGGACCTAGATGAGAAGTGGAAAAAAGTTTATGGACCCAGATGAGCGAAGAAAAAGTACCTGGACCTAGATGAGAAGTGGAGAAAAGTTCATGGACCCAGATGAGCGAAAATAAAGTTTATGGACCTAGATGAGAAGTGGGCAAAAGGTTAAGGACCCACAGCGCATTTTCCTCTATAAAAAAAGTCAAAGCAACTTATAATTTGGAACGGAGGAAGTAATAAATTGGCATACTCTTCAACCATTTTTTTTTCAACCTAGGCCAATGCTACTGCAGTATAAGCAGTATGAATTGCCTGTGTGCAACCTATTACATTACCACATGTTCTATACCTATACTTCCCCCTTTCTGTTGCTCCGATTAACTTATATATGCTTGCCAGTCAGGGCCTGATGAAAGGACTATT
Organism: Eremochloa ophiuroides; assembly: GCA_038502445.1. Taxonomy (NCBI): domain Eukaryota; kingdom Viridiplantae; phylum Streptophyta; class Magnoliopsida; order Poales; family Poaceae; genus Eremochloa; species Eremochloa ophiuroides. Next base: position 101,266,471 of record JAHLJS010000003.1, read on the forward strand.
CCTGGAAATACTATTGCTGTTCAAGCTGACATGCCTTTTAGTGGTCTTACAACATTTGGGACTGCATTTTTATCCAAGTTTGAGTGCTCTCAGATGCGACATCCAGTAAGATTTAATTTTGATGCAAGTGAAAACCTAAAAGGCATGTAATCTGGAAACTGATACCAACCATTTACCTTGAAGCTGCTCGAGCATATCACATTTGTTGACACACCTGGCGTGCTTTCTGGTGAAAAGCAACGCACGCAACGCAGCTATGATTTCACTGGCGTGACATCATGGTTTGCTGCGAAGTGTGATCTTATTCTTCTTCTGTTCGATCCTCATAAGCTTGATATCAGCGATGAGTTCAAACGTGTCATTGGATCATTACGTGGACATGATGACAAAATACGTGTAGTTTTGAACAAGGCAGATCAAGTAGACACCCAACAGGTAATCTTTTTGGTGTCTTAACTCGTGATGGGGCATTCTGCTTTCTCTACATACTAATAGTTCTTTTCTCATTGACGTGCAGCTTATGAGAGTTTATGGTGCATTGATGTGGTCTCTTGGGAAAGTATTGAATACACCTGAGGTTTCACGTGTTTATATTGGGTAACTTCTGATACCGTGATCTTCTTTATTTCACTATTTGATATTTTATGATAGATTACATAAGATCTTCAAATTATAACTTCAAAATTACTACTGGAGTATTCATGTATTTCATTTTGCCTATTAAAGCTTGACTCGGGTATTACTGGATTTCTCCAGTACTTAAACAATATTTGAATCTTGTTCTTAGATCATTCAAGTGCCTGCAAATCATTCAAATAACTTCCATGTTTGTTTGTATAGATCATTCAATGACAAACCAGTAAATGAATCAGCTGTTGGTCCACTTGGAAAGGAACTATTTGAGAGAGAGCAAGATGATCTCCTTTCTGACCTCAAAGATATCCCCAAGAAAGCCTGTGATCGTCGGGTAAAATTTTTCATTTTTCCCTTGTGTTTTTTCAGTCTTAACTAATTAGTTTTTGCATATTAACATCAGTATTCTGTGCCTGTAGATCAATGAATTTGTTAAACGTGCTAGAGCTGCCAAGATTCATGCTTATATAATAGGCCATCTAAAGAAGGAGATGCCTACAATGATGGGCAAAGCAAAAGCCCAACAACGACTCATAGACAATCTTCCTGATGAGTTTGCAAAGGTATGTATTTTGAGGTTCTTAACTTCTCTAGTTGATATAGGATCATTGTAGATTGAAATGTCGCAGAGGTTCTTTCTTATGTTAGGAACTTAGGATGGAAGCTTTTGTCTGTCCGATGTTCTCTTACCACATATATGTTTCTTTTTTTGGCTTTGTTGGCTTAACATGGCAGGCTTGTTTCACCTATCCAGCATGCACCTTAGGTTTCGATTATTTTACTACTTTCGCACATTCTAAAATAGTGACAGTAAGAGCTGGTTGATTTTGCTGATGGTGTGAATTCTGGGCTCTTATTGTTTCATTGAATTAAACAGTTATCTCTCTTTTCTTTTACTGGATGCCATGTGAAGCATTTCCTTACATATCCTTTCCATATAACTTTCATGCTATAAGCAACAACTGCTGCCTGGTGGAATAGGTGCAACGGGAATACCACCTTCCGGCGGGAGATTTTCCTTATGTGGAGCACTTCAAAGAGGTCTTGAGTGGGTATAGCTTTGACAAATTTGAGAAGGTCAAGCCTAAGATGATACAGGCCGTGGATGATATGCTTGGATATGACATTCCAGAACTTCTCAAGAACTTCAGAAACCCATACGAGTGAACCCATACAGGCAGTTGAAAAATGACATTGACCTGCACCAGAATGAGGGATTGAGTGGGGCATGGATTGATGCTGCCTTCCATAGCTTTGGAGTTCTCAGGCAACTGAGAATCATTGTAATCAAGGTCCCATGGGGCGTTCATTGCCATCCATGCTTCATCATTGTTATATAATTTTATTCATAATAATCATAGAGCCATTGCTCAAGCTTTCACCAGACATATGGTCATGTAAAATCGACTAATTAGTGATCTTAGTGTTAAAGAATACACTGCAATGCTCATTGTTTCTTCAAATGAGTATTTATTCGATTGGAACAGCTGGATAATACGGTCCTGTCAATTATCAGCACAGGAAGAATATCTAGACCACCGTGGGGGCGTTGCCCTGAGCATGGCTTCTTGTTTTGCTTTTATGTGAATTAACTGCAGAATCTGATATGATAATGAACCTTTGAGAAATTAACTCAAAATAAATGTCCTTCTGAGACTGGTGAATTTTCGTGCTTCTAGTCCTGTCTAATAAGCACAACATTGTAGATTTGCATAAACAGGAAAGGATGCTTGCAAATTCTCTAAATTTGGAGTGTTAGTCACCACAGGGCAATAAGTGTGTCAGCTTGTTTTTTCCCCCTTCCGAATCGCATGCAAACACTAATATATCATATATGTACATATATACACATAAATACGCTTCCTATAAACACATCTCCACGTGCCTTGCCCTATGAGCACATTTGAAAAATTCAGTCCGTATATCTCAAGCAGACGCATTGCTATTGAGGGAGAACGTGACCGTGTATGATTTATTGAACTACATTTCTGTGGAATTTGGACTAGACAGATCCTAGGAATTATGACCAAAGCTAGCATGTACAAACATGGCTTCTTCGGGGGAAAAAAAAAACCGGTACCGACGCTAAACTCGGAAGTCAAACGCAGCTGGCACAAACCTGAGCCCCGCCGACGCCGGCAGCTGCCGCTCTCAATCATTGAAAACGTGAGAAACACAAACCACTACCACACTTCTCTAAAAAACCGAAGCAATTTATGTTTCTTTTTATATTAAAAGATTATTAAAGAAAAACAGAGAATCACGACACGGGGCACGGCGAGTCGACACGGCGTCACCGAACGCGCAGGTGTCTCCGGCGACTGACCCGCGGCCTGGTCCAGTACTCCAGAGTCAAGACGGTCCAACCCCATCTCCCGCCCCACGCCGCGCCGCGCCGCGCCGCCGACCCCGTCCGCGGCCCGCGGGTTCGGCATCCCGCCCCCACCTCCTCACCAAACTCCCCCAAACCTCCTCCTCGCCTCGCGCACCCCCCGCACCGCACCGCACCGCACCGCGCACTGCGCCTGCGCCTTTGGCTTCTTCGCGGCTCCAGCGACCCCGTCGCCGTCGGGGCACCAACCCAACCCAACGCTCTCCCCCTCCCCTCCTCGCTTCCCCTCCCTTTTCCTCTGCCCAACAATTGATAGCCCACCTCACCTCCGCACCCGCTGTTTCGTGCACCGCACTTCACCCTCCACCAACCTCTCCCCCTCAAAAACTATCCACCCCACCCCTACCAGCCGACGAGCGCGATCGATTGATTCGGTTCGACCCGGGCGGAGGAGGAGGAGGAGGGAGCGCCGGGCGGCGGGGGGAGCCCACCAGATCCGGCGGCTATGATGAAGTCGCTGCTGCCGCAGAGCCAGCTGCGGCGCTCGTCGGCAGCGGCCGCGCGGTCGTCGGCCGGCGGCGCCGCGGGAGGAGACGGGACTATGGCCGACGGCGGTGGCGCGGGCCCGCGGGCGCCGGCCTCCTCCACCTTCTGGTTCCTGCTGCACGCGCTCTGCTGCCTCATCTCGCTCTTCCTCGGCTTCCGCTTCTCGCGTCCTCCTCTTCTTCCTGCTCTTCTCCACCACCGCGCTCTACCACTCCACGACCTCCTCCTCCTCGGCCGCGGTCCTGCGCGCCACCACCACGACCACGACGACGACGACCACGACGACCGACGACGACCAACACCTTCACGCTCTCCTTCGCCGCCGCCAACACTCCCCCTTCCGGCCCCGCGAACCGCACCGCGCTGGAGGCGGCGGCCGACAGCAAGGGGGCCGCGGCGTCCGGGAACCCGCAGAGCCACGTCGTGGTGGGGAGGCACGGGATTCGGATCCGCCCCTGGCCGCACCCGGACCCCGTCGAGGTCATGCGGGCGCACCGGATCATGGAGCGCGTGCAGGAGGAGCAGCGCCGCTGGTACGGCGTCAAGGAGCCCAGGCAGGTGCTCGTCGTCACCCCGACCTACTCCCGCGCCTTCCAGGCGCTCCACCTCACCGGCCTCCTCCACTCCCTCCGCAACGTGCCCTACCCGCTCACCTGGATCGTCGTCGAGGCAGGCGGCACCACCAACGCCACCGCGTCCATGCTTGCGCGCTCTGGCCTCACCTTCGTCCACATCCCATTCCCTGACCGCATGCCCCATGACTGGGCCGACCGCCACGCCACTGAGAACCGGATGCGCCTCCACGCCCTACGGTATGTATGGTTTCATACTACTTCCTCAGCTAAGCTAGTATAGTATTTATGGAATGAAGGTGGTTGATGAAGGATTGGTTTCCTTGCGCAGCGTGATCCGTGAGAGGAAGATGGATGGTGTAGTTGTTTTCGCGGACGACAGCAATGTTCATAGCATGGAGCTGTTCGATGAGGTGCAGAAGGTCCAGTGGATGGGTGCTGTATCCGTTGGAATCCTTGCGCATACTGGAACAGCAGAGCAGCTACGGCTCAGCGAGGAGGACAAGCAAAATATGCCTCTTCCAGTCCAGGGCCCTGCTTGCAACTCCTCAGGGCATCTGGCTGGATGGCACACATTCAACTCACTGCCCTTCTCTGGGAAGACCGCCACAGTGGTTGGTGAGGCAGCCCCTGTCCTGCCCAGGGGTTTGGAGTGGGCTGGCTTTGTGTTGAACTCGAGAATGCTGTGGAAGGAGGCTGACGGCAAGCCTGACTGGGTGAAGGATCTTGATGCTGTGGGCGAGAATGGAGAGGAGATTGAGAACCCACTTACTCTGTTGAATGATCCGTCCTCTGTTGAGCCACTGGGGAACTGTGGGAAGAAGGTCCTGCTGTGGTGGCTCCGTGTTGAAGCGCGGGCTGATAGCAAGTTTCCTCAAGGGTGAGTTTTTTGACATTTCGTCATTGGAAAGATTACAATGTTCTGTTAGCATCCAAGATTCAAAAATATAGAGTCATGAGAACTCTTTTTCTTTTAACTTTTGCAATGTTTGGTACGGCTTCTTTTGCAACAGCTGCAGCTACTTTGGCTGTTGATCCCTCTAACGTAGGTATTGCAGAGTGCTGGCTGCAGCAGCTGCGCCGAACACGCCATTTGTTAAGTTAGTTGGGCCTTAATCAGACATTCAGACTTCTGCTAGGTTCGCGGGCTCAAAACCAACTGTCTAATAGCTACCCAGCAACTGGAAGTTTGGCCCTGCTTGGCTGAGCTCCATCTTCAAGACCCATGCGGACCACACCAGTTTAAGAGTTTGTATGCTATAATAAATTTCCTTAAATTACTAGTTTTAGTCTTTAAATAAAATGAGACACCCCAACACTCACGGTGTACACCAAACCTTAGCTCCACACGTCCTGCCAAACTAGCCCTTTGTTATGTATGGATCTTATATATGGATTTTATCGTATTGAATGTGATTGGCTGATTGCACTGAGATAAGTATGTCACCAATGATTGCTTTACATACCTCAAGTAAAATAGTTTGTGTTGTCATAGTAGATCCATTATGTAACATTACTTTTACAACATATAGCTCCTTTCATTTGATATAATTTTTATAGATATTACTTGTGAATTTTTTTTTAAGTTTGACTTAGGCCAAATCTCATATTCGTGATCAACAATAGTATGAAATTTGCTTGCTGCTACTGCCTACTGAAGACATCCTGTTTTTTGTTTTTTTAGAACACAACATACTGTTTAATTTTACTTTGTAGAAGGGATTTGATTTTGATATGCATCTGAAATATACTGTCATTGCTTTGCCTACATAATGTCCAATTTGTATGTGCTTTGTAAACTGATTTAGGCATGTAGCCTTTCCCAACTACCTTTGGCACTAAATGGTATTAGGCCATTTGCATCCCCACTAAAACGTTTTGTTTTAAGCTGTGAATCTGTAAATTTGATGTTTGTAAGTGGTTGAAAGAAACTGGGTTCTTCAAAATTCTAGACAATCACTGCTTCTTTGATGCCTCTTCCATGCTACCATAGCAATTTGCCTCTTCCATTGACATGGTACCACATGGCTAAGGCATGAGAGAGATTCCAATGTATCAATATTAACATTAGACAGATTTAAATTTTTTGTGTTTTGATTGGCACGAAATCTAGCATCTAGGCTTATCTTATGATTGAAGACCAGGTCCTCATCTAAAAAAAAAAAAAAAAACTGGGTTCTCGTGACAGTGTGTCTTTGATAACCATGTGTGATAAGTATCTTTTTCCTGGGACCTTGAACAAGAAGGTCTTGTAAGAGAAACAGCTAGTTTCTTTCTTTAAAACCAACAGAGTGTGAAAACATTGGGTTCCGTTAGGAAAACATTAGTTTCATTGAAACCAACAAAGAGTGAAAACATTGGGTTCCCTTAGCTAAGAAGCTAGGTCCTTCAGACTTCAGAGTGTAGTTAGCTGTTTATTCGTGTCTCTCTTGTTTAATTCTTTTACCCATTTAGCATTCCGTTTCTTTCTTAGCCATAACTGAACACATTCTTTTGTAGGTGGGTAATTGAGCCACCTTTGGAAGTCAGTCGTCCCTGCAAAGCGCACTCCATGGCCTGAAACCACCACCGAGCTTCCATCCGAGTTGTTGGATGAGAAGCAAGAGCAGGAGGATAGGCGGCTGTCAAGAGCCAACAAATCTTCTCGGCCCCGAGGCACCACGAAACGGAAGGGCGACACTCAAGGGAAAGATAACTGATGGAGAATGTACTGGCATTGTAATGTAAATCTCTTACACCCTGCAAAAACACAGTAGGAAGCATATCCGGTTAATCTGGCGTGGTGGCTGTGTTTATTATTTTTTTTCTGATGTTTTTGCTCTTGTGGCGATGGTCCACGCTTGGGTATGTTATCTGTAGAGTGCACATTTTTAAAGCATTAGTTGTATCTGTTGTGTTGTAATGTACAACTGCATTGGGAACTAAAAAAAAATGGTGGCTGAATTCTGGAAGTCTGTAATCCTCCGGAAGAAAGGAATCAACTCTTGCTGTCTCGCATGCTCGAGCATGTTGCTGATGACTGAGTGCGCATACGTATCGTCTGTCTGGAAGAGGTTGCTTTGTTTATTATTATTAATAAGGATTCTCAGTAAAAATCCATGTGTATTGAGATAAGCAGATGGATTTGGTCTACCATGTGTATTGAGATAAGCAGGGATTTTAGATCAATTCCCTTGTCTATTTTCTGCACAAATTCCAATCCGCAGAGAGGCCGTCAAACCCGCCCTGATTGCCTGATTCAGAAATGGCCGTGGTTGGACTGTTTGGAGTATAATACCTGTAAGCTGGATCAATTCAATGGTTTTCTGAGGTCATCGTTGCTGTTGGGTGCTTCTGCAACTCTCATAGACAGTTTTCTCAACCATTCGGCGATTGCTCGGATTGTTGGATCTTTAGGATCGGGCACTCGGAAGACGCCGCAGCAGCGACGACTGGAAGCCCCAAACGGCAAACGCCATGACCATGAGCCCCCGCGCGGCGTGTGCACCCAGATCAGAAGAGCAGCAGCTGCACGCAACGACTCGAGCGACACCACCCGGACGACCGGACCGCTCCCCCGGTTTGTGTTTATCTCTTCACCGGCGGCGGCATGGATCGTGACTGCTCAACGCGCGGGCATGGTGGTGGTGGTGTGGTGTAACACCCACCGCACCCGCGCGCGCACAGCTCGCGACAAATCAGTTTTCAGTTGCACGGCCTGGGGCGTCGGATGATGTTGAACCAACCGGTAATTTCGGTCTTGCTCTGCTATGCTGCTTTGCGATTATCGAATCAAAAAACAAACCGGCTGCGTCCAAATCCGAGCAGCCAAGAGAAGGGGACACTTCTGCAGCTAGTGTTGGAGCTGTTGACGTGCTCCCGGGGCGACCGGGAGAGTATTTGAGTATGAGCCAAAGCCAACAGCTTCTTTTTTTTTTGTCTTAAGGGGTGTTTAGATCTGTAAAGTTTTAGAATTTTAACACTGTAGTAGCGATGAATCTTTTGCAATAAGTGTCTAATCATGGCAAGTTGACTCAAAAGATTTATCTCGCGATTTACAGTCAAATTATACAAACATGCAAAGATTTCGCCTTCATTTAGTGCTCCATGTATATGTCACAAAATTGAATGTAACAGAAGTTTTGGAATTTTAAAGAGGATCTAAACGGGGCCTTAATCTAACCAGATATGTTTGGTTCAAACAACAGGGTGACGATTGGTAATCTGGCTCACTCCTTTTATCATATACTCTATCCGTTTCAATTTATAAGTCGTTTAGCTTTTTTACCACAACTTTGACCACTCGTCTCATTCAAAAATTTATACAAAATATGATATTTTTTGTTATGACTTGCTTTATTAATAAAAGTTCTTCGAGAATAAGTTAAATTTAATTCTTTTTGCATAAATTTTTTTAAATAAGACGAATGATCAAACTTAAGGTTGAAAAAGTCAAACGATTTATAATTTGGGACTGGATTAAGTACTAACATACTGGCGTCAAAAAGGAAAACTTACTACCTCCTCCTCAAAAATAAATCGTGTTCTACAAACATCCTAACTATCTTAATTGAATTTCAACAACTTTATAGAAGAAAGAAAATATAATAACAATATCCATGACACCAAATACGCAAGACTTTGGACGCTTTTAAAAGTTGATTTAATTTAGTATAAAGGGAATGTTTTTTTTTGGTTTTTTTTTTAAGGAATGACAGTATCTGACGCATGGGGCAGACCACAGACTAGCTCTAATCTAATATCTGTTTGGTTCTAATTGAGTAATATGATGATCTACAACTAACTAAATTTTTTTTTGGAACCTCACGTCTAATATATGGATTCTTATGTAATAGATAGCCTCACATTTTGACCAGGAAATTTTATTCCAACTTTTACAAACCAGTTGCTCCTCCTACTCTTATCGAGCTGGACGATGACGGATTACCACTCCGTTTTCATAAACCACGTGTCTAACGATACAAAGCTAACACTTCAGCACTGTTACTTCCTCCTAGACTGCCACACTTGTTTGCACAAGTAGTTGGAATGTATAATAAGCTGCTGGTGCATGTGTTAAGCTTTGTTCAAGTCTTCCCATATATGTTGAGATGGATCATTTTCCTTCCATTTGAAACTGTTTAAACCTAAATCATCAGATCGAGACCGTGTCATAGCAAGCATCGTCGTACGTAGTTCTCCGTTCTCCCTTGACAGACATATATAGTTGAAGCTGAAATCGAAATCAACACGTTAACATGGTGACTTGACAGCCCTCTGTTTGAGAACTGACACAGTTCAAGACACGAGCTTCTTTAGTTTGCATGGTGGGGTAGGGCGTGTGCGTCTAGTTCGTTGCCTCCGAATGGCTATATATTTGATGAGCCAGTGCATGGCACAGACACACCAGCAGCTCAGAGATTGTGCTCTTCGTCGCCGATCACCACCTCCTTCCGCTTCTCGTCATCTCTTGCGCCGATCGATCGAGCTGGTTAGTCCAGACCAGTGCATCAGGCCATCAGCAGATCGCCATGAGTAGTCCACCACGCTCCCCGGCTGCAACGACCGCGGTGCTGGCGCTGGCGCTGCTCGCGCTCACGGTGCCACTGGCCGCGACGGCGACCGTCGCCGGGGCGCGCGACTTGCGCTCGGTGGCGCCGCCGCTGGAGCGGGCGGACGAGGAGGTGCGGCGGCTCTACGAGGCGTGGAAGTCGGAGCACGGCCGGCCGCGCGACGGCAGCAGCTCCGACGACCGGCTGGAGGTGTTCCGCGACAACCTGCGGTACATCGACGGGCACAACGCGGAGGCGGACGCCGGGCTGCACACCTTCCGCCTCGGCCTCACCCCCTTCGCCGACCTCACCCTCGAGGAGTTCCGCGCCCGCGCGCTCGGCTTCCTCAACTCCACCCTGCCCCGGGTGGCGAGCGACCGCTACCTGCCCCGCGCCGGCGACGACCTCCCCGGCGCCGTCGACTGGCGCCAGCAGGGCGCCGTCACCGGGGTCAAGAACCAACTGCACTGCGGTACATTCGTGCTCAATAATCTCCATGCATGCTCGTTGATTACTTCGCCGGGTTAGAATAGATAGTATAAGGATTTGCACTGATCGATGATGATCTCTGCTGGCGGAACGGCGGTGAGGGATGATGCAGGTGGGTGCTGGGCGTTCTCGGCAGTGGCAGCCATGGAAGGGATCAACAAGATCGTGACCAACAACCTCGTGTCGCTGTCGGAGCAGGAGCTGATTGACTGCGACAGTGACGACTACGGCTGCCATGGCGGAGAGATGCAGAAGGCTTTCCAGTTCGTGATCGACAACGGCGGCATTGACACAGAGGCCGACTACCCCTTCATCGGAACGAACGGGACTTGCGATGCCATCAGGGTCGGTTTAGTACCACGCATCTCACATGCACGCATTGACGCATTTCTCATATATAAGCCTGATCTGCAGTGCATTGGACGTGATGGAAGTTTGATTCTTCTTGTTTTTTTTTTTCAAAATGCAGGAGAAAAGAAAGGTTGTGTCCATAGATTCATACGAGAATGTGCCGACCAACGATGAGAAGGCGCTGCAGAAGGCGGTGGCGAACCAGCCGGTCAGTGTCGCCATCGAAGCGGGCGGTCCTGCATTCCAACATTACAGATCGGTAAGCAAACTAAAGCATGCATTTTGGGAGGATCGGAGCACAAAATCACTGACTAAACCCTACTAGGCGCTGTTCTTTGTTCTGAACTGTTCTTCTCCATCGGCTAATCATGTGTGCAGGGCATCTTTAACGGGCCATGCGGGTACATACTGGACCACGGCGTGACGGCGGTGGGCTACGGCAGCGAGAACGGCGAGGACTTCTGGATCGTGAAGAACTCGTGGGGTCCCGAGTGGGGCGAGGCCGGCTACATCCGCATGAAGCGCAACGTGCTTCTGCCCATGGGCAAATGCGGCATCGCCATGTACGCCTCCTACCCCGTCAAGAACGGCCGCTGAATTAACGCCGACAGCTAATTAAGCCAGGGCTAAAAAGATTCAAACAGGGTTGCTGTGGTGTCCATCTAAGAGTCTTTTTGATTAATGTTTAAGCGTTTGTTGTGTCGAGTTCGTTCTGATGTAAAGGGTCTCATTATTGAATTTTATTTATTTATTTGTACCATGACAACTAAGTTATGAATAAAGTTGATTATCATGTAACAAAATAAACTTTTCTATGCAAAATTGTGGGAGTATTCTTCCTCACAATGTAAGCCATTTCTTAGTTTTTATTTGCTACATAATACACACTTGAGCAAAAAGTTGTTCGCAACACTTGACGATATGATTCAGTGCTTTCTTTATGAAAAAAAGATGGATTCATATCCGTTGGGATGTCCTCCACATGGAGGATGATCTGAAGAGAGGAAGAAGGAGAAGCAAATTTATCCAGATTTGGTAGCTCCGAACCGAGCGTCTTCAAGCTTGTGATTGGAAGCTATGATTGAATTGGCACTAAACATGATGAGCTCGTTCTATACAGTACTTCGATCAATTCAATTGGTTTGAAAATTCATTGAGCATAGCATCAAATTTTAGAGGTTGTTTTAATCAGTTTGTGTACTACAATTTTTTGAAGATGATTGATTTGGGTCGTGAAATTACGTGTCTTCTTCTAGATACTCTAGAATACTGATGAGGATTATCCATGGCATCATGTGCAATCTCGTTATGTATGGATACAATTTTCAGTGGTCCAGTGCTTCTATTTCTACAAGCTATTGCGACCCATGATGAACAATTTTAGCATGCCCAATGCATGTGTCTGGACAGAAAATCAAGTCTACTTTGTGCTCCAACAAATGGTGTGCCATTTGGATTTCTGAGCTAGGAGTTATAGGAGTTTTAGTGGAGGCTGCACAGACTGTGTTAGTGGCTGCACGAGATGAAATGAAGACTACTCATGTGCTCCACTAAGATGGCCTTTCAACTACATTAATTAGTACACATGCTTATACATACTGGAGGGTTGTTCCTGATTATAAATATTACATGTAATTCTCTATTGTAATCAGAGATCTTTGACAAAGAAAGGATAGCCACCTTCTGTGTGTTCTTCTCCTCCGATGGAGACAATGTTTGAAAATCTTCAGCAAGGCATGAGAGTCTTGAGACTTAGTTTTTTCGATTCCTGAGTGGGTTGTAGAACATCGAACTGTGGTTCACCCAGTTTGTGCTTCACGTCTTTACAGCGTGATTGCGTGGGCTGGTTTTCGTCGATGCATGGAAGGGTGGATGTCTCGGCAGTTCGTCGCGGGTGCAACATCTCGTGGTGCGCTACCTCTCCATCAGGTCATGCAGCGATACTTATCTTTTCTCCTATGCTCCACCATGAAGATCGGGCAACAATAATTGCTCACGCGTGATCCGTACGCGCGTGCGCATATCAAATACTCATTTTACCCATTATCAATTATAGTGGGAGCTTGGAATGGACCAATAGATCCTGTGGTTTCTATTCCTCATATTGAGGAGATTTTCCATGTAAATGGTTGTGCCAATTATGTTCCATGGCTCTCACTAGTGGACTATGTATATATATTTGTGTTGGATTGCTCATTCTGAGCTCTTTGATCCATGTATAGACACATCTTGGGAGTTGAGTTGACATAGGAGAGCATTTTGATCATTAGCTAGTGTTTGGATTGAACTTTGCATGCGGAGGCTATGGCAGCAGTTAAAGTGCTTGCAGAGAGCTGCTTTCCCTGAGATGAATAAAATAATTATGGAGACGGATTCTATAATCAATAGCGTGGGACATGAGTCCATATGAGGCTCTTAATAGATGTTGTACTCAGGTAGCAAATAGATTAGCTACCTATGGTGCGGATCTGAATGCTGGTGATGAAGATGTTTTTATGGACCAGCCGACCAGGCACCAAACTTTGTAATTGATTTGGTTTCTGGTGATAAGCCTATAACCAATGTATAATGGAAGCTTTTGTTTCCGAGTTAAAAAAAAAACTTAAAGTAAAGTAACAGGGGTTTGTTCGAGCCTATGTTCGCTAAACGACCGGCTGCGTGCTCCAATCCTATACACGGGCCACGGTCTTGCCGAGGGATCGTCCAAATCCGAGCATCCATCATTTTAGGTCTTGGAGCCGCCCTATCCACTACGCCATGTATCGTCCATCCATCCATCCATCAGAAACACGTGTGGATCATCCTACATTGCCACAAGTTAAGCACAGTGACAGGTTAGAATGTACTAAGGCTAGAAGCTGCTGCGAACAAGACACGCATCTTCTGCTTTGTTCATCCTACATTCTTGCCATTTGATACTAACTTGAAGCTAAATCAGAAACCATATCACAAACAAGCATCGTCGGCGTAGTTATCTCTTGGCACGCGGAGCTGAATCAAAAGTTCAAAAATCAGAACCCTGCTGGCATGGCGGCAGCCCTCTGTTTGAGACAGGACAACGAATGATCGAGCTTTCCAGACATATGGATAATCATTTCAAAATTGTGCTCGTGAAAGATGGAGCCCACGTACGCCTGTAATCTATACATGTGTAAATATTCATGCCAAACCTATAGGTATCTTTTGGAAACTCAAATTGCCCTAAAATCCATGACTTTTTTCAGGATGAAAAATCCATGAGGGATGTCATTTGAAAATTATTTACGAGAGTTTTCTATCCCTATGTGTGCCTCCCCTTCTTCCAAATTAGCCGTACAAGTAGTGTTCGGCTCAATGTACTTTATGACCAAATCTTTTTTATGCAGCTTCAACTTGTTCACCTTGCTAAAGCATATATATGCACATATACTCCTTGCACGTTGTGCATTAAACAAAAGGACGGTAACACAAGTGCAGGGAAACTAATGAAGGCTGGCCTCGCCGTTGGAGCCAGCCAAAGTGACACCGGACTGCTCCTCCGGGTTCTTCGCCGCGTTGGAGCCCGCGGCCACCGCGCGCTGCCGTGGGCCGTGGCGGCGTTCGGCGTCGGCGTGACTGCCTGCGCCTGCAGACCTGGTTCCGGCGCCCACGGTTCGAGACGAAAGCATCGCACGCCGCACGGGCACGCCTAGCTAGCTGCTAATGGCGATTAAAAAGTGGCAAAGGAAGCTCAACTTGGACGTGGGATTATGGGGGTGCCACTCCATCGTGCCTTCACCAAAAACGACCGGCTGCATTCGTGCTCTAATCCGATCACCACCCATCATTGGAGGAGGCCTGCTAGCTACCTAGCTATGATCCTTTTTTCTAAACGCTATCGTTTAGCCATTATTATATGGTTAACTTAAACAGCAAATTAAACAGACTTAGGCCGTCAGCTGAACGGATCATTTAGACCAACAGTATACATGCATGTCGGATCCATCCTGCCGCTGGAGGCGGGCGGGCCGGGAGACATTGCAGTTTTTTAGTTGCCGCCGCTGATTGCAGTGTAAACAGGGTACTGTATCACAATAAGCATTCTATAATGCACTGCGCTGCTACATACTTTTTTGAAACAATCAGCCATACTCGTAGCCTTTCAATAACAAAGCAATCATCGTCGTACTTTATGTCTAGACTAGATACTAGATAGTGCACAATCAAACATTTTGGGCTCTTGGTATGCATGCATGCATGGCGGCAAGCCCTCCGTTTAAGACAAACTAGACAAGTCTCAACTCTCAAAGGGACGACGAAGTTTCTGAACTAGTCTTCTTTGTGGTGGGTTGCCTCGCATGGCTATAAATTGATGCCTCGTTTCACAGGCTAATTAAGCCACACTGCACTGAGATAGTACACATTCTTGGCATACTACTCTCTTCTGACAATCTCTCTCGCCTAGCTCAACACCAACTCGAAGGAGGATCGCCATGCGCCCACCACGCCTCCACGTGCTCGCCGTAGCACTGTCACTGGCCGCCGCCGCCGCGGCGGCAGCCCGCCACTCCTACACCATCATTCCGGCGCCGGTGGAGCGGGCGGACGAGGAGGTGCGGCGCATGTACGAGGCGTGGAAGTCGGAGCACGGCCGCCGGCCGCGCGACGTCGTCCGCTCCGACTCCGACGACCGGCTGCGTCTGGAGGTGTTCCGCGACAACCTCCGGTACATCGACGCGCACAACGCGGAGGCGGACGCCGGGCTTCACACCTTCCGCCTCGGCCTCACCCCCTTCGCCGACCTCACCGTCGACGAGTACCGCGCCCGCGCCCTCGGCTTCCGCGGCCGCCGCCGCAGGGTCGTCGGCGGCAGCGGCGGCGGCATCCGCTACCGTCCTCGTCCCCGCGGCGGCGGCGACCTCCCCGACGCCATCGACTGGCGCGAGCTCGGCGCCGTCACCGGGGTCAAGAACCAAGGACAATGCGGTGGTTGCTGGGCGTTCTCGGCGGTGGCAGCCATCGAGGGGATCAACGAGATCGTGACGGGCAGCCTCGTGTCCCTGTCGGAGCAGGAGATCATTGACTGCGACACCCAGGACGGCGGGTGCAACGGCGGAGAGATGCAAGACGCCTTCCAGTTCGTCATCGACAACGGCGGGATTGACACCGAGGCCGACTACCCCTTCCTCGGAACTGACGCCGCCTGTGATGCCAACCGGGTCGGTAAACTAAACTGCTGCAGCCAAAATAAGTTGCTGTACAATCCAATGGGAACTGAACTGATTGTAATGGGGAATCATCTCATACACTGTTCATGATCAATTGCAGCTAAATGAAAGGGTGGTGACCATTGACAGCTTCGTGGATGTGGCGAGCAACAACGAGACAGCGTTGCAGGAGGCGGTGGCGAACCAGCCTGTAAGTGTTGCCATCGACGCAAGTGGGCGTAAATTCCAGCACTACACCTCGGTAAGCATGATCCTGGGCTTTGGACGCGATCGAAATTAAACCAGTAACATGACCAGATCATCTATCGGATGGAAGTCAACCATGAACTGCATGAACTGCACAGGGCATCTTCAACGGGGCATGCGGGACGAATCTAGACCATGGCGTCGCAGCGGTAGGCTACGGCAGCGAGGGCGGCAAGGACTACTGGATCGTGAAGAACTCGTGGGGCCCTGAGTGGGGGGAGGCCGGCTACATCCGCATCAGGCGCAACGTGGGCGCTGCCACGGGGAAGTGCGGCATCGCCATGGACGCGTCGTACCCGGTGAAGAGCAGCACCAACAACCCGATGATGGCTGTGCTGAAGATGGTTCTTGCTTAGGCCTTGGGCTGGCAGTGTGGCAGCCGACTGAAACTCATCTAGTGTTACTCGTTTCCACTTTAGTGTCGTTCTGAGTTGTGATGCACGACGATGCATGGTCTAGTTTAACTTTACATATGTATAGTTATGTACCGCCCGAAATAAGTTATTAGTCCCCATAATAAAATTTGTGATGAGATGTTATATATGACTGGCTTGGCACTGGGCTCAATTTATATCCTTTGATTGGTTTATTTCCCAACTAATTCCCATAAAAATAGAAAACAGATTTTAGATTGTTATATTCCTATATATAAACAATTGTGTAGGAAATCAAGCAAAGCGAACAGAATTGTTGCCAAGCTTCTCCCGTGTGCCTCTCTCTCTCTCTCTCTCTCTCTCTCTCTCTCTCTCTCCCCTTACTCACGGCGCCCACCCACCGCTGGGGGTTAATTAAGCCCCGGCCACCCATCGCTGTAGGATCCTTCTATCATGTGATAAGTTAATAGCTTATTGTAATGAAAACCATATCTATAGTAATGGATTCTAATTCTGCTTTGCATGGTTTTAAAACTTACCTTGAGAAAACACTCATGAAAAAGAACTATGAGAAAAAGAAACTAAAGGGATCTACCTGATCGCCACAAAAAAACTAAAAGAAGAGAGGGAATGTGGACAACTCAAATAGTAGCTAGAAACACCACCCGTTGTGAATAACATCTTCTTTTATCATAAATCCCACGAATAACTAGGG
Source organism: Eremochloa ophiuroides (assembly GCA_038502445.1). Taxonomy (NCBI): domain Eukaryota; kingdom Viridiplantae; phylum Streptophyta; class Magnoliopsida; order Poales; family Poaceae; genus Eremochloa; species Eremochloa ophiuroides. The sequence goes on from JAHLJS010000003.1 coordinate 101,283,446, forward strand.
CCTTGTTTGGCACAGCTCAACTTCACAAGTGAAGTTATTTTTTTTAGAAAATGGCTTCGTATGCATCTCTTTTGGTAAAGCTGAGCTGTTTTAGAAATGTTGTTTGGCAAAAAGCTTCATCAACAACCTTCATGCATGGTGGGGAGAGAGAAATGAGGTAGAGAGCTAGAAAAAGCGACTTTTTCAGCTCATGGCAGCTCATCCTTTTGTGAGAAGGGAGAGAAAAATAGCTTCACCATGAAGCTATTTTAGAAAAGGGTGTTTGGCAAGAAAAACATCTCACAACAGCTTGTGAAGCTGTTGTGAGCTATACCAAACAGCCCCTATATAACAATTTCACCTGCTGCTCTTGTCGAATTTAGCTCTCACCCGCCACCTCCATTTATAAATTGAACCACTATGACAAATGTTGTTTAGAAGATCTGATAGAATCCCCCCATTTAACCACTTTTGTTCCAAACTTGTATTGCTTATGGATAGCTCTTGCAGAGGTGTCGGGGCTTTTCAGGGTGTTGGTTACATAGCCCACATATCCGGTTGTTAGGCGTGCCAAGCCTTTTTTACCGTCAGATTTTTGTTATGAAGTAGTGTCCAAGCAAAAAAAAAAGTGACATTTTGGTCCTATCCTTGACTTCCAGATTGAATGATCTTTAGTTTACATGCCACTCCTACATATTGGATTTGGTACTTGGTAGGCACTTTTCGTGTTGTACTCTACATTATTGGCTATCTCCAGGAAATTTGGTTCTCTTCCCCTCTATATTTCTATTGTTATCCCTGATCGTTTCCCATAGCTTTACATATGTTGGTGAGTTGATCGGAGAAATATGCCTAACCCATTTGTGATCATTTATTGCAATGTTATAGCAAATACTCTAGGGGCTATAGGTCTGAATTGTAGTAATGGTCCTCTGTTGTGGCAAGACCATATACCAAACTTTGTAGCTTCGTTGGTGTCTGGTGATCTGCCAGAGCGATGCTAATGGAACTATGTTTTCAAAAAAAGGCCTGATGTCCATTGGATTAGTTTGTATCATTGAAGAAACAACATCATTGATCACAATCTCTTATCATTTGTCATTACCTAGGGTTGTGATATCCTCTGGGTGTATCATTAGAGAAATAGTGAAAGCCCTAGTTTGGTTTTGATAATTGATGACACCCTAAGGACCAACCTACTTGCTAAGTGATGGCTAAGTGTAGGTAGTCCTATTCATGGAATGAGAAGCCTAAGAAGATGATGTGATGATCAAAGATGTCTTAATCATGAATCAAGTGTGGTGGACCAAGTGGAGATGATTAAGGTGAAAAGAAAAGGCTTCAAGGCAAAGGTATAACCCCATTAGGGCTTTTATTTTGGTGATCAGGACACCAAATGGGTGTGATCACATTTAGAATAGATAGCCGACTATAAAGGGGGGAACTAAATGTTTGGATTACCTTCAAGTGCTCTAGATTGCATTTCATTGCATTGAATCTAACTCAACCTAGAGATCAACTTAGAAACCCTTGAAAAATATTTTGAAAATGCTAACACACTGTGCACAAGTGTTGAGAACCTTGAGTGTTAGCGCATAGAAGCAAGGGGTGTGAAACTAACTTGAGAAGAGTAGTTTTCAGAGCATCGGATGCTAGAAAGCAGGGGCGTCGGACTATTGTTCGCATGAGTCCAACGGTCCCTGGCACTATTCTTAACTGTTGAAGGCATCGTTCGGTGCTAGTTAGTCTGAGGGTGAGCTTCGGACGCCGTCCGAGGCTTTCTCGACGCATGAGTCCAACCTAGAGTCCAACGGTCCCTTTGTTTCAGTGGAGTGGGTTTCTAGAGATTGGGTGCATTTTTGTGAAGTAGTATATTGTGCTAGGTGGCTTGCATAGAGTAGCTTAGAGCAAGTGCTTAGCATCGCTTTGTTAATTGCTAACTTGTGGTCTAATTCTTTGTAGAAATTTTTATAGGCTATTCACCCCCCTCTAGCCTATCTATTCCTTTCATTTGGTATCGGAGCCGAGGTCACCACTGTTTGATGCTTAATATCCTTGTGGTGAAAAATGGCTCAAATCAATGTGTTGGGGAAGCCGCCAAAATTTGATGGCACAAGGTATGACCATTGGAAGAGAAAGATGATAGTCCACTTCATGACTATGCATATGGTGTGGAAGGTGACGGAGACAAAGATTGAGTATAGGAATGCTCAAACTCCCACTGATGCCGACAAGAGGAAGATGGAGTGCAATGCCCATGCAATCAATGCACTCTACACCGCTCTTGAGTCTCATGTATTTGAGCAAATCAAGGATCTTATTTTGGGTCATGACATTTAAAAGCGGTTATAGGAGACCTATGAGGGCACACAAGAGGTCAAGAATGCCAAGGTCTACATGTTAAGAGAGAAGTTTGGCACATTCAAGATGAATAATGATGAGAGTGTGCCGGAGATGTTCAACCGGTTACAAGTGATTGTGAATGATTTGAAGAGCTTGGGTGAGGACATCAAGGATAAGGACATCTCTCACAAGTTCTTGAGGTGCTTGCCTCCAAGGTTTGCAATCATCAAGACATTGCTAGCAAGAGAAGACTTGAGCACCAAGAAGCTCAACCAAATCCTCGGTGAGATTATCACTCAAAATATGAACAATGAGGAGGTAGTTGAGGAGCAGAAGAAGAAGAAGAGTGTGGCTCTCAAGGCTACATCATCCAAGAACAAGGGGAAGAGTAAGATGATTAAGCTTGATGAAGAATCTACTTCAAGTGATGATGAAGATGATGAGGCTATGACTCTTCTAGTGCACAACTTTGGCCGGTTCATGAAGAGGAAGGGCTACGGTCTAGGCAAAAAGAAGTTTATCTCCAAGAACAAGCAAGAGCCAAATAGATGTTTCAAGTGCAAGAGTTTGGATCACTTCATTGTCGATTGTCCTCAAAATAATGACAATGACAATGAGAGTGATGATGACAAGAAGAAGAGCAAGAATAAGGACAAGAAAAGAAGAAGGGGCAATCATATTGTGTTACTTGGGATGATAGTGATGCCTCTACCGATGAAGATGATAGTGATGATGAGAGCAAGACAATCAAGAAGAATGCCATGGCAAGCATTGCTCTCAACAACAAGCTATCTCTCTTCGACACTCCATCGACATGCTTGATGGCCAAGCCATCCAAGGTACAATCCGATGATGAGAGTGATGAGGAGAAGCTCTCATGTGATGAGCTTATGTCCATGCTTGATGATGCCAACACTTACATTGAGGCCAAGAGAAAAGAATGCAAAGAATTGCGCAAAGGACAAGATAGCCATTGAGCAATCCTTTGATGAGCTCTTGAAGTCTCATGAGAGGCTAATAGAAGCCCATTAGAACCTCAAGGTAGCTCACTCCAAGCTAGAGAAAGCTCATTCCTCTCTAGTGGCCTGAAAATGAGAAGAGGGCATCCATTAAGACACGTGACATGGGTTCATCATGTGACATCCTTAGTGACAAGTCAATTGCTTCTACTACTATTGTTGTCACTAACTCTTCTTGCAGCTCTACCACTCCTATTTCATCTAAAGTTGATGACTCTAAGTCCTCACTTGTGGTGGAAAATAAGAACCTCAAGGAGGAGGTCAATAAGCTTACCCGTGCTTTAGGCAATGCCTATGGTGGGGATGCCCGCTTGCTAAAGTGTTTGGGTAGCCAAAGATTTAGTCACTCTAAAAAAGGACTAGGCTATACCCCCAAGAAAGACAAGGCCGCTTTAGCTAGTTTTGTGAGGAACAATGGTAGGTATTGCCAAAGATGCAAAGCAAGTGGGGCATCATGAGCAATATTGCATGGCTAACAAGATCAAGCAAGTAAAATTTGCTAGTGCGACTTCAATTCATCCTTGATTCTTGTTACATGCTCACTAAGAGAGTGAAGAGTGTTAAAGTCAAGTACATTGGTACACAAAGTGGCAACCCAAGGAGAAGATCCATTTGGGTTCCTAAGTCTTTGGTCACTAAACTCCAAGGACCCAAGAATGCTTGGGTATCTAAAACCAATTGATTTACTCTTTGTAGATCAATTACAAAGCCGGAGGAAGACATTAGGTGCTTGATAGTGGATGCACTCAACACATGATCGGAGAATCTAGTATGTTCAATTCTATCAACACAAGTGGCAATCAGGAATTTGACTCTATCACATTTGGTGACAATGGCAAAGGCAAAGCAAAAGGCTTAGGCAAAATTGTTATCTCAAATGATATGAGCATATTCAATGTGTTGCTAGTTGAATCTCTCAAGTTTCAATCTATTGTCAGTTGCACAACTTTGTGATCTTGGTTTCAAGTGAATCTTTGGGACTGATGATGTTGAGATTGTGAGTGTGGATGATTCCTAACTTGATCTTCAAGGGCTTTAGATATGTGAACCTATACTTGGTAGATTTCAATGATAGTGAAGCTAAGCTCTCTTCATGTTTGATCTCAAAGTCAAGTCTTATTTGGTTATGGCATAGAAGGCTTGGACATGTTGGAATGAAGCAACTTGGAAGATTGGTCAAGCATGACATGGTTAGAGGCTTGAAAGATGTTCACTTTGAGAAGGATAGGTTATGTAGTTCTTATCAATTTGAAAAGCAAGTTGGGAATACACATCCTAAGAAAGACATGATGAGTACATCTAGTCCACTTGAGCTATTGCATATGGATTTGTTTGGTCCAACTACTTATGCAAGTATTGGAGGAAGAAAGTATGGATTTGTGATAGTTGATGACTTCTCTAGATACACTTGGGTATTCTTTCTTCATTGACAAAAGTGAAGTGTATAAAATCTTCAAATCTTTCATCAAGAGGAGTCAAAATGAGTTTGATATAAGGGTGAAGCAAGTGAGGAGCGACAATGGAAGTGAATTCAAGAACACTAGAATTGATGAGCTATGTGATGAGTTGGGTATCAAGCATCAATTCTCAGTCAAGTACACTCCACAATCAAATGATCTTGTTGAAAGAAGAATAGAACTCTTAGTTGACATGGCAAGAACTATGCTAAGTGAGTACAATGTTAGTGATGAGCTTTTGGCCGAAGCTATCAACACTGGCTTGCTACACTAGCAATCGTCTTTATTGTCATCCAATGTTGAAGAAAACACCCTATGAGCTCTTGAATGGAAGAAAGCCCTAACATTACATACTTTAGAGTGTTTGGATGCAAATGCTACATCTTGAAAAAAGGCACTCGTTTGCGCAAGTTTGAAAAGAAGTGTGATGAAGGTTTGTACTTGGATATTCAACTTCAAGCAAAGCTTATAGAGTATGGAACTTGGCATATAAGATAGTTGAAGAAGTCCATGATGTTGAGTTTGATGAAACTAATGGGTCACAAGAAGAGAAGGACAATCTTGATGATGTGAGAGGACTCCAATTAGTTGATGCTATGAAGAATATGGACATTGATGATATTAGGCCAAGACAAGTTGAAGAGAATGATGATCAAGATGTCACACCTCCTATTGTGCAATTGGAAGATGATGCGAATCAAGCAAAGCTCAAGTGAATTTTAAGCTCAAGCTCAAGATCAAAGTCAAGATCAATACCAAGTACAAAATGCTAGTTCAAGTCATGTGCTCCAACCTACTCATGTTGTAAGAGACCATCCTCTAAATCAAACTGTTGGTATATTAGTAGAGGAGTGCTCAAGGGTAGCTTCTTTTTATGAGCACTATTCATTTGTCTCACAAGAGAAGCCTACTAACATTGAGAAGGCTCTAAAAGATGAGGATTGGATCAATGCTATGCATGAAGAGCTAATCAACTTTGAGAGAAATCAAGTATGGGAATTAGTTCAAGACCAAGCAAGCACAATGTGATTGGCACCAAGTGGGTCTTTCGGAACAAACAAGATCAAGATGGCATTGTTGTTAGAAACAAAACTAGATTAGTTGCACAAGGTTACACTTAAATTGAAGGCTTAGATTTTAGAGAAACCTATGCACCCGTGGCTAGATTGGAAGCAATCCAGATTCTATTGGCTTATGCATGTGCTCATAACATAAAGCTCTATCAAATGGATGTCAAAAGTGTATTTCTTAATGGCTGCATCAATGAGTTAGTGTTTGTTGAGCAACCTCCCGGTTTTGAAGATGACAAGAAACCCGATCATGTGTACAAGCTCAAGAAGGCTCTCTATGGTTTGAAACAAGCATCAAGAGCATGGTATGAGAGATTGAGGGATTTCCTACTCTCTAAAGGGTTCAAGATTGGAAAGGTTGACACCACTCTCTTCACCAAAAAGATTAGGAAATGACTTGTTCATCATGCAAATCTATGTTGATGATATCATGTTTGGGTCAACAAGTCAAGCATTTTGTGAGGAGTTTAGAGAAATGATGGCCAAAGAGTTTGAAATGTCCATGGTTGGTGAACTTAGTTACTTTCTTAGACTCCAAATCAAGCAATTGAAGAATGACACTTTTGTGAGTCAAAGTAAGTATATCCAAGGACATGGTGAAGAAGTTTGGATTGCAAAATGCAAAGGCAATCTCAACACCAATGGGCACTAGTGGAAGTTTGGAACCGGATGAAAAAGGTGAATTGGTTGATCAAAAGCAATATCGGTCAATGATTGGTAGTCTACTCTATGTGACCGCTTCTAGACCGGATGTGATGTTTAGTGTGTGCATGTGTGCAAGATATCAAGCCTATCCAAGAGAAAGTCATTTGAAGGCTAAAAATGAATATTGAGGTACTTGAAGAGCACACCTAACATTGGATTGTGGTATCCCAAGGGCTCTAACTTCACATTGATTGGTTATGCGGATGCTGACTATGCTGGTTGCAAAATTGATAGAAAGAGCACTTTCGGTACTTGTCAACTCTTGGAAAGGTCACTAGTATCATGGTCATCCAAGAAGCAAAGTAGTGTTGCACTCTCTACCGCCGAAGCCGAATACATTGCACAATTTAAGGTATTGGAGGATTATGTTGAGTCAACAAGGTACCTATTGCTACAATAAATACTCCAAACAACCAATCCGGATTGACTGGTGAACACAATCCTAATAATCCTCAGAAAAATCCTCATAGTCATCTGTTACCCATCCGGGATTTTTATCCAAAAAATAAAGCAAGCGTAAGTACATGTCGTACTCAACAAGAATAACATGGGTTTATGAGGCTCAAATAAGGCAAGACACTGGTTGACAGCGGTTGCTTTTAGTTGGTCACATTTTAGCAATTGAGTAGCAGCAATAGAATATACCAAGGAACAAGATTTGCATGATCATATAAACATGATAATTAATATGGAATAAACATCAATAGAAACTTCAAATAAATCAATATTAAATTAGTTAAGTTCCTGTAAGACGTCCAAGGCCGCTCGTGACCGTGAGCACGGCCGATATATCAGTTTTACACTCTGCAGATGTTGCACACTTTCACCATGGTCGTGATTCCCATGTGTCGGGGTTTGCAAGGCCCACACTACACTGCCAAGGTGCAAAACAGGGTCTCACTATGAAGTCTTTCAAAAGGCTCTCTAACAAGTTACTAATCAATCCGTGCACAATGGCAAGGGGCGGTAGAGCCCTCCTTCCAAGTGGCACACACACGCAGCAGTACACACAAAGACAGGAGCCGCAAAACAACCAGCTCGGTAAGGAACCTTTCAAGATTAACAACATGATAGAAAGTAACTCCATACTTGACTAAAGCCAGAGCCATATAGCCCCCATGGTTGCGCTGTAAGTCCCAGTGTCATACTTACAGATAAGTACTTAGTCCATGTTGCTAAAAAGCATCTTTTAACTTTTATTCCATAATCAATTATTCAAGTTCATAAGATCATGACCCATCAAAGCACTAGCATCACTACTCAAATGCAATCACATAGGTAACAAGGATCAAGTGATCAAAAACTAGGAATAAACACTATGGTTGCCAAGGTAGACACATGCATCATGAATTTAGTGATTAAGGTGAATAGGCAACAAGGATGGTCCATACTATACTTGCCTTGATCAAAGTGCTCTGGAGAACTTGGATCCTCCGTGTACTCTTGATCACCAACGTATTGCTCACCGTCTGAACTCGATCATAAAATCACCACACAATCATCGAGGCAATCATACACGAAGCAAACAAGATTTAGATTAGAAACAGTACACCAACAGTAGAAAAATAGATTGAAAAGTGTATAAAAATAATCTACGCGTCGCTACGATTCCAACGATATAAAGTTCACGAAATTCGGAGTTCAAACGGGAAAGTTATGAAATAAACAAGTTTTACTTTAATAAAATAATAGATTAAATCTAATCTCGAATTTTAAAAGTTGAAAACATGAGCAACAGTAGCATCATTAGATAGATTACAAAATTACGAATCTAAGGAGACTTTGAACGGATCAAATCGGAGCTAAAACGAATAAAATATGGCCGAAATAAACTGAGTGGCAAATCTGTAAATATTGAAAACGCCTTTTGAATTAAAACCGAGGAAATACGTTTTCTAAATAGAAAAGCGTAATCTGAGAAATAAGCCAAAGGACCGCGGGTTAGAACATTAAAAAGCTCAGGGGGTTCTCTGCAAAATTGCCGGCGCAGGGTATTTCTCACTGTGAGCCGTTGGATCGGCCGTGGACGGCGCAGGGTAGCTCGGGGGAAAGAGGGGCGGCCCTGGTCGCCGGAGTTGGGCGGCGCCCGGCCGATTCCTCGCCGGAAGATGGCCGGAGACGGCGTTTTCGGGGCTTGGAAGCTCGGCACACCTCGGGATCTGGTCGGGAAGCAAGAGGAGCTCAACCCAAACCTATCTATGGTTTCGGTTGCCACAGAGGTAGCTCAGAGAGGATGCGGTGAGCTAGGTAGCGGAACTATGGCGGTGGCGACGCTCGGCATCATGGCTATAGTGCACAAAACCGAGGGAGAAGGGGTCGGGAAGGTCCCTGACCTTGCTGCGAAGCTTGGAGAACAACCAATTTCGACGGAGAAGTCCTCCAGAGGAGAAATCGACGGCAGCGGCGGAGCTTGGGGTGACGGCGGAGCTCGGGGCGGCGGCTAGGGCAAGATTGGAGGGCGTGGCTTGCTCGGGAACTTGTGGGGAGGGACGGCAGGGCTCGGCCGACCTATATAGGGGCGCGAGGGAGGTGTAGGAGAGCTGGACTCGGTTGGGACTCGACCCGGAGGAGGGAGCGCTCGTGCCTCGCGCGGACTCCGACTGGAGGAAGGGGATGGCGCGGGGCAACGGACCCTACGCGTCAGCGGCAGAGGGAGGGGGAAGAGGGTCACGGCTTCCTTTTACGGGCCAGTGGAGGCATGCACGGGATGGACTCGGCCGAAAAATCCGGCGGTTGCCTTCTGTTGGAGGCGGCGCTCGTGCTCCGCTCGGACTCCGTCCTGAGGAGGGAGACGACGCTGAGCCGTGGGCCTGACGTGTCAGCGAGACCGAGAGGAGGGGACGGCACGCGCCAACCTGGGCTGGCTCCGAGCTGGGCTTGCTGCGCGCAGGAGCTGGAGTTGACCTTGGATCGGGTTGGGCCAGAGAGAGAGATTTGGGCGGCTTACACAGGAAAGGAAGAAGAGGCAGTAGGCCTATCAGCCGAGAGGGCAACAAGGGACCAGTTTTCCCCTTTCTTTTTAAACTCATTTTCAATTTGTTTTCCAAATAACTTTTCAAACTAAGTTTTGAACCTTACAAAATCCAACAAATCTCAGGAAATAAATATGTGCAGTGGCATGTATGCAACATAACATGTTTCTATGCCCAAGGGTTTATTTTAATTCACAAAAAATATTATTCTATATATTAAATGCTCAATCAATTGCATAAATAAATCAAATTAAATTTCTATTTTCAAAAATTGAAAATTTCCGGGTGTTACAACATTAGTGCGGGAAGTTGTTGTGCACAAATCTTATGGATAAAGCAAACCTTGAAGGATTATGGTTTGAAGTTCAACAAGGTACCATTGCTTTGTGACAATGAAAGTACGGTGAAGATCACAACCAATCCGGTGCAACATTCAAGAACCAAGCACATAGATGTGAGGCACCATTTCATAAGAGATCACCAAGACAAAGGAGATATTGTAATTACAAGTGTGGGCACCGATGATCATCTTGCCAACATATTCACCAAGCCACTTGATGAACCTAGATTTTGCAAGGTAAGGAATGAATTGAACATACTTGACTACTCCAACATGTGTTGATACACTTCATGAAAATCTTATGACATGTCTTATCTCCAAAGCAAGGCAAAGGTATCATTGTTTGACATGTGCATTCATTCTTTACTAGGACTTGCTAGAACATATAGACATGTATTTGTTCTCTCTAGGTCATTCATTGAAAGCCAAAATTGTTTTGAAGTTTATATGGCGTCACTATTGCTTCTTTGCTTGTTTGATCTAGTGATGGCATATAACTTGTTCATGGGGATGCAAACCTAGTGTTTAATCTAGTTAAATGAGCTACTAAATGCTTAACTCAACATAGGCAAGATAACCCCTAGTGGCGTGAAGAAGCTTATCTTTGGTTCAAACCGAGCTAAGTAACTTGTGCAAGTTTGCTAGATTGAATCAAAATTGAAAAATTAATCTCTCACTCCATTGATTTGACCCTTTTGTGGTACTTGATGCCAAGAGGGAGAAAAACAAAGATAAGAAAAGATAAGAAATGGGGAGAGAAAAATAAAATTGGACTAAGCTTCGCAATGAAACATTATTATGGCCGATGATGGGAGAGCAATAGACCAAAGTAAATGGATCAAATTATTTTGAATCAAAACCTTTACTTAAGATTGAGCTCACCTTGAGGGTGAGCAAACTCATGAACTTGATTGTTGCATTTGGAATGTGCACTTACATATGTTTGTTGCATGTGCATATGTATTTATTTTCAATTGCCATGTTCTTGAGTGGTGTATACTAGAAATAGGTTTGATTGATGATTTGAGAACTAGAATGCATAGGTGGTAGTTAGATGATCTTGTATTTTCATTTGGTATTTGAGCATTGCTTATACTGTTTATCTCATGGTTTGCTCAAGTTTTTTGATCATCTAGTTATCAAAGTGCTAAGGATGGAGATTCCGCAACTTCGATGTGAAACTTTTCATTTGGTATCACGCTTCAAAGGTTTATCCTAACCATCCTAGCACATCTTGGTGGAAATTTACTCTCTAATCATACAAATATGCAAGCTTTCAAATCCAAACTCATGCACATATGTAGGGGGAGCTAAATAGCCACCAAACCGAATTTGTGTTGTTTGTCCACTCTAAAAACATGATAATCATTGTGTGGACAAGCTCACAAGTTCAAAAACAATTTTAACTCTTATCTTTGTATAGGATGTCATCAATTACCAAAAAGCGGGAGATTGAAAGCCTAGTTTGGTTTTAATAATTGATGACACCCTAAGGACTAACCTACTTGCTAAGTGATGGCTAAGTGTAGGTAGTCCTATCCATGGAATGAGAAGCCTAAGAAGATGATGTGATGATCAAAGATGGCTTAACCATGGATCAAGTGTGGTGGATCAAGTAGAGATGATCAAGGTGAAAAGAAAAGGCTTGAAGGCAAAGGTATAACCCCATTAGGGCTTTTCTTTTGGTGATCAAGACACTAAGTGGGTGTGATCACATTTAGGAATAGATAGCCTGACTATAAAGGGGGGAACTAAGTGTTTGGATTACCTTCAAGTGCTCTAGGCTGCATTTCATTGCATTGAATCTAACTTAACCTAGAGATCAACTTAGAAACCCTTGAAAAATATTTTGAAAATGCTAACACACTGTGGACAAGTGTTGAGAACCTTGAGTGTTAGCGCATAGAAGCAAGGGGTGTGAAACTAACTTGAGAAGAGTAGTTTTTAGAGTGTCGTATGCTAGAGAGCAGGGGCGTCGGACTATTGTTCGCATGAGTCTGACGGTCCCTGGCACTATTCTTAACTGTTGAAGGCGTCGGTCGATGCTGGTTAGTCCGACGGTGAGCGTCGGACGCCGTCCGAGGCCTTCTCGAGCTTTCAGGACCTCTCTGAAAGCGCCAGACTGGTCGAACTCGTTGGTCCGACGCGCTGACTGAGTTGAGTCCAACGGTGCTCTGGGCTGTCGCTGGCTGTGAGAGTCGGACAGTTCGACGAGTGGTGAAGGGCGAGCGTCGGACTATCGGCTGACAGTCCGACGGCTCGACGTGGCGAGTTCACGCCCTGGCACAGTGCACAGTGAGCTGAGTTCAAGGCGTCGGGCGGAGAGCCTTGGTCCGACGTTGAGCGTCGGACAGAGTCCGACGGCGTTTTCGCTCTCTGCAAACTCTCTGGAAACGTCGGACGCAGAGGTTCGTTGGTCCGACGCTGTCCAGTCCGACGGTTAGGAAAAAGGCGCGAAGAGTTAGCCGTTGGTGATCTGCAGCTGAGGTTAAACTGAGCTGACACGTGGCGCAGATCTGAGCGTCGGACGCGTTTGGTTGGTCCGACGATTCCGTCTGACGCTTCGAAAAGTAGTTTAACGACTGTTTTTCAGTGGGCGATGGCTAGGAGTGCACTTGGGGGTATTTATACACCCTCCCTGGTCACTTGGGGACACTCTTACACATTTGATTCATTGCCATACATCTTGTGAGCACTTTCTAGCCTCTCACTCACTCACTTGTTCATCTATCGATCATCTTTGTGAGTTGAGTGATCCTCAAGTGCATCATTACTAAGTGATTTGCATTCTAGAGCACTTGAGAGCAAACCATTGCTGAGTTCTTATTCTCTTGGGGTATTGTCCGTGTCCCTAGCGGCTTAGAGGTGATTCTGGTGTTGAGGTTGATTGGTGATTGCTTCAAGACCACACCGAAGTGTTGATTTGTGATGTGGTTCTTACGGTTATTCCCCGGCGGAGTGCCAAAAGCGACGTCTAGTGGATTGCTCAGTGGTTGAAAGCCACTTCTCTTGTGTTGATGAGCGGCTCCCGGTGAGGGATTGGCATGTGAAGCCTAGCTCGCAATCCACCTAAGGAAGACCGGTGCCACAACGAGGAGTAGCGTGACGGCGATCACGTGAAACCTCGGTAAAAATCGAGTGTTCTCTCTTCTCCACCTTCGAGTGGATGATTGGTCTTCCGGCTTTCTAGTGGTTGATCACTTGGTTTTCATATTGGTCATTTTCCTGGTGATTGGATCAACCTCTACTCTTTTTCGGTGGTATAGCTTTCACTTTCTCTACTCCCTTGCGCTTATTACTTGTTTAGATGCTCTCTCCCTTAGGTTTCGATGGAGTGGGTTTCTAGCGATTGGGTGCATTTTTGTGAAGTAGTATATTGTGCTAGGTGTTTTGCATAGAGTAGCTTAGAGCTAGTGGTTAGCATCGCTTTGTTAATTGCTAACTTGTGGTTCAGTTCTTTGTAGAAATTTTTATAGGCTATTCATCCCCCTCTAGCCTATCCGTTCCTTTCAAATAGTTGTACCACGAAAGGAACAACTGCACACAACCACTTAGCCTCTGCCATTACTTGGAGCAACCTAATTATTGTAACTAAATATTAGTGCCATTATCATCAATACTGGGAAATTAGGATTGTGATATCCTTTAGGTGCATCAAATAAGGAATAGTTTGCACAATGGAAGGAAGAATAGTTTTGTTACATTCTATAATGGATCTAGCCTAGCTTCCTATGCCTACGAGGATTGCAGTACGAAAGAATAGTTTGTACCAATGAATGAACAACTCAGTTATATTAGGTTGCACAATGAATCGGCCCAGCTCGCTATACCGACTATGATTGCAATATCCTTTAGGTGTATCAATGAAGAATTAGCTTGTATCACTGAAGCCACTGAATGGGACTCAATTATGTTAGGTTGCAAAGCGGATATACCCACGAGCTAGCATCACACTAGACACAGATCTACCAGAGTTTATAACAAACAAAGGCATTAGGTCTAATTTATCCTAACTATGGTGGTTCCCTCACCTTTTATGTTGTGCTTCTCACTATTCAATTTCTAATTGAAACCAAACATCACAACAAGTTCTATTCTAGACTAAATCAAGCACTTGTGCTGTGTCGAAGGATTTAACATGGGTGAATAAGTTTGCACCATAAGGAACTTAACCAACAGAGTCACTATGCTTGGAGTTATATGATGTTGTTTCAACGTAGAAAAAAAGAGGTGGAGAAGCCAGCACCATGGGAACAAGTCTTGAGCATGGAGCTCTCGAGAGTGCTTACATGCCAAAAAGCGGTATACTCATATATTCTTAGTAATAATAACTTTAAAGTGGATTCTTCGGTCCGTCATTTTTTTACTTTAAAAAAAATAGTGCTATGCGCCAAGGTAATCTTTGTTCATAGCTAGAGACATGATATTTGTTCATACGATCTTTGTCTAGTCAAGGTGCCGAGTTAAATTCGAAAGATATAATAGAATAATTAAGTTGTTGCAAATAAATCGTCTACTAAAAAATGTGTGTCACAGCGGAGCACGTGGCACGACGATTTTTCCGTGGAATCGGCGTCCAGCGGCCACGACGCAAACGTCAAGAGCTGCGTGCCCAAATGTGGGACAGGTCAGATGGGTTAGGAAAAGCACCCTGTTTCCTGCCCGGAACGCCGCCATTGATGGCCCCTCGTGGCCTATCTATCCCTCGACAAGATGCTTTAATTACTGCGTTTCTGCATTAATATGAAGGGTGAGCTCTTGTTGCGCAAAACAGAAACAAATGATGAGAGAGCTCGTAGAAAGGTGTTGCCCGAACAAAGCGTCGCTCAGATCCCCGCCTGCGCTCCACTCCACAGTCGGAGCCAGCCGCCGGCGGCGGCCGCCTGAAGTACGCGGTCTCGCCGTCCGGCGCACAAGGTATATGACATCGACGGATTTGCACGCTTGAGCGTAATCGATTGCACGGTGCCAATCAGGATTGTCATTAGTGGTGCCGTTTTAGAATAATGGCAAAAGGATGCTCAACTTGGGATAATTTTAGTGTGCCCCAGGCCCTCCTTACCCACGGGCCAAGGCTGCCGGCTGTAGTAATCCCACCCACGTGGCTTGTGGCCATGTCAATCGAGGGATAATTGTCCAAATCCGAGTACCAAAACGCACATCATTAGAGGCCTTTACCGGCCCTATACATCGTAGGATAAGCATTTTGATGGCGATAGTACTATACATCTTTTTTTAACTGATTGACTCTGGTGATTGGAGTACAGACAGAGTGCTACATTCAAACAATGGGATGCCGAACAGGGGATAATCCGACTCAAACTCCCTAATCCACCTGTTTGATCTCAAGAAATGGACTAATAATATCACCTACTTGATATACTGAAACAGGGGCGATGGTCTATCCCACTGTATTTGTTTATGTATGTACACTCATCTGTGCTAGAAACGCATCCGGGTGTTGACGTTACTGGATACTGGATGATAAAAGGTGTGAGGGGTTTCTTTTGCAGAATCCATTGAAGATGCTGATGGGGAAAAGTGTTTGAGATTTATTTTTCTCGAATACGCATGAGCCTTGCGTATCTTTGTATTTTGAGGAAAACAGAAGGGGATGCTCCCCCTATTGTGTATCATTGTATTATGGAGAAAGAGGTTTCTGTACAAGAGGTCAGCCTGGCCAGTAATTGTTTGAGATTTTGACTACTCAAATCTTAAGACTTTACTTTCTCTGTTTCAAAACATAATAAGTTATTTCAGTTTCATATGAAGTCAAATTTTCCTAACTAAAAGAAATATAATTTTTCTTGAGTAGTGCTTATGAAAGATAATCTTGCTAAGAAAAACTGGTAAAGTTTGTTGTTTTTGTTCTTAAGATGGACACAATTAGACACTTGTTCTTTTTATTGTTGTTTTGCTTGTTCCACATACATGTACTTCAGACGGCTTTTGGGTCTACCCAAACCTTGTAACATGCCAACATATATTTGGCAGTTAGTTAGGAAACTCTAGTAAATAATTAAAACTGATTGTATGTTAATAGGGATAGAAATCACATGTAGTTTTTAGCATTGGGATTGCCCTAACACTACTCACTAGATTGTATATGTTAGTTGTTTATTACACCCACGTCAAATAAAACTGTTGTTTTTTGAAAGTCTTTACATCACTCGATGTATTTGCTCTTGCAATCTTGATAGCTTCCTATCTTTTCATCACGATGACGTATATAATGATTATAATCCCACAAAAGAAACGCAATCTAGCTAGTGTCATTCAGTCTTATTTATTATTATTGTTATTGTTTGTCAAGCTATGCATGCATCCCATACTTCACTGCTATGGCTGCTACATGCTTCTCTAGCCGTGCCGTAACAAGCCATCATCGTGTAAATTAAACATATAGTGTAGTTATATATCTCAAGGTAGCTAGATATCATGTTGGCGTGCATGGCGGCAGCCCTCTGTTTAGGACAGGCGTCGTCAAGAGACGTGGACTCGTGGAAGCTATAAAAATGGTGGGCCCGGGTGGCCCAGTTCGTTCGATCTTCGTTGCCTCGCGGCTATAAAATGGCACCTGGCTTGTTTGCCCCAAGAAACACACACAGCAGTTCACAGTCTTCTCAATTCTCATCCATCTCGCGCCATCGCCGAACTCGATCGATCTCAATCCAGCAATCGCCATGCGTCCACCGCGTTCCCCTGTGCCGGCCATGGCGCTGCTTGTGCTTGCCGCGACACTGGCATTGGCCGCCACGGCGTTGGCCCGCCACACCTCCTTCACCATCGTTCCGGCGCCGGCGGAGCGGGCGGACGACGAGGTGCGGCGCATGTACGAGGCGTGGAAGTCGAAGCACGGCGGGCACGGCCGCCGGCCCCGCGGCAACTGCGACATGGCCGGCGCCGGCGGCGAGGGGGAGGACCGGCTGCGCCTGGAGGTGTTCCGCGACAACCTGCGGTACATCGACGCGCACAACGCGGAGGCGGACGCCGGGCTGCACACCTTCCGCCTCGGCCTCACCCCCTTCGCCGACCTCACCCTCGACGAGTACCGCGCCCGCGCCCTCGGCTTCCGCGGCCGCCGCAGGGTCGGCGGCGGCGGCATCCGCTACCGTCCCCGCCCCCGCGCCGGCGACCTCCCCGACGCCATCGACTGGCGCGAGCTTGGCGCCGTCACCGACGTCAAGGACCAACAGCAATGCGGTCCGTAGAGTAGCTCGATCCACCGGCGGCACCATGCGTCGTGTTCGATCTCCGGCGAGAGTACTTATTTTATTTAATTTGATGATCTCTCTTGTGGCGTGGGACGTGCAGGTGGGTGCTGGGCGTTCTCGGCGGTGGCGGCCATTGAGGGGATCACGGCGATCGTGACGGGCAACCTGGTGTCGCTGTCGGAGCAGGAGATCATCGACTGCGACACCCAGGACAGCGGCTGCAACGGCGGGCAGATGGAGAACGCCTTCCAGTACGTCGTCAACAATGGCGGCATCGACACCGAGGCCGACTACCCCTTCATCGGAACCGACGGCACTTGTGATGCCAACAAGGAGAACGATGAAAAGGTTGCCAGCATAGATGGGTTCATGGAGGTGGCGAGCAACAACGAGACGGCGCTGCAGGAGGCGGTGGCGATCCAGCCCGTCAGCGTCGCTATCGACGCAAGCGGACGTCCGTTCCAACACTACACTTCGGTAAGCAATCAAATCCCTGAACAATCATCGGCAGAAGAAGCTGCCACGGCGGCACACCGGGACGACCGAAGGATCTCGCATTCCTTTCCTTCCATACCGACCACGCCCAATAAGGAAGAACAAGGCATCAAAACTCTATCTGACGATCGATGATCGTCAGATGGAGGAGATAGCTACCTAGGTTTAATTTTGTCCCTCTGTATTATCTGGTGATGAGCTGAGAAACTGAACTAGCTGTTGTGTGTCTTTGTGGAACAATTGTGTAGGGCATCTTCAACGGGCCATGCGGGACGAACCTGGACCACGGCGTCACGGTGGTGGGCTACGGCAGCGAGAACGGCAGGGCCTACTGGATCGTGAAGAACTCGTGGAGCGCCAACTGGGGCGAGGCCGGCTACATCCGCATGAAGCGCAACGTGCTTCTGCCCATGGGCAAGTGCGGCATCGCCATGGACCCGTCGTACCCGGTGAAGTATACCTCCCGCCCGGCCGCCACGGAGGCTAGGGCAGCCATGGATGTGCTCAAGATGGTTCTTGCTTAGCCGGCAGAGCAGGCGGCCAATCGACTCAAACTGAAGTTGCACATGCCTCACTTGTTTCTAAAAGAATACTGATGTTTCTTTTCTTTCTTTTTTTTTTTTTACTAGCGTTGCGCTGAGTTGTTGTATGATGCACGAGGATCTTGTTGAACTTTACGTGTTTATTTACCAGTACTACTCGGAATAAGTTAGTCCTCGGTAAAGTTATGGTGTGGTAATAATGTATAATGAAGTTACAATAAATAAATAAAGTGAGGTAAATACGTAATTGATTGCTATTATTATTAGTACTTTTTTTAGCAAATTTTGATTACTAGTACGTGTATATACTGCTGTTCGTTTTTCTCGTGGTCTATCTAGCTCGGCTTTTCATTACCGTTGCCTCGTTGATACCGTGTCAATCGAGCCCAGCCCAATATGGAGCCAGGCCACACCCTGTGAGCTTCCATGCGGCCCAAGGAAGATGTCACCTCGGCGGCCATAGCATACATAGGTAGGAGCCGCGGGCGACGTCGGCTACCTTGGTCCTTGGGGGTGCATGGATTGTGACAATGATGTGCAGTATAATTGCCTCAAATAAGAATGCAATTGCAATGCTTAAGCATGCAATCCTATCGAGTCCTATGCCATAGCATGAAAGGAAAACTTTAGTTCCCTAAACCACTTCGCTAACAGATAGTCAAAATGTGCATATCGGAGTTCAGACTTTCTAATTTCTATATTATCTTTCACGCCATCTTCTTCTGAAACCTGAAGCCGCGGACAGGGTTCAGGCAGGTCATTATCCACTGGCTTCCTTATCAATCACATGGCGGCATGCGCGACGCCTGCTTCTGCTTGATTTCCATGCAACCCTGCAAATAGCAGGCAATTTCGTTCCTACAAATTGGTATGCGTCAAGCTTTGAGGGATCAGTGGAACAATGATCCAGAATCAAGCAATGGATTCACCCATGCAACCTATTAGGCTGTTACTTGTCAAAGAAAAACAAGAATTATCGTAGTCTGAGATGCACAACCGAAGAGGGAAAATCATGTAATAATCAGGTATAGTCATATTTGTTCTAGTACTATGTAACTAGTCATGTTTGAAGTTATTTACTTTCCCTCTCAATTTAGCCTCTAATATGAATTACAACTTAAATTACTAACCAAAACTTAATAAAAGTAGTAACCGATTAGGCACATATTGCATATCAACGGAAGATAGTAGTGACCTCACTCAATAGGAGACCATTGCCAAGCACCAATGTCATCTTGCAAAGCAAACTGATAATTATCCATGTAGACGTATAGATTGACGAACTGAAACAATCTACCACAATTGAGCACTGAGGTTTCAGTAGCAGAAGCATAATATGCTATCCCCCGGCTTTAAACCAAGCATCAGAACACAAGCAGAAGTATTAAATCAACACGCCAAGAGAAGATCAAATTGCTACAAGGATACATCCACTTCACAAACATGAGCACACATACCAAATAACAGGGATATATCCAGAAACCATGAACAAACATAGCCACATGTTCAGGGTTCACTTATTTATTCATCACATAGTTCGACCAAGCTGCTGCACAGCAGCAAATGTTCACAAATAACCAGACAACATAGGACTAGGAAGGCAAACAAGAGAAGACTCAACCAGGACTCAGACCACAGGACACGGACGCAGGAGGCACCAGAAAACCTAACTTGTGAACCCAGTGACAACATGGCCCAGCAGGACTTACTGGCCACCGCGGAGGCGGAGCACCAGGTGGAGGGTGGACTCCTTCTGGATGTTGTAGTCCGCCAAGGTGCGGCCATCCTCCAGCTGCTTGCCAGCAAAGATCAGACGCTGCTGGTCTGGGGGGATGCCCTCCTTATCCTGGATCTTCGCCTTCACATTATCAATGGTATCAGAAGACTCCACCTCCAAGGTGATGGTCTTGCCGGTGAGGGTCTTGACGAAGATCTGCATACCACCACGCAGGCGGAGCACCAGGTGAAGGGTTGACTCCTTCTGGATGTTGTAATCAGCGAGGGTACGCCCATCCTCGAGCTGCTTGCCGGCGAAAATAAGACGCTGCTGGTCCGGAGGGATGCCCTCCTTGTCCTGAATCTTGGCCTTCACATTATCAATAGTGTCAGATGACTCGACCTCCAGAGTGATGGTCTTGCCAGTGAGGGTCTTCACAAAGATCTGCATACCACCCCTGAGCCTGAGCACAAGGTGAAGGGTGGATTCCTTCTGGATATTGTAGTCAGCAAGGGTGCGTCCATCCTCGAGTTGCTTCCCAGCAAAGATGAGACGCTGCTGGTCCGGGGGGATACCCTCCTTGTCCTGGATCTTGGCCTTCACATTGTCAATGGTGTCCGAGGACTCAACCTCAAGGGTGATGGTCTTGCCGGTGAGGGTCTTAACAAAGATCTGCATGCCTCCCCTGAGCCTGAGCACCAGGTGGAGGGTCGACTCCTTCTGGATGTTGTAGTCAGCTAGGGTACGACCGTCCTCAAGCTGCTTGCCGGCAAAGATGAGCCTCTGCTGGTCCGGAGGAATGCCTTCCTTGTCCTGGATCTTAGCCTTGACATTGTCAATAGTGTCTGAGGACTCAACCTCAAGGGTGATGGTCTTGCCAGTGAGGGTCTTAACGAAGATCTGCATCTGGAAAAATCAAGGAACAGAAGCCGGGTAAGCATAAACAGTACTGCTAAGGACACAGGAAATTATTATATGGAGACCAAAACAGAAAAGAATCAATGAACATCCGATGAATATTAACAACTCCACACCCTATGCTGTAGAATAGACAACTAAATTTGAAGCAAAATCATCCTAGCAAGTACAGAAGTACCCTATGCTGTACAATTGCTTTGAAGTACCAACAAATCACTTGTGTAAGAATGGGACTACATGGTATACAGGGCTAAGACAAATTAGCAAAAAGCACTACAGGGGTCGCGTAGATGATCCAACTAAGCAATCGTACAGCTGTACAGCAGTATTAACATTTGCGATGACATAGAATCCATAATGAAGCTATTTAATACTTCCAGAACAATCAGCCATCGTCATCAGGCATACAAACTATTTGGTTGGAAACCACACAGGCAACCAGCCGGTCAGGCATCAATCCTGTCCCCCAGCGTCCAAAATCGGATGCCAGGGATAATCCGTGTGCCAACCAAAGAGTTCAAAAGCCACATCATACGTATGAACATAAGCCACTAATCTATATGAAGAACAGCCAGCAGTCAGGAATATCCCCTCTGAACAGGATCTAGATAGATCGAACCAACAATCTAAACCAAATCACATAACCCAATCGTGATCCGGCAGCGCGATGACAAGCATGCCAACATCAGCCCAACCCTCACTACGAGGGAGCCAATCTGTAAATCCATTAAATACATATCATATCTGCCTGTGCTCATGCAAAATCGCGATCTATCAACACCAATAACCTCATCACAGCCCGTAGATCCACAACTAGACCCGCAAAAATCGCAAGTGCACAGATCAACGTTAATAGCCTCCTCACCTCCTCACAGCCCGCGGATCTGCACGTCTCCCGCCAATCAAGTACAGATTGCAGAGCGCGAGCATAAAGGCATCGCCTCAAGACCTAGCCAGACCCTAATCGACTACAGATTGTAGAGCGCAAGCATAAAAATCATCGCCTCGAAACCTAGCCAGACCCTAGTCAATCAAACAGATCCACGACGAACACGAACAAGGAAACCACGCGAAGAGGGATGGAGAACTCGCATACCTTGAGAGGATCGGGAGAGAAACTTCGCTCGAGAATTTCTTCGAAGGGATTGGATGGATGAGAAGCGATCAGCGGGGGGAACGGGGTGGGGTACCAATTTATACACGAGGAAGGGGAGGAGGACGCCAGACCGAGACGGAAGGGTCCCGTGAGACAGTGGGCCCCGCGACGAGAGGCGGTTGCGTCGCGGTGTCGTGGAGCTCGTCCCCACCGCGCAATTTCTCCGGAAGATACGATGATGGTCAGTTGGTCACGCCGTTTGCTGCATGCGCTTGGTGGCCGTTAAAGGGTAGACGGCGAGATAAACGCCGTTGTAGTGATGCCGCAACCTCCATCAATCATCACTACACGACCTTGATATTCTGAACAAGTGATCCACGTCTAGGTGTTAGTACTATTCATTTTCAAAACAACGATCTAGGTCCCACTTTTATTGAAAACATATAGGGGTGTTTGGGACCGCTCCACAAACTCTACCATGGAGCAGCTCCATTAACTCCATATTTTTTGTGGAGCACCTTCTTTAGTTGCTCTCACAACTCCTACCTTTTTTTCCTGGAGTAGCGTGTATGGAGCTGGACTAAAAGCCCATGTTTGGTTTTGAGTAATTGATGAAACCTAGTTTGCTAATGTTTGTTCTAAGTGTTTCATGAGATTAATTAGCAAACAATAAGATGGAGCAAAGAACCGGGTTGATAGAGGCCATAAGTGAAGGGCAATGACAGCATCCATGCAAATGGTATAAGCCCATCAACAAGAGAAGAAAGCCCTAATGACGGCATCCATGCAAATGGTATAAGTTCATCATCAAAAGGTGTCCACAAGTTTCATCAAGAGATGAGAAGGAAGATGGTAAAAATCTTGGAGCTCAAGGCAAAGGTATAACCAATTGGAGCTCTTTTGCTTTTGGTGATCAAGACTCTATAGAGAGAGTGATCACATTTACGATAGATAGCCGTACTATCAAGAGGGGAGAAACCGTTTGTGAAATGCGGTTATCAAAGTGCCACTAGATATTCATATTCATTGCATATGCATATAGATGCTAGTGACACTAACAAAACCCGTTGAAAACTCTTTGGAAAATACTAACACACATGCACTAAAGTGAGAGACACTTTGCAGTGTTAGCGACTTTGGAAACGGGGTGAAGTTTGAGAGTTAGAGAGGGCTTTGGGTCCTCTCTCCCTCCTACCGAGCTTGCGAGGCAGGATTCAGCGCTTTTCGATGGAATCTCAGTGTAGAAAAGTGCACCGGAAACTTGCCAAAGTCTTCCGGTGGTTAACTCTTAGCGAAAGTGCAAAAACGTGTGCACCGGACGCTCCCGGGTAGCACCGGACGCGTCCGGTGTGAACCCTGTGCTCTCGGGTCGGTTCGGTGAAGTTTTCACCGGACGCGCGAAAATCTTCACCGAACGCGCTGGAAACACTGTTCCAGCGTCCGGTGCCTTTGACGTGGCGAGCAGCAGAGAGTCGTTGGAGCGTCGGACGCCGACGAGCGTCCGGTGACCCTGCACCGGACGCGTCCGGTGAGCAAATGTGCTCTCTGGAACCTCTCTAGAACCGCGCCGGACACGGACGTCGGAGCTTCCGGTGTGACGGCTCCGCGTCCAGTGTGAGCGCGCGCAACGGGTGAATTCAAATGGCTAGTATACGTGTTGCTGGACGATACACCGGACGCGTCCGGTGTGAACTAACCTAGCGTTCGATGCCCCCGAAAATAGTGAGTAACGGTTGAATCTTTGAGTGGGGGCTATAAGTAGTGGAGTGGCCGGCTTGTGCTATCTCTTTTGGACATTTTCATTGACATAGCAAGCTAGTGAGCCTCTCCACTCCTCTCTCACACATTCTACTTGATTGAGTTCATCATTTGGTGAGATTGGAGAGCATCAAGTGCATTGTTTGAGTGTGTTCATCTAGAGGCACTTGGTGAGTGTATTTCGCAGCGGATTCTCTTGTTACTCTTGGAGTTTGCCGACTCCTAGACGGTTTGGAGCTGCGTGGATCGTTGAGGGGAGTTGGTGATTGTCTCCGCCTCCGATCGGTGATTTGTGAGGGGTTCTTGAGCCTTCCCCGCGGGAGATCACGAAAAGTTACTCTAGTGGATTGCTCGTAACTTGGTGGATCTCCATCTTGTGTTAGTTGTGCGGTACCCTTGAGAAGGGTTTGGCGTGTGATGCCAATTAGCGCGTGAACCTCTAAGTGGGTGTATCGCTACAACGAGGAGCAGCTTGCCGGCAAGCAAGTGAACATCGGTAAAAAATCTTGTGTCATCTCTCTACCGAGGATCTCTATTGTTTATTGTGATTGACTTCATTGATTGGTTCATCTTCCCTTCACCGGCGGTATAAAAAATCATTCTCTACTCTTTACCTTCTTGTATTTACCCTTGTGTAGCTTTCTAGTGTAGTTGTTCACCTAGGAGTAGAGTAAAGTAGTGACTTACCTTCTTGTGTGTGATTCTAGAGACAATAGTCTAAAACGGTTAGGTGGCTTGCATTTTGAGTAGGCTAGCGCAAGATTTGTTTCGCCGTTTAATTATCTAGCCACCTTGCTTAAGTGTTGTTTGTAAAATTTTGATAGGCTATTCACCCTCCCTCTAGCCATTTAGAACCTTTCATGGACCCGTTTGGCAAAAATTTGTGGAGCAGAGCTGAAAAACGTGGAGCGGAGCAGTCCTAAACACCCCCATAGTACTTCCTCATTCCTAACTCTTCCGTCCTATTCCCTCTGTCCCTTTAATACCGTCATTTTAGAGCTGGAGAGTTGTCCCGTTAGAAAGTGTCGCTGCCTAGTGGCCCTCCACAGAGCAGCATCACCACATCCACATGCCACAGCCCCATCCAATCTGGTCGGCCATTCGGCCTTATCAAAAAATATAAAAAAAAACGTGCATCCCACCAATGCCATCGCGCTCCCATCTGAGACAGGCTCAGTTCCTCTGCCGCTGCCGGTAAACGGATGGGGCATCATCTGCTGTATAGTAGAGGTACACAGGTAATCAACTCATAGCCTTGGTACCAGCACCATCTTGCCAAACGACAATATTAAAGGGACGGAGGGAGTATAATGTAAGAGATTCAAGTATTTTTTTTACTATATATTTTTTTACTATATATAATGTAAGAGATTCAAGTATTTTTTTTTACTATCCATGGCTTTTATAGATTCAATTCAACTTTTGTACGCATACATAATGAAGAGATACACCTGACTAGTTACCACTTGACGCTAAAAATTAGGTAAACTAGCTTGGTTGGCTAGCTAGTTGGCTATAAAGACTTGCTTAAAAAAATTAGCCTACCTAATAGCCCTCGTGTTTGGATGCACTATAGCCAAATTTTAGCTAGCCAATAACTTGCCTTTGTTTCCAAACAGGCTCCAAAGTTATGAAACTAGAAAATGTTAAAACGACTTCTAATTTAAAACGGGTGAAGTAGAAAATAAAGAGCTTGGCTAGATACCACCTTACCCCTCAGTAATTAAAATAGAGAAAGTAGTTCAGTTATTATTTTCCTTATTTAGTGCTGGTTGTTTGGAGCGATCCTAAGTTTAAAAGTAATCTCAATATTTTCTTAGCAAAAAACATGAAAAAGAGGGTTGGTGATCTAGAATGCACTATATATTTTGACACAACTTTTTAACTCTCCAATCTATGTACTACAGGATGAAGGAAATAGAATTCGAGAAATCCAAACTTGGTACTGATAATAAATCAAACTATATACAAAGTTTGATCAATTTTTCTGGTGGAGTGCGTTACGTACCTAACTTAGGGGTGTTTATAGATTGCCTATTTTGTAAAATAATTTATTGTAGCAGCGCGCTAACTTTTGCAATAAGTGTCTAATCATGATCCAAATAGGTTCAAAAGATTCATCTCACAACATTTTTTAAAGTGTCAAATTAGTTTTAGTTTTTATTAACATTTAACATTTAATGCATATGTCTAAATATTAATATGACGAAACTTTTTATCATTTAGTGATGAATCATAAAATATGACTAATGGTCCTGTCGGCAGTCGACACCCTCTCAAATGGGCCCAGCTCAATTGGGGGGGGTCGAAGCCCCTGTGCGGCCCATGTTAGCCAAGGATAAGGTCACCTCCGCTCGACGGCTCCCATATACAAGGCTTGATGAACCGCAACCATTTGAGATCTTCAATGTCATCGTCAGTAGTGGTAGCGGCGCTTGATGGCTGTCTGTTCGATTTGCGATTCTGGGTTGACCTGACCGGTTGAGATCTCTCTCGACTCGCATCGCATTCTGTCTTCTCTTCAGTTTTAGCTGCTCTTGGGGTGCATGACTTATAATGATGGAACGACGATCATAGACTAGTAGCACATCAAATCGCCTCGTACGTATAAGAATTTTTAAAAAAATGAGCTGCATAAGCATGCAAACCTATCCAGACATCCAGTTCGATGCCACAACGATGAAAAGAAAATTGAAGTTTTTCAACCCCTTCGTTAGCGGGTAATCAAAATGTATATATCAGAGTGCCGACTTGGTGGGTGTACATCTGAGAGAGAGAGTACAGAATAGTCGCTGTCGACATGCGCCGAGTTCATTTTTTTTTTTTGTTTGTCAGCCCACTGGCTTCCTTAATCCTTACCGATAAAATGACACGCGTCTTGCCTGCTTGATTTTGATGCAACCCTACGAGAGTGGCAACTGGCAAGCGATGCCGTTTATACTGCAAATTGGCTACAGAATTGGAGTTTGGCAGCATGTCTAGGATCAGGACAATATTGATTTACAATCTAGCGACAGTATGTTTCTGTCATCTTTCTTGAGAAGACTTTCGATGTATTTTCCCTGTGTATTTCCGTTATGAAAATAGAAAGCCGATGCAATTTTCAGATGCAAATGATACCTGTTCTATTTAAGTAGCCATGTCTGGAACTCTGTTTTCAGTTTAGTCTCGAATCTGACGAACTACAACCAAGGTGACACAAATTGCAAATGAAAATACAAAGATTACATCGACAAGTCACTCCATGGGAGGCCTTGATCTAAAAACACATCAATCTAAATCGAGCGCATCCAGCATGGCCAACTGAAGCGTTTCAGTAGCAGCATTGCAATACACAAGCGCTCCAAGAACATATCAGCGCTTCTATTAAACATGAGCATACCAAGGACATATCCAGAAACTAGGCAGTAATTAACAAACATGTAGACACTAGTTCAGGGTTCACTTATTTATTCAAAACATAGTTCAAACAAAGCTGCTCCACAGCAGCAAACGTTCTCACAAACACAACCAGGCAGAACATAGGACTCTGCATCTGACAGAATAACAAGCCAACACGACTCACACAGGACAAGGAGCAGACAATCTCCATTGGAGGCACATGAGGCGCCGGCATAAGAAGTGAACCCAGGGAAGACATGGCCCAGCAGGAATTACTGGCCACCACGAAGGCGGAGCACCAAGTGGAGGGTGGACTCCTTCTGGATGTTATAGTCAGCCAGGGTGCGGCCATCCTCCAGCTGCTTCCCAGCAAAGATCAGACGCTGCTGGTCTGGGGGGATGCCCTCCTTGTCCTGGATCTTCGCCTTCACATTGTCGATGGTGTCAGAAGACTCCACCTCCAGGGTGATGGTCTTGCCGGTGAGGGTCTTGACGAAGATCTGCATACCACCACGCAGGCGGAGCACCAAGTGAAGGGTCGACTCCTTCTGGATGTTGTAATCAGCAAGGGTACGACCATCCTCAAGCTGCTTGCCAGCGAAAATGAGACGCTGTTGGTCTGGGGGGATGCCCTCCTTGTCCTGAATCTTGGCCTTTACATTGTCAATCGTGTCGGAGGACTCGACCTCAAGTGTGATGGTCTTGCCAGTGAGGGTCTTGACAAAGATCTGCATGCCTCCCCTGAGCCTGAGAACCAGGTGGAGAGTGGACTCCTTCTGGATGTTGTAGTCAGCAAGGGTACGGCCGTCCTCAAGCTGCTTACCAGCAAAGATGAGTCTCTGCTGATCTGGAGGAATTCCCTCCTTGTCCTGGATCTTGGCCTTCACATTGTCAATAGTGTCCGAGGACTCGACCTCGAGGGTGATGGTCTTGCCAGTGAGGGTCTTAACAAAGATCTGCATGCCTCCCCTGAGCCTGAGAACCAGGTGGAGGGTGGACTCCTTCTGGATGTTGTAGTCGGCCAAGGTACGGCCGTCCTCAAGCTGCTTACCAGCAAAGATGAGCCTCTGCTGATCTGGAGGAATTCCCTCCTTGTCCTGGATCTTGGCCTTCACATTGTCAATAGTGTCCGAGGACTCGACCTCGAGGGTGATGGTCTTGCCAGTGAGGGTCTTAACAAAGATCTGCATGCCTCCCCTGAGCCTGAGAACCAGGTGGAGGGTGGACTCCTTCTGGATGTTGTAGTCGGCCAAGGTACGGCCGTCCTCAAGCTGCTTACCAGCAAAGATGAGCCTCTGCTGATCCGGAGGAATTCCTTCCTTTTCCTGGATCTTAGCCTTGACATTGTCAATAGTGTCTGAAGACTCAACCTCGAGGGTGATGGTCTTGCCAGTGAGGGTCTTAACGAAGATCTGCATCTGCGAAAATCAAGGAACAGAAGCGGGTAAGCCAACATAAAATAGAACGGCACAGTAGACAGGAGATTGCTATATGGAAACTGGTCAAATCTGAACAGAAAAATATATCCCAGGAATATTAATATTAGCTGCTTTGCATCGTACACCATATGATAAACAACTAAGTGTGAAGCGTACAATAAAACTAATCAGCAGCATAACAATTTGCATTTGAACTTTTAAACTATCATGTACAAATTTGATCGCACATGGTGTATGGCCTGATTTGGGTATGACAATATAGCAAAACTCAATCTATGTTAGTAACGAGGAAGTAAAGTTGTGCAGCAGTATCTACATGAGCACAATCAGTGTCCAATAATCCATGAACTAACTTATCATCATCAATCAGTGATCACCATCAGGTATACGAGCAGAAATCTTATCACGCATATAAACCAATCTATATGGAATCTAACAAAAAGAAATAAAGTAGTCCTCTGAACAGAGACATCTAGCTAAAAGAATCGATCCAACAGTTCTAAACCAAATCAAATAACAGTAACGTGATTCAACAACAAAAAGCAGGTCGGACCCGGCCGCTCCGTGCGCGGCATGAAACATCAGCCCAACCTAGCATGGAGGGCGAACAGAACTGTACGACCATGTCATATCTGTTCGAGATCAATGAATATGTAAAACCATACGAGCATGGACCGACACAAAAAAAAAAACTATTACCTATCACAGCCCACAGATCTACACCTCTACCCGTAAATCGACTACTGATCACATGACATGAGACGGTTAAACGCATAGCCTGTCGCCTCACGGCCGAACCAGGCCCTAAGAACACGAACCCTAATAATGAAACAGATCCGCGACAAACATGAACAGGGAAACCAAAGGAGAGGAGTCGAGAACTCGCATACCTTGAGAGGATCGAAAGACGCTCCTTTGCTTTGCTCGCGGTATGATTGAGGATTGGGGATTGGATTGGTCAGGGAAGCGACAAGGCCGTGGAGGGTGCCGATTTATACATGGGAGGGAGAGACCCGTGCACAGACGGGAGGGTCCCGTGAGTGGGCCCCGTGGCCAAAGGCGGTGGAGTTGATCACGCCGTTTGCTACTTGGGTTGGTGGCCGTTAAAGGGTAGACGGCGTCACGATGAGATGGCATGTCCCGCGCCGCGACGAGATAGCTGAGCACGGTTTTCAACTCGCTTCCTTGCTTGATTGCTTTATAGAAGTTGAAGTTCCTTTGACTAACGAAAAAGTTTCTCTGTTTTTGAAGGAAAAACACATAGAGGGGTTAAAGTTAGTTTGAGCTAGTTAAACTTAATTAGTCTAAAAGTATCTAAATAAAAGGATTAGAGTTGGTTATTTGCAACTAGTCCATAAAAAAACTAATCCCTCTAAAAGATGATTATTTGGGCTAGTTCAAATAAGGATCATGTTTTTTCTCATATCTAGCCAAATCATGGCCCACACAAATGATTGAAAAGTATTTTTTCTACCAATTTAACCTTTGCATCCAAACAGCACCTGAGTTAGAGCTAGTTGAGCGCTAGTTTACAGTTAGAAACTAACTCTAACCTCTAACACAGCTAGAGGATCCAAATAGAGCCATAGTTAGACCTGGCCCAAATGACCTTAAAAATTAAGGAGTTGCCTGCGCTCGGACGTCCGGCGCATGAGGTCTGTCCGGACGCACGTCAAAATAAAAAAAGGCAGCGCGCGGGGGCTGAGCGGCTTGCAGGGCGTCATCGCGGGCGGCGCAACAGGTGGAGGTTTCGTACATGCATTTGCAGCTGCTGTCAGGTAGTGCCTAATAAAATATGTTTCATGGTTTTTGAAAAAAAGCTATAACTCCCAAACTAAATATCATAATTAAAATCTGATTGTACCAACGTATTTTTTAAAAAAAATTCTTTAAAATAAGATCCCACATGAATATATTTTGATAGATTTTTTTTCAATACATATAACAATCCGATATACTTTTGCAATATTCATACGAAACATATGAAATATACTTCTAAAACTATTGAAACACTGGATACGTACTTTTGCAACATGCATGTTTCATCCCCGCTATGAAATAAAGGAGGAGGTAAGTAAAATGAGCACGCGGACAGAGGGACAATAACGGTTGCTGGGAAGATGCGAGGTCGCGCTAGCTAGGGTAGAGAATGGTCGTCATCGGTGACGGATCTCTCAATCCGACCGATGGGTATTAAACATACATCTGAAACACTCTGTAACACCGGATCTAATTTTGAAACATATAGATACAATAATTGCAAACATGTATATGAAACTACTGAAACACTCGAAACATATTTATGAAACATTTGAAAAAAACATATGAAAAATACTTGCAAATTATTTTACAAACATACGCAACATTCAGATGAAACATTTTGAGTACCGCTTGCAATATACGTCCGAAACTATTGTAACATATGTAACATCCCCGATCTTCTTTTACGACATACATATAAAGAAATAAAAAATATATAAATAATTTAAAATAAAAATATAAGAAAAATAAAAATAAAAATAAAAAGAGAAAAAGAAAATTAATGAAAAAGAAAAAAAGAAAAAAAAGATGGGCAGCGCTCGGGCGAGCGGCCTCAGCGCAGGGGATGCGCGTGCGGGAGGTGAAAAGGAAACGAGAAAAGGGGAAAAGAAAGCGCGGCAGGCGAGCGGCGTCAGCACACAGATAGACGTGCGCGCGGGTATTGGCGCGGTGGCCGGACGTCTGATACGAAGCATTACCTAAAAATTATGAAAATTTAAACATACTATCACGGAATATCCGAAATTTCACATGGAACATTGAAAACATTTTATGTGCTACTTGTGCTTCTCAAATTTAGTTTTTTATGCATACCGTAAGTGAATCAAAATTCAGAAAAATATAGGTAACACTCTAGGTTAGCACTTACTCACTCTGTTCCTGAATAAATAAATTTCTAGAATTTTCTTAATTGAAACTATCTAAACTTGAACCGAATTACTAGAAAAATATGATATATTCATAATAACAAATTAGTATCATTAGAAATATCATATAATATGTTTTCATAATATACTCATTATATGTTTTTTTAGAATCATATACTCATTATATGTTATAAATGTTTACTCTTTGCTATAAAGTTAGTCAGCATTAAGAAAGCTTGTCCGACACGGATTATAGTAATTAATTTATTTGAGGATAGAGGGAGTACCTTTTATGAAAATATATTAAGCTCGTAGCTTGTTGTTTTGGATTGAACAAAAAAACACATTAAACAAAAACAAAAAATAAAAACTTTAAAAGTTATAATGAAATGCATCCAGCCCCCTCATTAAGGGATAAGACAAGGAAATTCTGCTCTGCCTAGCGCCCTAGCCACATGATGAGATAAATGTTTTAGTTGCACGACTGTATCCAATTAGATTGTGTGTAGGATGCACGCACATAAAAAAGAACGCGAATACAACCAATTAGGATAAAGTAAAATGTGCCCTTAATGACATGTGCTCTCAGTACATCCATCGTTGGATTCGTATTGAGAAGTGTGTACATACAAATATCAATACAAATCTAATGATACATATCAATGCAAATTCAAGGATGCAACGATATATATCAATACAAATCCAATGATGTGTGTTATGAGAGCACATGCCCTGAAGAGGGAAAAAAACAGGTCCAACCAATCAGCTATTGAGCCATGATGAGCCCATGACGCCCTGCCCCTCGTTGAACTGGCTCATCTGCGGAGAGATCCTCTCCTCTGCTTGGATTGGATGGTGGAAGGGGATCATCACCCAGGCTCCTTCCCGCTACCACGTGTAGCCAAAGAAATCTGGACGTTCACAGCAAGGCTTGGACGCATGGTGGACCTTCATGCTTCAGCTGAGTGAGAATGGCGGTGGGTCCGAATTCCTAGCAGTAGGAGCCGCTACGTGGGTCCATTTGGCATGCTGGGACAGGGTTATTTATCACCTCCGGCGGCGCTCGACGTCAAACAAGTTCAGACTTCAGAATTCGCCGGCGCCTCAGCGAGTCACCGCTGACCACCAAACCAACAACAATGCGTCCGTCGTCGCGTTCCCGGCCGCAAGCCGCGCTACTCGCTCTTGCGCTCGCGCTCGCGGCGGCGGCGGCACCGGAGCTGCAATCCACCGCCGTCGCCGTCACGCCGCCGCCGCCGGAGCGGACGGACGAGGAGGTGCGACGGCTCTACGAGGCGTGGAAGTCGGAGCACGGCGCGAGGCCGGGGCGCGGCCGTGGCGCTGGCACCACCGACGGCGGCCTCGGCCGGGGCGACGCCGACGAGGACGACGCGCGGCGGCGGGAGGTGTTCCGCGACAACCTCCGCTACATCGACGCGCACAACGCGGAGGCGGAGGCGGGGATCCACGGCTTCCGGCTCGGCCTCACCCCCTTCGCTGACCTCACGCTGGAGGAGTTCAGCGCCCGCCTCCTCGGCTACCGCCGCCGCAACGATACCGCGGCACGGGTCGGGAGCCGCCGGAGCGTCCGCTACCTGCCCCTCGCCGGGGACCAGCTCCCTGACGCCGTCGACTGGCGCGAGCTCGGCGCCGTCGCCGAGGTCAAGGACCAAGGCCAATGCGGTCCGTACGTTGCTCCATGCTGCTCGTTGCTTGGTTGTTCTTTCGGTCAATCAGTAGCATTTGATAGCTTTTTTTCTCCAAGTAGTAGTTCTCAAATTTTGGAAGAATCTCTCAAATTCAAAAGCATCTGCCAACTGCCATTGCTTGATTGGATATTTGCGTTATGACCAACTTTCCCAGGGCTCCCCGCGACAGCTTTCTTGTTGTTTGACGTATTGAGCTATGCAATTTCCTGAAAAAAAATAACTCATCAAGTTGCACATGGATGTATTTTGTGACATCCAAAAATTCGAAATGCATAGTTTGAAAAAAAAAAGAGACAGTAGTAGAAGAAATTAGAGGAGACATTTTACCATCAAGCTTGCTCTAAAAGCTTTTAAGTCCGAATCTAGAGCGACAATTGCATGTACTTCTGTGAAATTATGCACTTAGTTATTTGATGATTTGGTTGCGCGAGAGGTGCAGGTGGGTGCTGGGCGTTCTCGGCGGTGGCAGCAGTGGAAGGGATCAACAAGATTGTGACAGGTAGCCTCATATCGCTGTCGGAGCAGGAGCTTATCGACTGCGATAGGTTCCAGGACGAGGGCTGCAATGGCGGTTTCATGGACAATGCTTTTGTGTTCATGATCAAGAATGGAGGAATCGATACCGAGGCCGACTACCCATTCATTGGCCATGACGGGACTTGTGATCTCAACCGGGTCAGTGTGACAGTGTCATAGGTTTCTTACTTATCTGTGCTTGATGCTTTTCTGTGATAGTGTGACGGAGATTTGCGCTCTGTCAAATTCAGGAAAACACAAGGGTTGTGTCTATAGATTCATACGAGCGTGTGCCAATTAACAATGAGAGAGCATTGAAGAAGGCCGTGGCGCACCAGCCTGTTAGTGTCGCCATTGAAGCATCTGGGCGTGCATTCCAGCTCTACAGTTCTGTAAGTTACTGTTTAATCCATCCAAGTATGCTCTGTATATATGCTCAACAACATCTATCAAATTCAGTGTTGCATAGAAATGTTTTTTTAGCTCAGTTTGGTTTAGATTAGTTTAGATCAGGTCAAGTCTTGTCCTTTGTAACCTTTTAGTTTTCACCTGTTTGTTGACTCTTGCTTTTTCTAATAAATTCCTACAGGGGCTACGGTCCCTCCAGTTTCATCTAAAAAAAAAAAAAAACACACACACACACACTGAATTTGATACCCGTGTAGCTTTCTCTGGCTTTGACAGAAGTAGATCACCAGTAATGGAAAATTCAGAAAATGTTATTTTGCAGTGGAAATTTAATCAAAGGCATATCCTTCCAATAGTTCTTTTCATTGAGCTCATTCACCCAACTTCTGCGCTACAACAATCCTGAGTTCAACTACTCATCCATTATTCATACACTAGTTTTCATGGATGTGGCTGCCGGTTGCTCTAGTCAAACCAAACATATTATTTGTGTTAGTTGAACTCGAGCTTCAGCATCCTGATCTTGCCCTTATAGTAAGTACATCACAAAACGTGTTTCTGCTGCAATGCTCCTTTCAGTATCTATCCACGACGATATAACTCTTCATATTTAATTTGGATGGTTGAGTCAGGGCTCACTTATTTTTCAAATGCATAAACAGTACTGAGTTCCCTGCCTTGATGGAAGTAAATGATATCGTGATCTCCATGTTCCTGCGGTCCATGCATACGTGTACCTTTTGTGGATATAAATTTACTTTATTACGTTTAGTTGCAGTCTTGCAAAGCTGGTTGTTGAACACACTTGTGAAAAAACACTGCATTATGTTTTTAGAGTTTTATTAGGGCATTGCCCTGTCTTTCAACTAAAGCCTTTCTTGCTATAGGAACACTAGTGTAGTGTTTGATGTTTGACTTGTGACAACAAGTATAATTGGTCATATAATGCTTGTGTGAGAAACTGATACTAGCGGAAATGTTATTTGTTCAGAATGAATCTTCAGAACGAGTGAGGAGCAGCTGTTTGTTCCGAGCTGTTAATTAAGATGACGAATCATTGCACAACGGTTTTTCTCTGAACCTGTGATTTCCGAACACATCATACGCAGGGCATCTTCGACGCGAAATGCGGGACGTACCTGGACCACGGCGTGACGGCGGTGGGCTACGGCAGCGATGACGGCAAGGACTACTGGATCGTGAAGAACTCGTGGGGCACCCAGTGGGGCGAGGCTGGGTACATCCGGATGGCGCGCAACGTCAGGGTGAGGTCCGGCGAGTGCGGCATCGCCATGGAGCCGCTGTACCCGGTGAAGGAGGGCCCTAACCCGGCGCCAGGCCCGGCGCCGCCGGCGCCCCCCAACGTGTGCAACGCGGAGTACTCCTGCCCGGACGCCACCACCTGCTGCTGCGTCTCCGAGTACCGCGGCAAGTGCCTCGCCTACGGTTGCTGCGAGCTGGACGACGCCATCTGCTGCGACGACCACTCCTCCTGCTGCCCGCATGACTACCCCGTCTGCAACGTCCGGGAAGGCACCTGCCATAAGGTGAAAGCTTGGTGCCCCGGACCGTCGTTTCTTGCCCGAATTTTGCGTCCGTTGAAATGTGTGTTTCATGGACTCGGATAGATTCTTCTTACGTTCGGAAACTGTTCTGGTTGTTCGTTGTGCAGAGCGCGAACAGCCCGATGATGGTGAAGGCTCTGCAGCGCAAGCCGGCGATGTTTACCGGCGCCGGCGAGCAAAGCGGGAGGAGCAGCTGGTGAGAGATTGAGATTCAGACAGATGACCAGCAGGCCCTTGCTGTCACAGTGCTGTTGTTCTGACCTGCGATCCACGAAGCACGATATCCTTTGTTGTATACTCCAAACGTCGCAAAATATATGTCGTTTTGGGATTTTAACTGTCTCCTTTTGGTCATTCGTCTTATTCAATAATTTTGTGAAAAAAAAATAATTATTTCATTATGAAATGATTCATTATTAGAAGTACTTTAATCTTGATTTGTTTATATTTTCGTAAATTTTTTGAATAAGACGAATGGTCAAACGTCGATTTCAAAAAGTCAAAAACGACACTTATTTTGGGACGGAGGAAGTAGGTATGAGTACGTATGTACTCCCTCCATTCCAAATTGTAAGTCATTCCAAGAATTTTGGAGAGTCAAAGCATCTCAAGTTTGACCAAAATTATTGAGAGAAATAAAAAGATTTATGACATCAAATAAGTATACTATAAAAATATATTTGGTGAATAATCTAGTGATACTTAGTTGATATTGTAAATATTATTATCTTATTATATAAACTTGGTCAAAGTTGAAATGGTTTGACTCTGCAAGATTCTTAGAATGACTTACAATTTGAGATGGAGGTAGTATATAACTACAAATAAGATAAGATTACGAAGGAAATGAATGAATAAAGGAACCGATGGAATAAGTAATTTGGCGAACAATCTCAGAATCAATTTCTGCAGTCTTCTAGGATAACTTCGAGAACAGTCTTACAGAAATGACAATGTCATTTCTTTCCAGCTTTCCATTTCGAGAGATTTTTTTTTTTCTTCTTGACTGAGGAACGACCGAACGATTTGATAAATACTCCACTCCAGTGGAGTACGTAGGTTCACTGGACTGAACATCTCGATTGACTCCATCATCACTTTCATCAGGCACTGCACAACAAAACACAAACGGTTAAAAGCCCATATCATCTTTTGGCCCAAATAAACTGTCTCGTTCCATTTACGGGTTGGGCCGGTTTGGTTCGGGATCAGTTGTTCTCCCGGCCCATAGAAAATCGGGTCCGCAACCTGTCCAGGGTCCGCAACCTGTGACGGCCGACGACGCGGTTCACTGGCCGCCGCGAATAAACTTTGCGCCCCCTTTCCACACGCGCCCCCCCCTCTCTCACTCGCTCCGACAAAAAACCCTAGACCTCGCCGTCCCCAGCGGCCAGCCGCCTTCTTCTTCCTCACAGACAGCCGGTGGGTGTCCCCGATCGCCTCCTCTCAAATTTCCTCCACTCCGTCCCTGGACCCATCCTGATTCGGTCTGTGTTTCTGTAGGTTCCATCGCCTGAGATTCTTCCTGCGAGGAGGTGTTGGGAGCAGCTGGCGATGGGGGCGGAGCAGCACTTCGACGATATGGCGGTGACCTGCACCGACTCCGAGGCGTTCGAGTCTGTGGGGAACATTCTGCAGTCCGTGCGGATGGTACGGGCCTTCCATCCTTAGCTCGTCGCCGTGCAATATGACTGGACGTTGATTTCGGTGGCTTATTTGCATTCTCGTTGGGCTTGGAAGTTCGAAGTACTTATTAAGGCTCTGTAGTTTCGATCTTTCTATGCTTTACTTCATTGCTTCAATTATTGAACATTCATTTTGGAGCTTGGCAAGTAAATTGACGCACCCTGTGAACTTGGACCAAAACTTCAAATGCTATTTTCTAGCACTGCTTGTACTCCAACTAAGGTTTCTTAGGATTTAGGACGTTAGAATGTGATATAGAGAAGTGAGAAAGCACCCCCACGACTTCAATATATCTCCTGCATATTTGAAAGGAGGGCATGATCTTCAGAATTCCTAAGCATCCCCTGGATAACCACACTAAAGCCAAACCAAAGTGAGGATTTCGCAGATGTTTTATTTTGAAGGCAAGATTTCCCAAATGTCTGTTGTCAACTCCAGAAATTCACCAATTGTTGCCCTATGGCTCTGGTTTTGCTTCGTATCAGCAGTGGCGGAGGGTGACCAAAAGCAAGGAGGGGCAATTACAAAAGCTACTACTGTTTTAGATATCAAAAAGCTACTATAGGTGCAGTCCAATAAATCATGACTATAGGCTATCCGAGTTAGTGCTGCCCCAGGGTAAGGGGGGCGGGGGGCAGTTTCCCCTCCATCAGCCTCTGCCCCTGCATATCAGTTCTGTAGATCTCTGGTCTAATTTGCTCTTATCTGCTACAAGTTAACAACTAATTAAATAACATACATCTTTCACTGTTGATAGATTTGTTAAACATTAAAGTTTTGTGGTCTGTGTAGCAAGAGCAATAATGCACTCACTTATTGTGTTATCAGTTATGGAAAACATATTCTCCAGAACAAAGCCGAGACTTGCAGTGAACTTTATATTCCTGCATTCAAGTTCGAAACTAAAGCTTGCTGGTGTAGATATGGCCAAATTCGCCAGATGCATGTGAGGTGTGGAGTTAGGGAAATTGAAAGGTGATCATTTTCAAATTGCGGGTGTTTAATTAGCAAATGCAGGATTCTTCTACTTTTTACACCTCAAAATCACTATATTAAGGAAGCTTGCACACAATACATGCTGTTTAACAGGTGGACAAATGAAAGTACCTGCAGTGTTTATTTGCCTTTTTTAGAGAGTAGGTAATAGTCGTGTTCTTTTTGCTTCTTGTAGCTATGTACTTCATGGAGATGCATTGTCGCTTCACGGGGATTGGAGTAATGCCTTGTCATTTAAGAGACTCACCAAATAGAACCCAAAGTACATAAATTATTTAGCAACAATGTATGTCGTACAAAATTCGCCTTTCTTGTCTGAGTTCAGTCTGCTGATTTGAGTGCATTGCCTTTAACTCTGTCCCCTATGTTAAGGAATTCATTCCATTTTTCGTTTTGCAATCGATGTCATCCAAACAAGGATTTATGAGAACTCCAGAATTATTCCATTTTTCGTTTTGCAATCGATGTCATCCAAACAAGGATTTATGAGAACTCCAGAGCAAAATTCTACTTTCTATTTTAATGGATTCCTGAGTTACTTATAGATTAGTACAATGTAAATGTATTAACACGTCGACATATCTTTTAGGATCCATTTTTAATTGACCTAAGGGACAAAGATCAATATGATTACCTGCTTGGCATTTTAGACCCTACCAAGAAAAGGAATGGTGACGAGGAGGCTTTGTTTGAGGTAAGTTCTTAACTCTTAACCCTATTTTAACCTGCCCACCTTTCCACATTTGATTCGTTAGTTCTGTTTCATGCTTATGCACTACTTTTTGCCAGACTATTTTGAAGGCACTATCAGAACTAGTATCCAAGATAGACATCACGTATCATCATGCACTTCTACACAATGTAATGTGATCCTGACTGCCTCATCCCTTTATTTTTGTTGAGTCAATGAAATGTTACTTAAATTATTCTTTTTCAGATATTTACCATGTGCGTCTGGTACTTAAACAGTTACACGAGGCTTGTGCTTTTGGATTTAATAACCAGATTGGTATACTTTCTCAGTTGTATATCCAGAGTTTTCTACATTTATGTGTGTGATTGTATGTGTTTCTGATTGATTTGTGTTCGTGTAGGCTGCTGTGGCAGATCAGTACCTCAGAGAATGTTTACAAATGCTTGTGAATAATTTCACTCCACCTGGACCAGTTATTCGTTACATTGAGGAGCCAAGGTGGCTTGCAAAGAAGGAAGAAATCTACTCTCAGTTGCAAGAGAGTTTGAAAATGATTTCTTACACTGTGCCCTTAGCACCAAGGATGTTGAAGGATATAATAGATAGGAGTATGCCAAAGTTGTTTGATAACAAAGCTGTAAGTGTTATCTCTGTAGGCTATTCTATTTCTTCATTAGCTGTTGTGCCTGTTTACAGATAGTCCCAACTTACTTGAATTCTTGTTAGAAGTGTATGGTTCTGAAAAAATACCTCTCTCCATGTCTCTGTTTTTGTCCTTGACTCTTTTTTCTCTGATTCTTTATTGGATTCGGCTGGGGGAAGGGGGGGGGGGGGGGGGTCACTAACTAATAGGAATGCAAAAATGTCGCCCAGTTTCAACATAATGTAAAGTTATATGCTATTATATCTATTTGATGCAGTTATGCATTTTTTTAGTACGCAAACATGTTTTCTTCAGTCCACTATCTTACAAATTTGTCTTCTTGCTGAGGGCCTGTTTGTTTAATAATACGTCCATAGTTTACACTCCTACGCTCATGAGCAATCAATCATACCTTCTGGTATTGTCTTTGCAGAAGATGGTATCATTTGTCGAGTGCATGTTGGGTCTTGAAGCTGACGTTTGGGACATCATTGGACCGTCATTGTTGGAGAAAGTTGTCTATCTACTTACGGATTTGGACGTATGCTCCTTTCCTTTTGTATGGCTAGGCAATTTATCTTGCAACTGGTTTTTTTCTCTTATTGGTTGATTGGAATTTTTCAGGTTAATATAACATGGGAAGATATTCTTCAAGATGAACACAACAAAGGTATATTTGACATGGAGCTTGAGGATTTGGATGAGGATGAAGATAACCTTGGTCAAGAAGGAACAAAGGTTTGTAATATCTACAATGTTCTTTGTGGTACTAAACGAGTACTTCTAATAGGAAATGTCTGCTCTTTATTATATAATTAACTGTGAGTAAATTAAGTCTTACTTTGATTGGTTAGGTCCTTTTTGGAGGAAATGTGTGTGCCGAGAAACTTGATGGTTTAATGGTGGTTGTGTGCGAGCACCTCAAGTCACGCGCAGAAGAACCTGATCGCTTACGTAAGGTGAGCACATGGCTGGAATCTTAACTCGAAAACTGAACCATAATTTGTTATATATAACTTGCGCTGTTTGGGAATATTAAAACAAATTACTGTACTGATCTACATATATACATCACCAGAAAAGGATAATATGGGTTACAGTTATTTGTTGCTAACAATTTTATTTAAATATATGTGAATATGCCCATGTAGATATGCATGTTTCCTTCGTCCCCCCATTGTAAATGCCACAAAATATTTTGTACTACTGTTCATGACTCAGGACCTCAGGTTAACCTGGCCACCCTCACAAAACCCAAACCAAACTCACAGTTACAATACAGGACCACTCCATTTTGAGAAAGAGATGCTATGGTTTATTTATATGTGATTATAAACCGCCGGACCCATCTGAGGAGTCTAGTGGAACTCAGAGACACTCAGATCGCATATAAATCGTTATTGGAGAAAGAAAGGGGAACATCAGCTACTCTGTGGTTTGTACTGCACTGGCGGCAGCAGCTTCTTCAGGTTTTGTTTGGTTTCACCCTCAATCCCCTCCAATCCCCACCAGACCAAACAAGGCCTTAGGGTTAGGGGTATCAGGTTTTAACTTTCCCAGATTGATGTCTTCTTCGACAATGGCTGGTAGCTTCTCCTTCAGGGGTATTAGGTGTTGGCTTCCTAGATGGTCGTCTTCTTCGACAATGGTCAGTAGCTTCATGATGGCTCTCGGATGTGCTTCTGTGACAGCTTGAAGCTTAACACAGTAGCTATCCTGTAACTGGCAGCAAACATCACCTTGTCAACGAATTTCATGACCATTCAAAGTTTTGTTTAGCTTTCTCTCCTTTTCTAGCTTACTGATGCATCGTGCTTTGTGATCAAACTTCTCTTCCCTTTGCTGCCTTTGGTTGTTGACCCAAAGCTTCTTTCACCAAGGATTATTAGTCTTCATATGGTGTGATCCAAGGTCTGTTTGTTTAAGCTTGGGATTCTTAAAAGTTAGCTGTAGATTGTGGGTTGTTAAAGTTGTAAGCTGATGCACTTGTGGATTGTGGTGTACAGGTGGTTGAATTCTAACATTCCGCATTTAGAAAGCACCCATTTATTTAGCTTCAGTGTATTGAACCAGAAGCCTCTATATAAAGCAGAAACAAATAGGCCCTGAAGAATTTGATCTTTGTCTTGGTCCTGTATTTGACTTAACCTGGCTAGTAGAAACTGTCAACCCAACCCACAAGATAATCCTAGTGGCACCATCCTGAGTGGACCCCAATGTCCTAACCAGGTAAATGTATGCAGATTGGGATGCAAAACAAAGGCACCTAGTAGAGCTGAGCTGTGTACAGACATTTAACTTTGTGCTCCATCCTTAGGGTTGATTGTTTCGAGATTATGTTTCTATGATTGTCAATTGCAACTCATCTAATGCTTTCGGAGAAATGTTCTATTTTATAGTAGTTAATAACTTCCGGGTGAATGATAAGTAAACACATATAAGCTCTTCTGTTTCAATATTGCTCATGTTTTGTCTTGACTTGGACAGGAATTTGAAACTTTGAAGGCTATATTTAAATCACATGTGCTAAGGGTACACAAATCTAAATTTGCACAGGTTAAGGATTAACCTTTTCTCCTCTAAAGTAGATTTGCAGTCCCACTTGTATTTTCAGTTGCTTTCTGCCTTGCCATCTTGCATTGACACATTTTTTTTTTTTGACTTTTGCAGTTTATCATGTTTTATGCTTGTTCCCTGGTTCCAGAGATCTGCGGTGATGATTTTGCTGTTTTTCTTACTGAAATTTTTATTGATGAGGACAAAAAAGAGGATGCAATAACTAGGTAAGCCTCTTGTTTGCTATGCAAGGAGTACATCCAGTAGGAGAACTTTCTGTTGTGTATCGTGGTGATTGGAA
Organism: Eremochloa ophiuroides; assembly: GCA_038502445.1. Taxonomy (NCBI): domain Eukaryota; kingdom Viridiplantae; phylum Streptophyta; class Magnoliopsida; order Poales; family Poaceae; genus Eremochloa; species Eremochloa ophiuroides. The sequence goes on from JAHLJS010000003.1 coordinate 101,325,871, forward strand.
GCACTAGTGCTTGAACCTTACCTCTATAATGACCATTGCATGTTGTAAACTTGTAATCATGCCTCGACTATTTGGTCTGTTTTGACACGTTGCCTTACTCATGTTAGGAGATTTTTGCATCGTAGCTGTGAATAATTTATTATAGACATACTATCTTCACTATAGTTTACTGTACTTGTAAAAAGGTCTGGTTCTTACAAATATAAGCATTGGAGGAGATTCAGTGATCGAAATAGCTAGCATATTTTGTTCTGAGGTTGATTTGTGGCTAACCTAATACACCTGTGTGAATTGATGATTAAAGAAATGCCCATGACCATATTTGTTTCTCTAAGTGCAGAATGTCTGCAGTTTCATATGTTGGAAGCTATCTGTCCCGTGCAAGGTTCATTTCCTTAAGTAAAGTTGTTGCTGTACTCGAAAGGTGGCTACACTCTGAACATACATAATATTTGTTTTGAACATCTCTCAGAGTGTACATCTGAGATTTATGTTATGTGCTTAGGTTAGTGTCCTGGTGTGAGGGCTATTGTGGCAGTCAGCTGGACAAAGGGATGGCAACCAATCCTATAAAACATCAACTATTTTATGCTAGTTGTCAGGTTTGTTATGCCATATTCTCTATGTATGCTTAACTAAGCAAGAGTAGAAGTTGGTCAAATGCATGTTGTTGCTAAATCACCCCTGTTCTGTTCCTGTTCTAGCATCTTATACTAACTAAATGTTCACCTGTCATGTTTCTTAACCTTGCAGGCTGTGATGTATGTCCTATGCTTTCGGTTAAGATCTATCATGGACTACCCCAATCTTAAACTACAACTTTTTCAAATGCGAATCCAGAATATCTTGGTCCACCCATTGGAGCCATTAAGGGTCTGTATCACACTTACTATCGCTTTCACTGTATCTTTTAGCAGCCATAAACTTTTTTTTGCCTTTATATAAATACATAATGCTAACTGGCATGCCTTTTGATGCTATAGGTGTGCTTGCCTTCAATAGTGAATGAGTTCTTGAGACAGGCTAGGGCTGCGAGGCTGTTCCATGCATCTTTGAATTCAACACATGAAGATGCTGTTGAATCTGATCTATCAAAGGCATTTGGAGGACTTAATAGACTTGATATGTTCTTCCCATTTGACCCATATCTGCTTAAGGAGTCTGAAAGGTTTGAATATCAATAAGAGTGCCTTCTTAGCTAGTTGTAGTGTCATTATGTTCTAGTGTGTGCTCTTGGAGGATAGTTATTTGCATATTATTATGCAATCCTGAACTTCATAAAACTGTTGTCATACCATTGCTATAACATGTATACCAGAAATCTCTAGAAATTTTAATTCCAATTTTTTCTCCTTATTACGAGCTCAACCAGGATTGGCAGAATGGTGTTTTAATTCAGAAGCTAATTGTCCTTGTAATTAGTGTATATTAGTGTTTCCTGCCTGATGACCCATTGTATCCTTGCAGATATATACGCCCCAATTTTGAGTTCTGGTCCTTGGTCAAGACGACATACAGTAACAACAACAGTGACGAGGATGATGACGAGCTTGGCGACATTGACGCACCTGGAATGAATGTGGGCAGCTTGGATGATCACTTTGAAATAGATATCAACAGTGACGATGACATTGAGTATTCAATGAATAAGATGTCCATAACGCCGCACCGCACTTTCTACCATCCACTGGGTACAAACAGTGAGTTCAGCAGCATGCCTGCGAGGATCAGACCTTCAGTGAGCCCTCCATCATAGCTGGCCACCACAGGATCATTCTGTTGTACTCAGCTCTTTACTTGACTGATGATGACAAAGCCAGATGCTATGGGGTTGCATGTGCCGAGAAGGAACCAGGGGATGACGATCAAACAGATACCGGAGCTTTCTATTGTAGTTTGTAGGGTCAGAACCCATTGTTCTGCAGTTTGTAGGCTACCATTTGGAGTGAAATGCAGAGTGTATATGTGTTTGAGTGCACGGTGTGAAAAATGGTTGTGATTGTATACTTGGTAGGCAGCTGTGTATATGACAATGTGTTATGACGTGAAATAGCTTACCGAGAAAGATTCTCGTCTTGGGGACATCAATGGTCTGATTTGAGGGACGTTTGGATCCTGCACGTGCATGCCCCGCCAAACTACAAACTCTAGCGCGTAAAATCACCACCCCGAGTTGGCTGTCTGCAAGCGTGAAATTGAACTGGACAATGCGGCATGGTAATGGTAACCAAGTGAGCTAAACAACGGCGCCAATCCAAACGTCAGTGACCCCGGTGGTCAACAGCCAAAATTTGGCTTAGCCTCTCTGGATTCCATTTGAATCCACCCTTGCTTGTTCGCTTGCTTGAAAAAAATGTTGATTTCAGCTTTTGAAAACGTTGATTTCACCTGATACTGATTTGTGAGAAAAAAATATTTTATTGTTGAAAACAAGCTAAAACTAGAAACCAGCGCGACGTTGCCGCGCGCCTCCATGTGTTTGGGCCAGGCCAAGATGCATGAGTATGTTGAGAGCATTAGTAGGGTAAATACACATTGATATATCTATTTAGTGACGCAAAATATATAAGGTATCGATGCCTGCAAGACTAATAAGTTTTTAACAAATTTCTCTGTTTCTCATAAGCGTGAAGTTGGAAACATAATTGGGTCATCACCATCAGCAAAACGGGTTGCTGAATTTGATTAGAAATAAGAAGCATCATGTCGTGGCATGTGGCAATATATATTTTTTGGTGGGTATGGGATTTTTTGACACTGCTGAAACTTTATTATAGACAACAAATACGAGTTATGATAGAACATCAGTTTGTCATTGGAATATCAATTATAGTGATATTCTAGAAATCAAGGCATTTCAAAGGAGGTAATTATGGTTGCATGAAACCTTAAAAACCGTAGAAGAAAAATTAATAAGATCAATGTATAAAATGTGCTTGTACTTCAATACATTTCTGAACTCCATATATGAGTTTATTTGTTTGAGGAAAAAAAATTAAAAGGACACATCTGCCAGGAAAAGTACCATAGAAATTTCATAATCAATATGATACGATGGATTAATAAACAGTAGGTAGTATAGCTCAAGCTCAAACTCAATCATTTGCTTCATGGCATTATCAAAAATTGCATCCGTGGAGCACCGCACCATGGATGCAAGGCAATCATGTAAGCATAGCCTATCCTATTTTAGGATCGCTGTAATGACTGCAGACATATGTGTTTTGCGAACTGGTGTATGTGTCCATCTGCATTCTATTTGTATTTGATGCAATGCAATCACCATCCTTGATGAATGCTACGTGCGAGCACACCTCCACCCTCACGTAATTACCAAATACTTGTTGATGATCATCAGAATGTTTCTAAAAGTTGCATTGCACTGCATTGCATTGCATTAAGATGACATAGTAGAAAATTTGAGGCAGGCAGAGTGGCACAAAATCATTCAATCAATCGTCAATCATCGATGAAAGAAAAGAGTGACCGCCTCTGCCTGCTGATTGCTGAATCGGATCATGCATCCATCCACCAATCAGCATTTCACAAGGTGCAAAGATCAAAGAGGTTTTTTTTTAATTTTTTTTATTTTTATTTTTTTACAGACACAATTTATTAGCAGCATATAGCTGCAGAGAAGGAAAGACCTTCCCAAGATACAGATTGTTGCTATGCATGGCTGCACTTGCATCTGAAAAGGATGGATGGATCCAGCGTGCCTGATTCGATTCATCCCCAATGCGGCAATGTGGGCAATCTGGCAATGGCAGGATGGACAGGAGCAGATTGGGCAGAGCACGAGGCCAGTTCTCGTTGCACTCCCCGTATCGCACCACCACCACCGTCCCTGCTTTCTTCCGCCGCCTGCATGAAGGCGTATCGGCGGCGGAGGCGACCACGGGAAGCGTGACAGGAGCTTGCGAGCAGCGGCGCCAGGAGGCCCTCCTCGTCGAGGCGTAGCACATCCTCCCCGCCGCCCACGTGATGGCCCCGCACGAAGAGCCTGGGGAGCATGGACGCCGCTGCCGCCGCAGGTGGAGCTCTGGCGCCGCCCAGCAGGCCCAGCTTGCTCTTGAGCTCATCCCTGAAGCCGCGGTCCATCGAGACGTCGTGCTCCCGGAAGGCGACGCCGTGCGCCTGCAGCACGGCGCGGACGGCGTTGCAGGCCTCGAAGTTGGCGGCGTGGGGCGGACTCCGCGGAGGGAGGTGGTGTAGAGCACAACCGCGGACACGGAGGACGGAGGGGGGATTGCCTTCGGAGACGGAGAAGTTGCCGTCGATGGCGCGGAGAGGGATCTGGCGGCGGCGCTGGTGGTCCCTGCTGCCGTCGATCTTGCAGGAGGAGGGCGTCGTGGGCTTGCCGGCGTGGAGCGGTCGACGAGGCCGACCATGAGCTCCCAGGAGTTGATGACCTCCGCCTGGGGCTGGGATTCGGGTTTCGGTGCTGGGGGTGCCTGTTGTCTTGCCGTCGTTGGTGGAGGCGGCAGCGGAGAAGGGGAAGGAGGAGTGGTGAGCGGGGGCAGCGGAGCAGGCGGAGGCGACGAGGAAACGTCGAGGGGAGAAACGCCCGTGAAGGGTCGCGATGCCTCAGGTCAAGAACGATGCGGGCGTGAGATCCAAACCTGACCCGCAATCGAACGGACCAGATCACCTGACCGCTCCATCCAACGGCCAGCAGGCTAAAGGGCGACGTGGCCCTATCCATTAGCCCGCTTTTGGGTTAGAATTCCTATTAATATATATTAATATTATAGAGATTTTGCTGGTTGAAGACGAACACGGCTGTGGAGACCGGCCCCAAAGGCCCAATGGATTGGGCCCATCCAAGCCATCAGCACGAATATAGCAACTGTGCATTGCATTTGGGGATATATCTCAACTAATATAAAAGGCACCCGTTAGAATTCTCCTAAGTGCACCCCACTAAAACAAACCTCCAGTCTTGTCGGGTACCAAAGTATGGGGTACCCAACTTTGATGCAAAAACACATATTCCCAACACGGCCCAGCCCAAACAAAGCCTGTGGAAGCCCGCGGAGGCCGCGCTTATGGAGGCCCATGACGACGTTGCATCAACGCCAGCCTACCCTCGGGAAAGCGGCGCCCTCGGACGCCAATTTTCCAATTCGCCCCAGCCTCCCCGAGAGAGCTCGGGAAAGCGGCGCCCTCAGGAGCCAATTTTCCGATTCGCCCGAGCCTCCCCGAGAGAGTTCGGGAAAGCGGCACCCTCGGGCGCCAATTTTCCGATTCGCCCGAGCCTCCCCGAGAGAGTTGGGGAAAACGGCACCCTCGGATGCCGATTCTCCGATTCGCCCGAGCTACCCCATCCCCCTCGAGCGCAACCTCTCTGAAGCATCCAATGCACAATTGACGTCAGCGGAGCAATTTTGGACCACAAGGAACCTCTCTGACCACTTTACAAGCATGGTCCCAACGGGTGGGCCCCTTGACGCAACGGCGCAACGAACACGCACGTTCGCCGTACCAACTGCCCCATCTCCTCTGGCAGGCGATCTGGCGGTCCTACTCCTCCCACGCCGCTACAGGGACAGTCAACCGTACGGCTCCCCGGGCTGACGATGAGATTCACCAACTACGACGGCGACTGCCATACCCCGGTCGAACGTGTGACACCAGGAAATGGGGAACGACAGTCACCCGGCCAACCCGGGGGAATGGGTAAGCCTTACGACCAGTCTCACCTACCCCTGGATTGTACCTCACAAGGAAAAAGAAGCGCCCGAGGAAGGACACTCCCCCCGCTTTGTCCCATCAAGCCCCCGACGGCACCAAGGTTTCCCGAGCCTCGGGAGCTTGTACACAAAGGTCAATCTGTCTACTTGTTGCACTGTGTAGGGACGGACACGACGGCATGACGTATTGTCATGCAGCCAACCATGACCAACACTGTGAGATGCCTTGAAACTCACCAATGGAACAATGGTGTATCAGCCGAATGACTAATGCCATGCCGCCGAGGCGCCAAGACGAAGGCGTGGATGACGATCGCCACCAGTCATCACCGACTCCTCCATGCCGGGCACTGTAACCACAGGGCAACACATGTAATTTTAGCTCTTCCCTTGTAACTATAAAAGGGAGGACAGAGGCCGATTACAAAAAAAGCTCACGCACGCTCACCACCACTTCACTACACACAACAACAAGACTTGTACGCACTTGCACGCTCACAAGAGACTTGGGAGCACTTCCCTTTCTCGCTCAGCTTGTAACCCCTATTACAAGCACCCCGGTGCAAGGCAACACGATCCATCTCTCCATTGGACGTAGGGCCCTCTTGGCCTGAACCAGTATAAACTCCGTGTCCCTCCTTGCACACCATCTGTGACCTCAACCTCTAAATTCACTAGCCGGTGTAGCACTCGCTAAAACTAGCACCGACAGTTGGCGCGCCAGATAGGGGCCTTTTGCGTGTTGATCCAGGTTGCGGATGGCAGCCAACGTTCCTGCGCTTCCTGCTGGCGCGGTGCTTCGGTTCGGGAGCCTCGAGTTCGTGGCCACTGGCCACGGCCTCGAGATGAACCTTCGCCCGACCGAGCCATGTGTCATCTCCGTCCTGATCCCAGCCCAGCAGGCGGCTGGGGAAAGGATCCCGGCGACGCCTCCACCCGTTTCAGGGGACGGAGGGAACGCCACGCGTCGCTCCAGCCGAACTAGGCGGAGAAGGCGCAACCGCGCCAACCCGGGCCACGTCACGGGTGGCGTGGCCATCCCGGTGCCCCCTGCGCGGGACACCACCCCCACGCTCCCCACCAGCTCGACGCCACGAGCGGTGGAGGCACCACGCTCCCCCACTACTCCACGGAGTAATTTGGGAAGGACCACGGCATCACCTGTTGTTTCCCTCCGACCTTGCTGGGGAAGGCAGGCGACGCCCTCTCCATTTCCATTCGGGCTCCACACTGCTGCGGACGCCCACGTCCGTGCCGTTCGTGCCTACGGGCACGAACAAGTAGCGGCATCTGTCCATCGCTTGGAGGGCCTGGACGACCTCGATGACTCTCCACCGTCCTCTCCTGCAAGCTCTCCTAGAGCACGCAGCGGCGGGGAGTTAAACTCCAGGAGCAGCTCTACTCCTCCGGAGTATTCGGAGGGATGGGACCGCTACGGTCGCGTCTTGCCGTCGTGGTGGGACCTTGGCAGCAACGACGACGACGACTACTTCTGGGCGAACGTGGGAGATGCGACGCCATAGGTCCCAGTGCGGGGGTACCCCGAAGTAACCCTCGCACAGGGCAGCGTAAATCGACGCCTGCGTGAAGGAGTTGGGGGTGAGGTTGTGGAGCTCCAGCCCTTTGTTAAAGAGGAGCGCCCGGCAGAATTGGCTCGACAGTGACCCGAGCCCGCGCTCGTGGTAGGCGATGAAGCTCACTACGTACCTCTCGGCAGGGTTCGGCTCCTCATGGTCGCTCGACGGCGCGACCCACTCCAGACGCTCCGCGTCGGTGCGAGGGCGTAAGAGCCCCAGCTCCACGAGCCGCTCCAGATTCGCCTCCGTCACGGTGCTCCGCGGCCACGGCTCCATCCTGAGTATGCCGGCGGCGGCGGCGGCAGCATCGGTGGCAACAGGGGAGGAGGCCATGGCGAGCTTGAGGAGAAGCAGAAAGACAACGATGGCGGCCGCGTCGGCGCTCTTCACTCGAGAAATAACGAGGGCGAGAAGACGGACGACGGAAGCAAGGAGGCGAACGGCTGCGTAAGCGAATGGTTAGGGTAGAAAGAAAAAATCATGATTTTTCCTTATATACCCAGGTGGCAAATCGAGTTAGATGCGGCGAATCCGCCGCATTAACTGCGTGGGACCCGCCACGATCCCAGCAACGCCGCCAGCCTCACGCACGCAACCACCTCGACTGCCCTGAACTGTCGCGTCCGTCAGGCTTCATGCCTCAAAAGGTGAGCCAAATCATTATGCCCGTTCGCCTCGATTCCGCCGATATATTCTCCTTCTCGACGAAGAAACCTCGGGCTCGGACGCCCGTTACGTTCCCAGGGGATCGAAAACTGGCCCACAGTAGCTCGAACAGTCGTCCCAGGGAAACCGAGTTAGGGACAGTAAGCGGATAGGTCATGAAAACGGCCAGTATCCCGACGCCCGAGCGTCACAAGGGACATCCCATGTTGTGTCCAAGTCCCAGTAACGAGTCGATTACGTGGAATTCCTCCGTGGGAGGCATCAGGCCCTCGGGACCCATCGGAGGGACCCGACATCCACTAATTATCCTCGGGAAATATTTGGAGTGTGCTCAGGCCACTAGCTGACCCCCAACGAACGGGGCACGGACCTCCACTTGGACTGACCCGCTTACAGCTCACCAGAACTGCCGACTCGCGCCCTCACCGTGGGAAGTCGAGCATGACCAAACCTTTGTCTTCTCAAAGAAGAGCGTGAAGGTCGAACCAAAAAGGACCCGATCGACCCGATACGAAAAAGGGGCTCGGGGACTCTCTCTCTCTCTTTGTGCCTTGGCAGGACGAAAGACGCACCCAGATTGGTCGCCCGCCCGTAGCAAAGGCTCGGCGGCTTCAACGCCTACCAAGGGACAAGTCGCCAGCAAATAAGAAAGCACCCGAGACTCTACAAGCTCGATTTTCAAGCCCATGAAGGGATGCATCATCCCTCCAAGGCCTCAGGGGATACACCCGGTGGGTGCGCTCGCGGGCACCCATCGGATAAAATAAACAAACTTTACTAACATGACAGGAGAAACCTACTTGAGCCTCTGGAGGAGTGTCTTCACTCCACCACAGGCTCGGGGCTACTGTCGGCTACCAAAATACGGGATACCCAACTTCGATGTAAAAACACATATTCCCAACGCGGCCCAGCCCAAGCAAAGCCTGTGGAAGCCCATGGAGGCCGCGCTTATGGAGGTCCATGACGACGCTGCATCAACGCCAGCCTACCCTCGGGAAAGCGGCGCCCTCGGGCGCCAATTTTCTGATTCGCCCGAGCCTCCCTGAGAGAGCTCGGGAAAGCGACGCCCTCAGGCGCCAATTTTTCAATTCGCCCGAGCCTCCCCGAAAGAGCTCGGGAAAGCGGCACCCTCGGGCGCCAATTTTCCGATTCGCCCGAGCCTTCCCGAGAGAGCTCGAGAAAGCCGCACCCTCAGGCGCCGATTCTCCGACTCGCCCGAGCTACCCCATCCCCCTCGAGCGCAACCTCTCTGAAGCATCCAATGCACAATTGAAGTCAGCGGAGCAATCTTGGACCACAAGGGATCTCTCTGACCACTTTACAAGCATGGTCCCAACGGGTGGGCCCCTTGACGCAACGGCGCCCCGAACACGCACGTTCGCCATACCAACTGCCCCATCTCCTCTGACAAGCGATCTGACGGTCCTACTCCTCCCACGCTGCTACAGGGACAGTCAACCGTATGGCTCCCCGGGCTGACGATGAGATTCGCCAACTACGACGGCGACTGCCATAACCCCGGTCGCGCGTGTGACACCAGAAAATGGGGAACGACAGTCACCCTGCCAACCCGGGGAAATGGGCAAGCCTTACGACCAGTCTTGCCTACCCCCTAGAATGTACCTCATAGGGAAAAAGAAGCGCCCGAGGGAGGACACTCCCCCCACTCTGTCCCATCAAGCCCCCGACGGCACCAAGGTTTCCCGAGTCTCGGGAGCTTGTACACAAAGGTCAGCCTGTCTACTCGTTGCACTGTGTAGGGACGGACACGACGGCATGACGTATTGCCATGCAGCCAACCATGACCAGCACTGTGAGTCGCCTTGGAACTCACTAATGGAACAGTGGTGGATCAGCCGAATGACTAATGCCATGCCGCCGAAGCGCCAAGATAAAGGCATGGATGACGATCGTCACCAGTCATCACCGACTCCTCCATGTCGGGCACTGTAACCACAGGGCAACACATGTAACTCTGGCCCTTCCCTTGTAACTATAAAAGGGAGGGCAGAGGCCGATTACAAAAAAGCTCACGCACGCTCACCACCACTTCACTACACACAACAACAAGACTTGTACGCACTTGCACGCTCACAAGTGATTTGGGAGCACTTTCCTCTCTCGCTCAGCTTGTAGCCCCCTACTACAAGCACCCCAGTGCAAGGCAACACGATCCATCTCTCCATTGGACGTAGGGCCCTCTTGGCCTGAACCAGTATAAACTCCGTGTCTCTCCTTACACACCATCCATGACCTCAACCGCAATCTCTAAATTCACTAGCCGGTATAGCACTCACTAAAACTAGCACCGACAAGTCTATCTCTCTCCTAATCTTCACTAAGCGCACCCCAAATCATGTACTCAGGAATCCAATTCCTTTTAATCCAACGCTCCAAAGACACCTCTACCTTCATATTCTCTTACTTATTCAAATCCAAGGACTCAGAGTCTCCGAATCTCACATCCACCCCTCCCACCTTCCGGTCCCAAATGTCCTTTACGCGAGCGTTCACTCGTTTCCAATCGAGCGAACCATCCGACCACGCGCGCTTCTTTTCCCGGCTAAAGGACGAAGATACAGGCAATGATAGGATCGGTATTTTTTTCCTAATTGAACAGTTGACGTCTTGCAGTTACAAACTTACTTATTTTTCGTGTATATAGATTGGTTTGCATGTGCGTACACGTGTAGTTGTGGACGTTTCTTTCTCTCTCTTTTTACTTTTTCTACTATTGTGAATGTATCGTGCATGCAGGCCAGTTTGTTCGGTTGCATGTTGCATATGTTTCTTTTAATTTGCTTTTTTCCTTATCATTGTGTGTGTATATATATATATATATATATATATATATATATATATATATATATATATATATATATATATATATTAGAAGTTTCTTTTTTAGGCGCACAGGCAAGGTATATAGAATAACTTATATACACAAGTTGTTCCTGCTAACTTATTTGCATAAGTTATGACTTGTAATTTTTGCGTTACAAGTTTTTAAATAACTTTGTGTTTTCAAGTTTTAGTATAAGTTACAAATTATTTTATTCTTTTATGTTTTATAACTTTTGTGCATAAGTTATATGTTACAAGTTACTATAAGTTGTTATTAAAGTAAAAATTTTAAAACATAAGCAAGTGTGGTCTAGTTTTGTTCGTCTCGTCACGTAAAACATGCCAGTGCAGACGGAATTGAAAATAAATACACCATTCAAAAGTTATAGCAATTTATAGAAAATATTATGCTTTTTTTTTTGCTTATATCGGCATTACGTCATAGTTAGTTGAAAATGAGTGTATATGCAGTGATGGGATGGATCAGCAAGCGTGCGAACACGGACGTAGCACCATCCAAATAGAGAAAACTGCGAGAATTAATTTTTTCTAAAAAAGAAGTTGAGGCGTGTCGGAAGATCGTTGGCGGGATTCAAATGTAATGAACGTTCGCTAATTAGCGGCGCCGTCCCGTGATTATCGCGCGCTGTCCCGCGATCATCGCAATCGCAAAGAAGAAACCGCGACGAAAAAAGAAGGTATGGTCACGCCCCCATCCTCTAATCGCGGTCACGGCTCCTCGGCTCCTCGCCCGCGCCGCGCGGTCCAGCTGAGGCTGCGCCACCGCCGAAGCCGCCGTGTCTCGCCCGAGGAAACCGCGGCGCCCCCGCCAAGGCCGTCGCTCGCTTTGACGCCGCCCCGAGTCCCCGACGCAACGACGACGGAGGATTTGTCCCCGATGGTACCCAGATGCAGGCAACGAGGTGCGCCCCGCTTTTCCTTTCCTCCCTATTCTAGACCTTTCTCCCGACTGCTGCACTCCCGAAACTCCTCTCCCTCCGCTCCTCACGCGTCGCCCTGTTCGTCATTCGCTGCCCCATCCGAATCTGAGGTCCCGTAAAAGATGGTTGTCTTGAGTGTACGTCGCTGTTGCATATATCCTGGTCGCCGGAGCTTTACGTCTGTCCCCATCAACTGCACATCATCCCAACAAAACACAGTTGCTCTCGATGATGGTAGGTCCTCCGATGCAGTTGCTCTAGAGAGTGAGCTATCCAACTAATTTTTCGTGGGTGTAGTATATTGCTCTATTAAGATGCAAGAATTAATCTTTGTGGTCATGGTCATGCAGTTACCAGTTTATATTGGATAATAAAGTGGTAGATTGAAACCAACCTGATTTTAATGGTTTTTTTTTTTGGAAAGACCGTACATGATTATTTGATGATTAGATCAGGAGCGTTATCTGTTGGTTTCATGGGCAACCTGAATTGCAATGTTTCTGTTGTTCCTGGCTGTGACTGATATCATCTCTTTTCTGTAGGTTGATCATCGTGCTGAAGGCTATTTCCATTGAGCATCATAAGTTTCTTATGTTTATATGTTTCATCCCTTTTCTACATTTTATAGTCTACTTGTAATGTTGTCAGCCAACAATATTATTTTTCTTGGGTTTATTTCTTCCTGCTAGCAAATTAATGATGCAGTGATTCTTTTTTTTGTTACTCTTTAATTTTATAGGATGGAATAGGTAAGAACAATGGTGGCAGGAAGGGGGAAGATAGCCACAGATGCGGCAGTATAGGTCGGAACTTGAATAGAAAGTTGGTGATATCTTGGGGTCTGAATTTATTTTTTGCTATACTATAATGGTGTCACCTGATGTGAATTACTAACCCTGTGAAAATTGTGCAGGTCAAGAAATTTCTGAAGTAACTTTAAGAAAAGGTTGATCTGCATGTGGTGTTGCTGCACCTATATTGGAGCCTTCTATGAAGTTTCCACAGAAGGTGTGGCCGTGTGGGCCTAACTCCGGTGACTAATTTCACATGTTTCCTTGTGCTTATTCGATGCCATCGCGTAACCAGTTAATGCATTCAGTGACCATGCTCAGTTGTCCTTTGCATGATCTTTTAACCGATGGCTTACACAGTGTTTATTCAGTTTTTCTCAAAATGTCTAATTTCTTTAACAAAAAGTGTATCTGATAGGATTCCGGATCCTACCAGCGAGGGGACGCAGGTTGTAGGGATGTGGAGCAGGTGCGCTGCGGCTGGTTGGGCGACAGCGGCGCTGGGGCGCCGTGGTCGCGACGTGCGTGGGCGCAAAGAGAAAGAGAGACGCGGTGGCTAGGGTACCTCCCGGCTCCCTGAGGAAGCCGGAAACAATAATATGTTTCTGCTTATTCATCCAAACCAGGTTACAAGATATATATAGTCCCCTCTCTAACAATAACTTCCTAATAGGACTCTCTAATAATAATAGGAATAGGACTCTATAATAGGAATAGGACTCTCTAATAGTAATAATAGTAATAGGACTCTCTGAATACTAACAGAAATAGCACTCCTACGCAGCCCTTAGCCACTAACAGGTTGTCGCCTTGTATATGGAATGCCGGTCATAACAGTATCAAGTAGACATCTACATGCATTGCATCCTTGAATTATCTTAGTTGCAGTATGTGAGTAGCTTGAGTGAGCACATGTTCGGCTGGTAGCAAAATTGGAATTGTAATGACGGCCATAATTAGAGAAGCTCAGCATTATATTGCCGATACTTGGATTTCTCTGATTTGATATATTTCATGTGATAAAACCCTTTTCAAAGTAGACTGTAGTGTCAGGAAACAGAGTGCAGCTAGAGAAGAAGAAGCAAAATATTTAGGCTAAATGTAGTGTCAGCCACCTCCTATTGCAAACATACATTTTAAGAATCTATCTGAATTCTTGTCATCCATTACATAAATCTAGCAACTAATTTCCTGTACAAATACACATTTTATTTATATCTAGATTCTTGTCATCCATTACATGAATCCTCTTGAATGTGTTTTATATTATTTCTTAAAGTTTTTACTATAATTTCTCCTTTATGAATCAAGTTTTTGGTAAACACTTGCGTGCCACATGGATCGGAGCTTGGTGCAGCTTGAGCAGAAATGTAGGAGAAGGAGCCATGGTGGGTTGGAGCTCGGCGGAGCTCGGATAGATATGGAGGAGGAGCTACTGCTGGATCGACGCCCGTTGCCGTCAGATCGATGGAGATGTAGAAGTTCGTTGCCCACCGCTGGCAGATCAACGGAGATGGAGGAGCACGTTTCCCACCACCGCTTGCAGGGGCGCGGATGCTAGGGGTGCTGCCGTCCTCGCCGGCGAGCGTGCCGTCGACAACCTCATCCCGTGGCTCCGTCAACATCACCAACTCCTACGCCGGTAAACATAGCAACCCCCCACCTTCTATTTCTCTATTCGTCGCTAGGGTTTGCACCGCTCAAGGTGCACGGAGGAGTTCTGCTCTCCCTGGTCCGCCAATCCGTGGATTGAGCCGACAACATGAACGCATCAATCCACAGATCGGCGGATTCAGGAGAGCAGATCGATCCGTGCACCTTGAGCAGTGCAAACCCGACGGATAGAGAAACAGAAGGTGGGGACTGCAGATGTGTTACTGGCAAACATACATGTATACTTTCTTCCGTCTTAATCTTCAAATTTATGAATCTATTAAATGGCTTCAGACCTTTTATGCTATTGTTTGTAAGCTTTCTGATGTGCAAGATTTAGTATTGTTTCTATGGAATACTCTTGCCAAGCATAATATATTATTTTATTTACTAATGAGTTAGCAGTATAACATTATTTTATATTTACACTCACATTGTTTATATTTCTGCAGTTTCCATCTCTTTCTATCAAATTTCATGGCTGCTGATATGGACTTACACAAACAAAGGAACGCACTGAGGCTGAAAAGCAACAAGAAAAAAAATAGTCTACATGGCCTACTGCTTCACTGTTACGGTTTAATATACGAGAGAACCCTATTGTCTAGATGATGATACTTCAGTTTCAAACATGTTTGCTGAAAACGAGATAGGTGATAAATATTCTCTGCCCCCTTCATTTAATCTCTCCTTTTGAGAGTTTTTAAGTGTTTGGAAACACTATGAAGTGGATCTATGCCACTTTCTCAGCCCTGTGTCAAGTAGGACTGCAGGAGTATTTAAGACTTTTTCTTAATGTTTTTTTGAAATTCTTTTTTTCTTGATGTTAATATAATTGTATGAGACGTGAAACAAAACTAAATGGCATGTGCAATAAAAGAAAATTGAGATTGCCGGGCTACAAATAATAGCATCGCACTATACTTCTTTTTTTGTTTGCTTTTCTATCAAAATGTCAGTTAATATATTTTTTTCTTTGAGATTGTCGGGCTACAAATTTTTTAGCCTGTCGACATCTTTGAACTGTCTGTTTTTATATATATCTTTAATGTGGCTCGTATTTCATATTTAATAGAATCAACTTTGGGCCTAATATGGCCCGTAGGTTAGCACGGGCAAATATATATTTGTAGTATGCAAGAAATGACTTGTTAAACTTCAGTGTCCTACATATTATATACATATACAAACACAATTGTTTGAGACATAAATATGTGAACTTCTAAAAAAAACTCGTTGCAAACGCATGGGCACTATACTAGTACACGAAATAAATAGGATTTTCTAGACAGCACCAGGCAGAAAGGTCAGATTCAAGCGTCTGACAGGACGCCATATATACCACACGTCCACTCCACATGCAAGACGAAACATCCGTTGCGGTGAAGATTTAACGAAGACAGATTGACAACACTGATAACACTTGGTACACAGTCTATACACATCAAGGATGCAAGGTTGATGCTTGTCAGGATCCTAGGTGCGTAGGAAGGAAGCCTCCATGGACTGCAGGATGCTTGCGGTGTCAAACCTGAAGTTTCTGAAGCTGCGACCGGGGCGGTTGTCAACATGCTGCAAGTGCACGTCAGATCCTGCTTTAGCAACAGGGTTCTCCACTGGGGTACTGCCACTTGATGAATTCTTTGCTTTCCACACCGTACCTGTCCGATGAGGTGTAATCAAATAAATGTTAGCCTCCATTCAAAATTATAAGCCATTTTTGCTTTTCTTGATATATTGCTTTTACCGTGCACTGAGATGTACAATCATACACAATGTCTAGTTTAACCAGAAAAGGCAAAACCTACTATATTTTGGAATGGAGGGAGTACAACTCTGGGGAGAAAAGCTAGGCTAGTCTGCAGTAAGATGTCAATTGGCTGACTTTATGATATCAAAACTAAACGAATATGTAGCAGAACTATTAGAGTGATTCAAAGTTTTTTCTTCTTCCATTTTTGTAATCCTGGCCAGAATGGGTAAAGGGGAGCAGAAGAAACCTCTAGCAGATGCCTCTGGTTTCTGATGCAGTGGTGGAGGATGTGTGGCAATCCAAGCCTTAAGACCCCTGGAAAGAGAAGGTAAGAGACAACAATTGTGTAAGCAACTAATTTACTCTTTGGAAAAAGTAGAAGTAGATCTAGATCAAGCAACATGAATAAAAACAAGCAAATTGTTGGTTTCCTTCTTTTTTGACAGCATCTTCCCCCAAAATGTTTAGAAGAATGTTGATCACAAGGTACTTACGTCAAAAATGGTGCAACCATGTACAGCTTCATTCCATTCACTGCCCGAGATACTGCGTCATCACTAGCTGGTAAGAGGTCATCAATTCTGTGCCATGAGATTTCCTAAGAAATTTGCAGAGGAAGATTGCTCAGTGTATTTCAGTACTTTCTTAAAAAGGAAGAGAAAAAAAAACAGAAAAACAAAAGGTACAATGGAGGACAATCGGCCAAGAAGAGCAGCAATAAGCCTTGGAAAGTAAAGGTGCATCACTTCTAATCAAAGTGATGCGGACAAGATTCAGAACTACGCATACACTGATTTCCTTCTTGGTCTGAGGTGCAAACACAGTATCCCTTTTAACCCCTGTTATGATGTAGAGCCGAACCCTTTGTTGTCCAATTGAAACTTCAAGGCAATCATCCAAATTTAATAGTGTAGAAACATCACACCCAGTTTCCTCTAGAACCTGCATTGTTATTCAGTAGGTGTTAGTTAGCAAAAAAACTACTTATGTCCTGACGAAGAGAAACTGCCGAATATAAGCATTATAAATGCTCCAGATCAGAGAAAGGATGAAATATTACAAGGATCTTCAAATAGCTCATGCATAGTATTGGCTTTATCATATGAACACCCGCTCTACTCAATAAAATTATGCAAGAGGAAATGCCTTTAACAAACTAAATGATGTATAAATCGGCGGACTGGAAGCAGGAGCCCCCAGCAGAAATGGCTGCTATGCTGGTGGACACTTCAGAGCAGGGGTTGAGAGCTAAAGGGAAGTGGATTAGTCTGTTACTTTGAATGGCAAGTGGAACATGTAATTTTCTGTTAGCTGGGTCTATCCCTTTCTTATAGGGTAGTAAAGTCGTGCTGAGTTTGTAAGGGTGGTCAACACCGCATGCTTAAACTGAACCTTTGTTCCTTGTGATAATGCAATGACCGGGGCGTTTCTGCCCCGAAACTCTAAAAAAGAAGAAATGTCAGACTGGCGATTCACTTTTTATCTTTAGTATTGATACATTATTGCTAATAGCATAAAGGGCAAAAAATGCTCCTGCAGACCACAAGGATGTCCACTACGAATGAAATGTATATATGTTTAACCAGACATCTGCCGTGAGAGATGAAAGTATTCAAAGATCTAGAGATACAAAAATTGAAATTCGTAAACTCAAAGCAAGCAGGGACTATGATCGTATAAAAGCAGCAAATGGTGTTGAATGGTATCTAAGAATATATATATATTTCATTGCTGCAAGTACAATATCCTTCAAAGAAATTGCAGGGTGCACTCAGAAAGGAAAATAAACTGCAGGCAGTAACATGATATAGGCAGAAGTTTACTTCTCTAACGGCACATGTGTGATCTTCCTCATCTTTATTCCTCTTTCCACGAGGAAAGCTCCAGCTGGCCCCAGCCTTCCATCCCTTAACAAGCAAGCACTGTACAGCAGGGGAAAAAGTTAATTGGTCTTGAAAAGCAATACAACCCCAATCTCCACCCCACCCAAACAAAATTGAGCTCAAAAGGGTAAAAAAAAAAAAAAAATTGAATTCATGTACGCGTCTAATTTTATGGCATAACAGCATGCGCAATCGTATGTGTCAGAAATATATAGGAGATTTGCACTGAAAACACCACATCCTAGCATCAGAAGTCATAGTTTTTCCTTCAATGTATAGGGCCAAGTATAACTCAGAGGATAATGTATGTCAACTGATTTCAAATGTAAGGAAGATGTTATTGTGCAACCTACATTCAGACACAGAACTCCTAAAATGCAAAAGATTGGAGCAAAAAAAAAAATAAAAAAAAATCAGTAAATTACCCTCTCATAAGTGTCATCTAGGATGATGGCGCCAGACACAGGGACGCGGAACTTGTAGTTGTTGAAGTCCTTGTAGATATCATCCAGGTGCGCGATGTAGGGCCTGAGAGCGGTGCAGCTCTTGAACACTGCACACACCACCAATCCAATCCACCATAGCAACGCAACGGAACTGGCGTCAGCGACCAATCCAACCATAATCTCCTATGCATCCATGCACAGGCACGCTTACTGAGGGAGGTGAAGTCCTTGAAGGAGAGGGACTTGAGGTTGGGGTTGTGCTCGACTGAGTTATCCTCGTAGAACCAGTGCGCCTGCTCCAGAAGGAACAGGATTCGTTCGAATGACTCCAGCTCCTCCTTGGGCACATTCAGAAGGAACCGACTGTAGAGGTGATTCAGCTCATATTGATTTACTCTAGATCGACCTAAGCAAATCCAAGGACTCGAGAGATGGGGTTTGGGGGTTAGGGAAATACCTGCAGAGATCGTCAAGCAGCTCTTGCGGCGGCAGCTGCCCCCTCGATGAAGACCGGTTCAGTCCCCCGCCGCCCGCCATGGACATCCACCAGCCAGCGCGCCCTCTCAGGGTCTGTTTGTTCAAGATACGATTTTGATTGTGAGCAGCTTGTAGATTACACAAGGCTGTATTGTGACAAATTTTTGGATCATAAATAGATAGGACTGTTTGGCATCAAGCAGGGGCGGATCTAGTTAGAAGTCAGTAGGCATCAAATGGCCAAATAGCTTCACCTTAGAGTTTGGGAACTCGGTTTCGCACAGCAAACAGGGAAAATAAGAAGGATGGGAATACCTAGTGGGTGCTCTTCGCCGGAGAAGAGATCGGAGAAGCCCTCTGCACCTTGCGTCGGGCGGCGGCGGTAGCCCACCCAGTCGTCGCAGACAGAGGGGGAGAGAGAGAGCGCACACGTGGTGTGAAGGTGACGGATGCAGCGGCAGCAGCGGTGACTGTAGCCTAGGGCCCGATCTGGGAAGAGGGAGGCTCGATCTGGACTGAAGCAGCGTCGGCGGTGCAAGGCAGGCGCAGGCGGCGGCGGCGTACGGACGAAAGGAACGCGAGGAAGAAGACGCCTACGGCAACGACGAACGAGGAGGTGGCGGTGAACGACGGTTGGGCTTGAGATGGAAAAAAACGGTAGTTAAAGCCCAACAATTCTCGACATTGTGACAAGGAAAATACCTGAGGCCCTGTTTAGTTCACGTAAAGTTTTGCAAATTTTTTTTATTTTTCGTTACATCGAATCTTTAAACGCATACATAGAATATTAAATGTACGTAAAAAATAACTAATTACATAGTTCATCTGTACCTGTCGAGACGAATCTTTTGAATCTATTTAGACCATGTTTAGACAAAGTTCATCAAATACAAACAAAAGGTACTATAATAGTTTTTCACCTACTTTTCCACCAACTAAACGGCCCTGACTGTCTTTGAATAATATCTGACCTTGCATCTGGAGTCCACCGTTTCAAAATGTATCATTCAAACAAATGATTAATGATCACCAAATTGAGACCTTTCAATGTGTGCGTGCACAATAAACCAACTCTCTCAACGAGTCGACAACTACATAAGATTATCTGACCAGCTAGGTTGACTAAAACGACCTTGCGCTTACTATGTAGGCTACCAAGTATTTCTCATATTCAGCTTGAAAGACTTCAAATATTGGAGGTGCATAAATCATACTTGCTTGTATCAAAACATGTGGCATCGTCCCATTCCCTGGTTGCTCCTTTCTAAATTCAAATTTAGCATGTAACTCCTTATTTCTATTGTCTTCAACAAAATGTACATGCTTTAGGAATCTAATGATCTCAAGATCTGATTTCAAATCATTTGTATTGCATATTGAAATGAGGGATTCTCCACAACTTTATCTTGAAAATATTTTAGAAAACTTACAACCTCACCATACAACATCTCTTTTCGATGCAGATAATTCTTATGATCATGATTTGTGTACCTAAGGTTAGCTAATCCACCAACATATCGACCAAAAAAATCATGTGCTACATTAGGTGCGATATCAAAATCATCGGCCACCTTAATATCAACACCTTGCCACCTTGGTGCTTAGAAATGTTTTTCTGTGACGGCATCAAATCACTAGTTTCAGCTGTTTAGAGAATGTGGTTGTGCTCCATAAATAAGTCATGTACTCTCTCCGTCCGTTTAAATATGTAACTCCGTGTTACGTGCCAGATAAAGTAGTTCACGTTTGACCAAATTTTCAGTGAATAGTATTTATATTTATAGCTCCAAATTAATATATTATGAAAATACATTTTATAATTAATCTATTGGTGTTTATTTGACATTATAAATATTTATAGTTTTTTATTTATAATTGGTTAAAGTTGGTACACTGAAACATGCTACTGTGCTAGAATTGCATAATCAATAGGACGGAGGGAGTACCTCCTAAATCCTATTAATTTTTTTTTCAAAAGTAATGTCCACACGAACTCTACGGCCTGTTCTTGTATGAGCTCGGTTGCGCTTGCTAACATTGGAGTTTTTATTTTCACTCCGAGAATCCTGATTTGATCAAACAAACCTACTCCATGTTACCAACCCATCAAGACGAGTACTTACTTTGCCCTTGGATTCGATATGGACGACCACTTCTCGACCAGGATCGTGAGACTGCTAAAGTTGCAACCAGGTGGCGCGTTGCGTTTTGGCAGCGACGAAACAGCCGAGCTCAACAACAAACAAACTCCAACTTCCTGCATCACACACACATACCACAAGCCGTCACGCAATTTTTTCCCAATTCCTCTTTGCTAACCGCGCCGGGAGTGCCAGGGCCAGCCATCTCCGAATCCGAATCTTCTCTCTCCCTCTCTGCAGTCCGCACCATGGGTTCCGACTTCAAATCGATCCCCTTGATCGGTACGCTTTTTAATTGGATTCCATTTGCTCTCTAGATGCGATTCCTCCCTTCAAAGATTCAGATTCAGGTATCCGGATCAGATTCTGCTCTGCGCTGAGGCACCCAAATTTCGTTCCCCCGAATTTCCACCTCCATCTCTGTAACACCTTTCTCCATTTTCATCCTCAAGAATCTGAGATGCCCCGTTTCAGTGCTGGTAGTAAGCGAAGGGACGCAGCTTCTCAAGAATTTGATTCATATACTTAAAAGGGCCCGTTTGGTAGAGCTCCGCTCCTAGATTCTTTAGCTCTGCTCCTCGATTCTCCGGTGGAGTGATTCTATTGGATTCTTAGGAGGGAGCAGGGTTGATTCTCTGCTGATCCCCACCAAAATATAACAGGGAGCGGGAGAAAATCCGGGGAAGCGGGTTTTTTCGGCTCCCATCTCCTAGTGTAAAAGGAGAAGTGATTCTCTGCTGATCCTCACCTGAATCAGTTGGCGTTTGTAGCGTTTGGCTGGTTGAGAGTAATTCTTCTCGGAGAAGCTGGAGCTGGAGTTCTACCAAACGGGGCCTAACTCTCGCTCGCTTCTTTAGATGCAACAGCTTCTGTCTTTCTCCCTCCCACTCTCGATTTTATAACGAGTGTGTTTATTTGTTCCTACCATTGCCAGATATAACGAGTGTGTTTGTTTGTTCCTACCATTGCCAGATATCAGCCCGCTTGTCGAAAAGATTGATGATCCAAGCATGGCCAACGACACGGATTTACTGCAGGTTGTCCGGTTGCTGGACGATGCTTGCAAGGAGGCCGGATTCTTCTATGTGGTAATCACTCGTTAACTCTGTGATAGCAGCAAACCAGCTTTAAGCCTCTAAGCTAATCGCAAGATTGAAACAAAGACCGGAAACAGTGACCCGTCAACTTTGTGATAGCGAGCAGCCTAGTTTGAAACTTTTTTTTTTTTAATCAGCAAAGCATGTTTATGTAGACTCTTTGATATCAAAACGTGGATGTTTAGTATTAACAATGGAAGAGGCACGGGATGTTCATAACATGCCCTGTCTTGCGATAGGTGCATATGGACAGTTGGCTTTTCTTTTTTATTCAGTGAAAAAAAGCTGAATCTTTATACAATCTGTTATTGTAAAAGCTAACACAGGAAAATACTGCATGTTTGATGTTAACAGAAGGGCCATGGTATTGACGAGTCGCTGATGAGGGAAGTCAGGAATGTAACCCGCAAATTCTTTCAGCTTCCTTATGAGGAAAAAATAAAAATTAAGATGACACCTCAGAGTGGATATAGGTGTGGTTGCTTAAACATGTCCTGTTACTTTCTGGTTCTATGTTTGGTCCTTCGGAAATTTCTGACTATTTATTTCCAGAGGGTATCAAAGAATAGGGGAGAATGTTACCAAGGGTAAGCCTGATATGCATGAAGCAATCGATGTAAGTTTACTTTGTCTCTTATTTTTCTGTTGTGCTTTGAGCTGTTCAGAGCTAAACCCTGAAAACAAATATGACAGTGCTATACTCCTATTAGACCTGGCGAGTATGGAGATCTTGCTAAACCAATGGAAGGATCCAACTTATGGTATGTTAAACCAATGGACTAGTAATGAAACAATCTGTATCAAATATCAACAGATGATTTTCTTGTGCTATAAGCTGCTACTAAATTCATGTCTGCTTTTATAGTATAAAAAGATGTGTTGTTTGTACTGAGGGAGCTAATCACTTGCCTTTTTTCATACAGGCCAGAATACCCATCAAATTTTGAAGTACTGCTGGAAAACTATGTCAGCTTATGTAGAGGTCCACTTCTCATACTCTAAACATTCTTCTTCGTTCATCGCCAGTAGTGTTCATTCTGTCATCTTTACAGATATTTCAAGAAAGATAATGCGGGGTATAGCCTTGGCTTTGGGAGGTGCGATTGATGCTTTTGAAGGGGATACAGCTGGAGATGCTTTCTGGGTGTTAAGGTTGATTGGTTATCCAGTAGATATTCCAGAAGAGCAGCGCACTGATACTGGCTGGTAATCACTAAATGTCAGCCGTTGTTATTTTGCAGCTTGTCTTGGCAATTATATTTACTTGCTCTCACTACTTTTCTTTTGTATTCCATGTATTATATGACAAATCCAGTGGAGCTCATACAGATTATGGTTAGTACATCTCTCTTGTTGAGAAAAAGATTCCATATGCAGAACTGTGGACAATGATAGTTTCTGGTCAGCATAGGCTACTATCATCCCATTAACACAGTACTGTGGTTTTGTTGCCTTGACTCTTAAGAAAACCACATGTCTTCTCAATCTTTGTTATTATTATATTTTTCCAAAGATTGATGGATGCTATTCTCAAAATCTTGAGATCATTTTCCTCATTTGGTTAAAAATGCAGGACTTCTAACACTGGTTAACCAGGATGATGACATATGTGCCCTCGAGGTATTTGTTTCTTCAGTCTCATGCATATCTTGTATTTATTCATCACATCACATGTTGCTCTTTATGCCTCCTTTTATCCACTAGTTCTTAAACCGCCTGTCCAGTTTCTATTCTGCTAATAAGGGGACAGAATTAGTACCCAAGATGATAACTTGATTTGATAATCAATCTTGAGATGCTACTATGCTTTTCACAGTGCTCTGCATCCTTAAGTTTGTTTTATGCATCTTATCTTCCCATTCCATAAAGAGGAAAATTCACCACCGGTCCTTCAAGTTGGCACAAGGTGTCACTTAGGTTCCCGAACTTTCAAAGTGATATCTGTGAGTCTCTAAACTTGCCAAAGTGTGTCATTTAGGTCCCAAACTTTTAAGGTGATCATCACATGTCGCTAAACTTGACAGAATGTGTCATCCAGGTCCCAAATACTGTACCAAATTTCGGAAAAAAATTTTAAAAAGAAAAATCTAATTTTGGGTACTGTACCTATAATTATAGAATATTTTAAAAATTGTATCTTTTCCATATGATCTTGGATGAAGATAATTTTTATATAAAAATTGTAGTTCTCGATGAGATCTACAACCTTTTAGTTTTAAGTTTTTTAATTTGAGGTGATTAAGATACTCAAAAAAATTTAATAAATTTTAGCATATAATAATCGTGTACAAGTGTTTGTCGTTTTCGAAAAATCATATATTTCTTATATGCTATCAAATGGAGATACTTTCTATATGAAAGTTGTAGCTCGAGGAGATATACAACTTCCTAGTTTTGAGTTTTTTAGTTTGAGATCGTTAATATGCTAAAAACAATTAAAAAATATAAAACCATTATGCATGAACTGAAATCGACGGTTTAATTTTTTAGCATCTTAACGACCTTAAATTTAAAAACTTAAAACTAGAAAGTTGTAGATCTCATTGATCACTACAACTTTCATATAGTAAGTATCTCCATTTGATAGCATATAAGAAATATATGATTTTTGAAAACGACAAACGCTTGTACGCGATTAATATACTTCTGAAAATTTATTTAATTTTTCTGAACATCGTAACCATCTCAAATTAAAAAACTCAAAACTAGAAAGTTGCAGACCTCCTCGAGCGCTACAACTTTCATATAGAAAGTATCTCCATTTGATAGTATATAAGAACGATATGATTTTTTTAAGACGATAAACGTTTGTACGGGATTATTATACTACTGAAAATTAATTTATTTTTTTGAGTATTTTAACGATCTCAAATTAAAAACTCAAAATTAGAAAGTTGTAGATCTCGTTGAGAGCTAAAATTTTTATATAAAATTTATCTTCATCCGAGATCATATGGAAAAGATATAATTTTTGAAATATTCTACCATTATAGCTACAATACCTAAAATTAGATTTTTCTTTTTAAATTTTTTTCTGAAATTTGCTACAGTATTTGGGACCTGAATGACACATTCTGCCAAGTTTAGGGACCTAAGGTGATCACTTTGAAAGTTTGGAACCTAGATGATATACTTTGCCAAGTGTTAGAGTGTGTGTATTAGGCCCATGAGGCTAAGCCCATGAGGCCCATGTATATACTACTATATAGCTACCCTTCTAGGGTTAGCCCAGAATCTAATGAATCACTCTCTTTAGCATGGTATCAAGTTAGGGTTAGCTTCTCTCTCTTTCCCTTCCCTCCCTCCCTTCAGGCGTCGCCGCCGCCCCTTCTCCGGCCATGGCCGGCGGCCGGCCCCCTCTTTCTCCTTCCTCCTCCTACTTCTCCTCCTTCCCACCCCTCCCTTACTCCTCCTCCTGGGCCCAGCGGGTCGCCGGCGGGCCCTCTGCTGTGGTTTTCATGGCCGCCGGTGGTGGGGCAGACGCAGCCAACACGTCCCTGCCCGGCGGGCCGCCACCGTCGCCCCAGATCCGTCCCGGCGGGCCGCCGCCGCAGCTGCATCCAGGCGGGCCGCCGCCAGCCGCGCCGGCCCTGACCGCGCCGACACCGCCTGGGCCCGACCCGACGATGGTCAGCACTCAGCGGACCGCGCCGCCGCCGCCTGGGACTGAGCTGCCGGCGAACGCCTCCACCCTGCTCGAGCCGGCGCCATCCAGGGCCGCCCTCCTCACCGCTCTCGGGGCTGGTGGCCTGCCTGCACAGCAGCCGCCAGCCACGCAGCACCCGGCCATGGTTGACACGGCAGGGGCCCCGGGCGCACTTCTCCTCGATCCCCACCACGCCGCTGCCCTCTTCTCTGCCCGGGCTGCCGCCGCGGAAGGCGCGGTACGTGTGAGCGCGGCTACCCTCACCTTGGAGCGGGAGCGCGAGGCGGCCGCTGCCTTGGCATGTCAGCTCGCCGAGGCGAAGCAGCTCCTCGGCCACCCGGCATACTACGACTCCACCGCTGTCTCCTCCGACTTGCACGCCATCCGAGGGTCGCCTTTCCAGATCCCCGATCCGGCGGATCCGCTCGTGGCGCAGCTCCACTACCAGGCCGGGGGTGTTCAGAACATCCGGAACCTGGTTACGGTCGTCCTCGACCCGGAGTCGTCCTCCTACGCCCGCTGGCGGGACATGGTCGTCCTCACCCTCCGCCGCTACGCCCTTGACGACCACATCCTCCTCGACGCCCCGCTGGCGGCTCAGACCCCCGGGTGGTTTCGTCTCGACAGCATCGTCCTGTCCTGGATTCTCGGGACCATCACCACCGACCTCCACGACCTCGTCCGCAACACGCCCGACGCTCGGCGTGCCTGGCTGGCACTCGAGGGCCAGTTTCTGGGCAACGCCGAGGCCCGGGCTCTGCGCCTTGACGCCAGCTTCCGCACCTTCGTCCAGGGCGACCTCTCCGTCGGGGAGTACTGCCGCCGGATGAAGGGCATGGCGGACTCCCTCGGTGACCTGGGCTGGCCCGTGGAGGACCAGATCTTGGTCCTCAACGTCCTCCGCGGCCTCAGCGACCGCTACGGCCACCTCCGGACCTGGATCACACGGCAGCGGCCCTTCCCCACCTTCCTGCAGGTCCGTGACGATCTTGTCATGGAGGAGCTCACTCAGGGCGTCCAGCCTGCTCCCACCTCTGCGCCGGGCTCCTCGTCCTCGACCACACTTGCAGCCACTCCTCCGCCGCGTACGTCCACACCGGCATCGTCGTCTCTTCTGGGTCCCCCCCCGGGCCGAGCGGGGGTGGGGGGGGTCGTGGCGGCCGTCGTCGACGCGGAGGGGGGCGTGGTGCTGGCTCCGGGCGTGGGCAGCACACGCACCACCACGGGAGGGTGCACCCTAGCCATCCTTCAGCAACCCATGGTCAGGGCGCATCTCCATGTGGCCGTTCCAGGGTGCCGGTGGTGACCCTCGCACCCCCGCGGCCATGCTCGCCGGTGCTATCCCGGCCACTCCGTGGGCTCCACCACCTGGGGGCGCTCCGTCTCTCACGTCGCCGCCCGGACCTGCCGGTTGGGATGCGACAGCTCTGGCCCGCTCCTTCAGCACCATGGGCCTGACGCCTCCCACCGGACTTGACTGGGTTGCCGACTCCGGGGCCACTTACCACACGACGTCCCACCCTGGTATACTCACGGCGGTCCATCCTCCTTCCTCTCTTCCTTCCTCTATCATGGTCGCCAATGGTTCCTGTATTCCTGTCACATCCGTGGGTTCCGCCACCATATCTGGTTCTTTCCGTCTTCCTGATGTTCTAGTTGCTCCTTCGATGGTTCACAACCTTCTCTCCATTCGTCGTTTTACCGCTGACAATTCTTGTTCTGTTGAGTTTGACTCCTCTGGTCTTACTGTGAAGGATTTGGCTTCCCGGCGTCCTCTTCTCCGATGTGACAGCGCGGGACCCCTTTACACGCTTCGGCTTCCTTCTTCTGCTCCTGCCACTTCGACTTCGGCTTCCACTGCTTCGGCTTCCACTACATCCGCTGCTTTCGCCACTTCTTCTGCTACTACTTGGCACTGCCGACTCGGACATCCAGGCCGTGATGTCTTGATGCAGCTTAGTCGTAGTTCCGACATACCATGTACTCGGGCTAACGATGGGCACTTGTGTCATGCGTGCCAATTGGGTCGTCATGTTCGTCTTCCGTTTCCCACCTCTTCCTCACATGCGACCCACATTTTTTATCTTGTACACTGTGATCTGTGGACATCTCCTGTGATGAGCATTTCTGGTTATCAATATTATCTTGTCATAGTTGATGATTTTTCTCATTATTCCTGGACGTTTCCCTTACGTGCTAAGTCTGAGGCGTTTCCCACTCTTCGTCACTTCTTCGCCTGGGTGTCTACTCAGTTCGGCCTTACCGTCAAGGCCGTCCAGTGTGACAACGGGCGTGAGTTCGATAACTCCACTTCTCGGGACTTCTTTCTCTCTCACGGTGTCCAGTTGCGCATGTCTTGCCCCTACACTTTCCCCCAGAATGGCAAGGCTGAGCGCATGATTCGCACCACGAATGACACCGTGCGCACTCTTCTCCTACAGGCTTCCCTTCCTGCCCGCTTCTGGGCCGAGAGCCTGCACACCTCCACCTACCTCCTTAACCGCCTACCTTCCACTGCCTGTCCCGCTCCCACACCACACCACGCTCTCTTCAGTACCCCTCCTCGCTACGACCACCTCCGGGTTTTCGGGTGTGCGTGTTACCCTAACACCACTGCCCCTCACAAGCTGGCTCCCCGTTCGACTCTGTGTGTCTTCCTTGGGTACTCCCCGGATCATAAGGGGTACCGCTGCTATGACCTCACCTCTCGCCGGGTCCTCATCTCTCGTCATGTGGTGTTTGACGAGTCTGTCTTCCCTTTCTCCACCACCACCCCCCTCCTCCCACCCCCGACCTCGACCTTTCCTTCCTCTCTCCCACTGACGCGGTGGTTCAGCCGCATTTCCGTTTCCTCCTGCAGGTCCTACTCCGCCACCTGTGTCGCCAGCCCCATACGCCGGACCGGCGCCTTCCGATGCGTCGCCTGACCCTACCTCCTCCGTGGGTCCGGTCGTGCCCGACCACGATCCGGGTGCCTCTTCCCCTGGTGCTCCACCTGCCTCTGCGCCTGGCACGGGGACGGGGGCGCCGACCTCGGAGACTCCGGCGCGGTTCGCCCACCCGGTGCGCGTCTACCAGCGCCGCGTGCGGTCGGCGCCGCTCGACGTGGTGCCGGT
This sequence comes from Eremochloa ophiuroides, assembly GCA_038502445.1. NCBI lineage: Eukaryota > Viridiplantae > Streptophyta > Magnoliopsida > Poales > Poaceae > Eremochloa > Eremochloa ophiuroides. Next base: position 101,354,598 of record JAHLJS010000003.1, read on the forward strand.
GCCACCACCGCCTTCCTCGCCGCCACAGTCCCCTCCGGTGGCCTCTCCTCCGTCGACGGCCACACCGCTGCCTCCACCACTAACGGCTGCCCATGCAGAGCTGCCGGTGTACCACCCGCAGATTCTTCACCGACACCCGCGTCACGTTCACCCCATGGTGACGCGGCACGCAGCTGGTGTCCTGCGGCCCCGGGCTCTTGCGACGACGCCCGGGGACTCGCAGGTCTCTCCTGTACCATCTTCTGTCCGCGACGCCCTGGCGGATCCTCACTGGCGTCGTGCGATGGAAGAGGAGTACGCGGCCCTTCTGGCCAACCAGACGTGGGACCTGGTGCCGCGCCCGCCTGGTGCCAATGTGGTCACCGGCAAGTGGATCTGGACTCACAAGCGTCGTGCCGATGGCTCTCTGGAGCGGTACAAGGCTCGTTGGGTTCTCCGGGGCTTCACCTAGCGGCCCGGTGTTGACTATGATGAGACCTTCAATCCAGTGGTGAAGCCCGCTACCGTCCGCACGGTTCTCTCACTGGATCTCGAGCGCTCCTGGCCGGTGCATCAGCTGGATGTCAAGAATGCCTTCCTCCATGGCACTCTGATCGAGACCGTCTACTGCAGCCAGCCGGCCGGTTTCGTGGACACCTCTCGCCCTGACTTGATCTGCCGGCTCAACAAGTCCCTCTACGGTCTCAAGCAGGCGCCTCGGGCTTGGTACTCTCGGTTTGCTACCTTCCTGCTAACTCTTGGGTTCACAGAGGCCAAGTCTGACACCTCGCTGTTCATCTACCACCGTGGGGGTGAGACTGCCTACCTGCTCCTCTATGTGGATGACATTGTTCTCACCGCCTCCAGCTAGTCACTGCTCCAGCGCATCATTACCTCTCTCCAGGCGGAGTTTGCCATGAAGGATCTGGGTGTGCTCCATCACTTCCTCGGTGTCACTGTTGAGCCCCGACCTTCAGGCTTGTTTCTCCACCAACGGCAGTTCACTTGTGACATTCTCGAGCGCGCAGGGATGACTGACTGCAAGCCCTGCTCTACCCCCGTCGACACTCAGGGCAAGCTGTCAGAGGCCGCAGGTCCGTTGCTTGGACCCGAGGACTCCACCTCCTACCGGAGCCCTGCGGGTGCGCTCCAGTACCTCACCTTCACCCGGCCCGACATCGCCTTGCTGCTATGAAGCGGCTCCTTCGGTACCTCCGCGGCACCATCGGCTACGAGCTACTTCTCGGCCGGTCCTCCTCTGCCGAGCTCGTGGTCTACACCGACGCTGATTGGGCGGGCTGCCCAGACACCCGCAGGTCCACCTCCGGCTACGCTGTCTTCTTGGGCGGCAACCTTGTCTCCTGGTCGTCCAAGCGCCAGCCGGTGGTCTCACGCTCCAGTGCCGAGGCGGAGTACCGCGCCGTTGCCAACGGCGTGGCCGAGGCCGCTTGGCTCCGCCAGCTCCTGGCTGAGCTTCACCGCCCCCTCGCCAGGAGCACGCTTGTCTACTGCGACAACGTTAGTGCGGTCTACCTCTCCACCAACCCTGTGCAGCACCAGCGGACCAAGCATATGGAGATCGACCTGCACTTCGTCCGTGACCGTGTGGCCATCGGCGACGTCCGGGTCCTCCACGTCCCGACCACCTCCCAGTTTGCGGACATCTTCACCAAGGGCCTCCCTTCGTCGACCTTCTCCGAATTTCGCTCCAGCCTCAACATTGCTAGTGGCTAGTTGTGGCTGCGGGGGGTATTGTGCTTGTTTCTTTCGTATCCAGTCTTGTACTCCGCTGCGCGGGTAGTCCAGACTGCGGGGGGGTGTTAGAGTGTGTGTATTAGGCCCATGAGGCTAAGCCCATGAGGTCCATGTATATACTACTATATAGCTACCCTTCTAGGGTTAGCCCAGAATCTAATGAATCACTCTCTTTAGCACCAAATTTAGGGACTTACAAATATCACTTTGAAAGTTTAGGGACCTAAGTGACACCTTATGCCAATTTAGAGGACCGCTGGTGAATTTCCTCTTCCATAAATTAGATCTTTACTGGGTGAAACCAAAAAACTTTAAATTCTTTGGTGTTCTATCAGGTGCAAAATCGCTCTGGCGAGTGGATATATGCAACGCCTATTCCCGGAACCTTTGTTTGTAACATTGGTGACATGCTGAAGGTTTTTTTTTTCTTTACTTGCTTCTTTCCACGTTAGCTTGCATCTGATTGTTTCACAAGCATCAGGCCCTTACATGTAATCCTTCTGGATTTAGGTTTGGACAAATGGAATATATCAGCCCACACTTCACAGAGTCGTCAATAATTCCCCTCATTACCGTGTATCTGTTGCGTTCTTCTACGAGGTACTCTCTCTCTCTCTCTCTCTCTCTCTCTCTCTCTCTCTCTCTCTCTCCACACAAAAGCGTGCGTTCTAATGTCGTACTCATTTTTTTCTCTGAAACCAATTATGCAGTCAAACTTTAATGCTGCAATAGAGCCAGTTGAGTTCTGTCGGGAGAAAACCGGCGGTGCTGCCAAGTACGAAAAGGTTGTGTACGGAAAGCATTTGGTTCAGAAAGTAACGACGAACTTTGTCATGTAAATTTGCTGGGTGCAGATGTGGAGGAATAAATCTGTTTTTTGCAAACGACACATTATATTTCAATCTATAAACATGTTTCTTTACTTGTCGTTGGAGCAGATTAACAATGCCTTGTCCAACTCTTTGTTGTGTAGTGCTATCTGACGATGATACTACAGGCTACAGCACTAAAGCATGCCTGACCTTAACATGAGCTACAGACTTACAGTGCTTATGATTTCCGAGGGAAATGTGGGGCTGATTTCTTCTCGCTTCTGCACGGAATTATCTGTACCTCTGTCAAATCTGAATTTAGCATCAGGCGCCTGGACATGATACAAGTCTGTCTCTGAAATCTGAATTTAGCATCAGGCGCGAAATTGCCTCCGTTTCTTGGCCAAACCATCAGCTGATGGAATGGATGCTCTGTAACTGGCTGCTGGCAAGGCCATCTCGTCTGATGCCGCCAATGCAAGGCAGCACCAAAGCCGGTGGCTCCGGTAAAATCTGCCGAGCCTGACTGAGTGGCGTCGCATGTTCGTATCGCATGATCCACAAGTGTCTCGTTCAATCGATTGTTAGCTAGCCTTGCCTTGTTCCGACTGGTTATCGGGTTCAGTTTGAGCACGAATAAAGACCATTTAGATTCCTGAGAGGCTGAGACTGATGCCTGCTGTTGGTAACTAGCTAGCCTCAGTTTTCGTGAGCGACTGAAGGGAGTATCCAAGATCCATGCAGTGTTCAGTGTTCTCCCTCCTGTAGGATGAAACCTGAAGTTGTTGCGTGACCTTACAGATAATGGCTTTATTTCAGGCATTGTGCCAAGTGTGACTAACCTCTTATTATTTTGCTGCTTTGCTTGGTGTACGACTGGTGATCGAGGCCAATGGAGCAGTGGCGTATATCTCTGCTAACCTAAAAGGCACCCGTTAGAATTCTGTTAAGCATACCCCACCAAAACAAACATCCAGTCTATTTCTCTTCTAATCTTCACTAAGCGCACCTCAAATCATGTACCTAGAAATTCAACTCCTTTTAATTCAACGTTGCAAAGACACCCCTATCTTCATATTCTCTTACTCACTCAAATCCAAGGGCTCAAAGTCTCCGGATCTCACGTCATCGCTCACCCCGCCTCCCACGCTAATAACAACTCCCGCTCGAGAAAAAGGACCGCCCCTCGACATGCCGCCGCGATCTGCGCCGCTCCCTAGCCGCGATTGCGGCTCCCTGCCACGCAGAAAAACCCCGCTCCCTGCCGGCCAATCTTCCTGTCCGACCAGGTCGGACAGGATCCGCCCTCCGACCACCCTCCGTCGCTCGCGCCCCGGGTTTCCGCATCCATGCCTCCGCTCGCGCGCCCGCTCCCGCGACCCGTTCCTGCGCCCGCGACGAGCTCGAAGACGCCGCGCCACCACTCAGATCCGCAGCCTCCTCCTCCGGCGAGCTCTTCCTCTCATCTCCCTCTACTCCGGCGGGCTTAGAAGGAAAGGTTTGGGGGAGGAAGGTAGGCCAGGCAGGTGGGGATGGAGGAGGGTGGTTTAGGGGCCCTGGCAGCGGTGGAGGCGGCCAGGAAGGTCGGGGCGGGGGAGCTTCGGCCATGGCAGCGGCGGAGCGGAGCTCCAGCGAGGGGGGCGAGGGAGATGGCGGCTGCGGCAGGCGCGCTAGGGCTTGGCTGGTGCTCCGCGGCCACGGCTGCGACGGTGGAGCTCCGGCCAAGCCCTAGCGCGCCGCGGCGGGGGCGTAGGTAAGGAAGAAGAAGAACAGGAGTAGCTGCAGACGCTCGTCCCCCTGGTCGGACAAGGGCTGCTGTCCGACCAGGGCAGACAGTAGTCGCTCCCGCTCCCTGCCCTCTCTGGATCGCATGGAACCGTCACACACGACGCCCCGGCCCCTACCTCGCTGCTGCCACAACCGCACCGCTGCGACCTGCCCACCTCGCCGCCCCACCGCGGCAACTGCCTGCCTCCCCGTCCCGCCGCGACCAGCGCGCACCGCCGCGACCTGCCGGCCGACCCCGCCGCCACAACCACCCGCCTCCCCAGATTTAGGGAGGAAGAGATCGGATGGGTGGCAGATGGGGTGCCGTTGAAGCCGGGGAGTCGCGTCACCACGACGGATCAGGCAGCGGCAGCGGCGGCGATCCAGCACCGAATCGGCGAGGTGATTCATCGCCCGCCGCGCCCTGAGCTGGGTGGCGCTCCCCGATCCTGCTGCAGTGCCGCTCGTGGGATCGGCGGTGGAAGGAGCTGGATTCGTCGCGCCACCAACGGATGCGCCTACCAGCGACCCGCCTCGCCTGCTTGGCTCCCATTGGACCGGTGCAGGCCATTCTCCTGCAGTCTCACTTTCGCCATCGAGTGTGCCTCCACAACCTGCACCCTCCTGCCGTCGAGCACCAACCACAACCTCTGACACAACAGCCGAAGTGTCGGACCAACGCGCCCAAGAATCCTTACACTAGAGCAGCGACACAGCAGGTGCAAGAAGATTTGCTACTAAAAATCTACAATCTAATAATCTTCCTTGTTCCGCAATTATTTATTTGCAATTTCTGTTGCGTTACTACAGGATTAATCAAGCCTGTTGGCTATAGCAGGATGAGTAAATCATCCGGGAGTTTATCAACGACGTCCATTTTTCTTGCTCCTTGGTGGTTGTCCGATGAGTTCATGTCAGGGTCGTCAATGGCCTTCAGGAAGCCTGCCATGTATGGTTGCTCTTTGCCATCTGTTTTTAGATTTGTTCTCAACCATACAGAACTTTGGTTCCTACTGTCGAAAGATGCATACTAAGAGGAATCTGGTGTGTAGTTGTTCAGGTCAGAATGCATGCCACAGCTTAGGAGATGCATGCGTGAGCAGGCAAGGCTGGGAAGTCGCTGGGGACCTGCTCACACAAGACATTTTGTCTTTCCTGTATATGCCATCATTGCATTGCATTCAGCAGTTGCACTTATCAGTGAAGTTACATGGGGAAGCTTCAACAGTTCATTAAACAGTTATTTGGAGGTTATTATTAGAGTAGAGATTTCATCTTTCAGGCATCAATAGTGTCGGTGCTAGTTTTAGTCGGGGCTAACACCGGCTAGTAAATATGTATTTTGCGGTTGAGGCTACGGATGGTGTGCAAAGGGGAACACAGGGTTTATACTGGTTCAGGCCAAGCAAGCCCTACGCCCAGTGGAGAGGAGAGTCGTATTGCCTTGCACCGGGGTGCTTGTAGTAGGGGGTTACAAGCTAGGCGGGAGAGGAAAGTGCTCCCAGGTCTCTTTTAAGTGTCTAAGTGTAGTTGTTTGCTGTCGGTGTATATGTGTGAGTGAGAACTTAGGACTTCCGGGTAGGTCGTCCTAAAGCTGGCCTCTGCTCTCCCTTTTATAGTCGCAAGGGAGAGGCAAGGGCAGCGTTTACAATGCTACGTATGTTACAGTGAGGAGGTGCTGTTCCTCGTTTGACTATGGTCAGCTACGGTCTTTTCTCCGCGTCTCCGGGGTATGGCCATAGTGGTTCGCACGATCTTGGTGAGTTCCGAGGCAGCAACAGTCGTCGGATTACGGCATGTCGTCAGCTACAGTTTTTTCTCCGTGTCTCCGGGGTATGACCATAGTGGTTCGCACGATCTTGAGTGAGTTCCAAGGCGGCAAAGTCTCGGATTAGGATTGCGTAAGGACACTGATGGCTGCCTTCCGCATGATGTGACAAGGGTGAGTCGTCTCGGGGGTGGTCTCCGAAAGGCCGGACATCTGAAGGCGTGAGGGTGGTGGCAGGGTGTATCTACCTTGGTCGTTGTCCGGCATTAACATATCCGAGGGTTTGGTGGGCCCGGATGGAAGGACGTGCTCGTGTTCGAGTGGACAGTGAAGTAGGACGATTTACCATCTTGGTAAGCTTGTCGTCGGCGCTCGGAATGTCGCATCGGAGTTGATAACCCCGGCGAAAAACGGTCGGCGCACCGGAGACCATACCGTGGAGAGAACGGCCGTAGTGGGCCTATCAAATCCGCTGGCAGGGAAATCCTGACAGGTGGTATGGCTGTCAGGGACGTGCGAAACACAGTCGCGTCGAGAATCTCGCCTGACGGGACAGTGCCTGTAAAGTGGTCAGGGAGGTCTCTTGTGGTCCATGAAACGACCTCGATTTCCACGAAGGGAAATCCACAGGCTCGAATTGTAATTCAACAGATTGCTTGGGACAATCCATGAAATTACCCATATCTCAGTTGACACCAGGATCCATACAACGGTAATTAAGTCTTACATAAACATTTATTACATCGCCACACTGGCGGAATCAACATTCAGAGAAGCTTTAGAAGATGCGGAAGCGATTCATTCTTCACGGCCAACTTGAGTGTAGCACGTGACCCTATTCCTCGTCATCATCTCCCTCGAAGTTGTACTCATTCTCGTCACCTGACAGCAAATTTATCAGTACGATTTGTACTGGCCACGGAGCCCACCTATGCAGCATTTGCTTTGTGGAAAGTGAATGCAAGGCTATACAAGCAGACCTATAGGCTGAGGTTTTTCTATGCAGCTGTAATCAATGTTTAATTAGTCAAGTTTTATCACCAGTTTACACCATCATCCCTTTTCCCATCACCACACCTCACATACCCACACCTCACTCTCATTCGACAGGCCCAACTCCCTCTCGGGCCTATCTCAGCGGCACACTACCACAACGGGTACACTGCCGGAAAAATGTCATCCAGGGGGAGAAGAGAACACTCACTGCACTAGTAGAAGCTTCACAGGAAAGGTCCATAGCCAACAGGTTGGCATATGTATCGATCGATCAACCGTACACTCTGCAGAGGTTTCACTACTCACAAGAATTGCCATCATAGGTGTTGCGCAAACACCTAGGCAGAATTCCGGGTGCTTGCTTGCCTAGGTCGATGCCACCCTACCACTCAGCCCTGGAATATTCCGGATCCTACACCGTTATGCTGAGACTGGGAGACACAGTACCGGGCCCATCCAGTGGTACTGTGCATCTAGAACGGAACGGGAACCCATCGACCGTCTCCGCCCACCCTTATCACCTTTCAACCTAGCAGTAGTGGCACCGTCCTACCAAGTAGTCCAGCCGTCTCCCGCCCATCAGAAGCGAGTGAGTAGAAAAGGATTCCCATGAACCTGAAACTAGTCCATCCTAGGTTTGACCAAGCAGGCATCTCCACTTAGGGGATACTCTCCCCGTGCCATCACAGCACCTCCGTCCACGGGCTTCAAACCACCAAGGCTATCCCACCTGGAACCTCCTCAACAACTTTACCCGCCACAGGTATCTCGCTTGGGGATGCCCAGGTTGCACCCCCGGCACGACTTGCCCCATGGGCTTGTCTCACATCCCACTTGGTCGACATCAACCCTCACCACGCACCCAAGACGCACGCAGCACTCTCTCCCAGTGGTTATAATCAGTTATACACCGTCCCAATTCCACCACATAGCATATAGCAAGTAAAAAGTAGTGGAAGAGTAACAGTAAATTAAGCAGCAGCTAACCTAGCAGCGGACAGCAGGGTAAAGTCTTATCAAGGCAGGGAATTCAAATATACTACCATGCAACCAATCCATACATAATCATAAAGCAATAGCAACAATGTCATTTGCAATGCGTAATTAGGATCTAAGGATTTGGTGGGACGTGGCACCTTCGTAGTCGTCTCCTAGCTCCTGAAAGTACTCGTGGTCGTCTTCCTTAGTCAGATCCTCCTCCGGCTCTGAAATCCAACACGAAATAGTCGCGTCAGCGACTCCTATAGAGTATTTCAGAAAAATCCAATAAAATAAAGAGCCAAATGCACACAAGCACAGTCTTAGATTGTAGATCTCATTTTTCTGAGAATTTTGATATATGGTGCGCAATTTTTGGACTTCGTATGAATAAGTTATGAATTTCCGAAGATTATCCTATTTTCTGAAAATGGGAAAACTGGTCGGTTAATCAGGGGCAGCTCGGGATTGGTCCACGTGGCGCGCGGGTCCAGTAGTGCGGCAAGTGGCGCCTCAACAGAACACAGACCCGATGGTCGCCCCCCAGGTGTTCGATGCTGGTTCCCAGAGAGTTGCCGGAGTTGGCGTAGCTCGGCGTGGCTCGGCGGTGGTCGGGGGTAGCTCGGCTGTGGTTGGGGGTAGCTCGGCGGAGCTCGGCGGTGTTTGGCTTAGCTCGGCGGAGCTTGGCGTAGCTCGGCGAGGCTTGGCTTAGCTCGGCGAGCTCGGCGTAGTTCGGTTTAGCTCGGCGGGGCTCGGGCGAATCGGAGATTCGGGGCGCCGAGGGTGCCGCTCTCCCGAGCTCTCCCGGGGAGGCTCGGGCGAATCGGAGATTTGGTGCGCCGAGGGTGCCGTTCTCCCGAGGTCTCCCGCGGAGGCTCGGGCGAATCGGACATTTGGGCGCCGAGGGGGCTGCTCTCCCGAGCTCTCCCGGTGAGGCTCGGGCGAATCGGAAATTTGGGCGCCCGAGGGTGCTGTTCTCCCGAGGTCTCCCGCGGAGGCTCGGGCGAATTGGACATTTGGGTGCTAGCAGGGTTCCAGGGCGTCTGTTCAAGGCGGCGGTGTCTCTCCGGTGCGGCGGACGATGACAGGGCGGCGATGACCATATTTCGGCAAGACAGGGCTCGGTTTTCCCCAATTGGCGTGCTCAGGCAGTCGTCCGACCAAATGGTGGCGGGTTAGAGTCGTGGTATGGCCTCCTTCTCTCCCTCGGCATACGGCGGTTCTCCGACGAGGTGGAGGCGCACGTAGCCAAGGCGACAGTCGTGATTCGGGGCTCGGCTATCTAGCGGTGGTGCCGAGGCAGACTTGGCGAACCTCGTCGGCCTTTCTCCGCAGCGCGAGGCGACCGGGGGTACTCGGAACGGATTTTAGGCGAGGCGGAACGTGTCGGCGGCGATGTCGCCGCGACTGTGAGGTTCCGGCGGGGCTAAGGAGGTCTTCTAGGAGATGTATACGCGTCCAGGGTCTATGGCGATGGTATACCAACTACCAATTTTGGCTACCGAGATTCTCAAGGTGCTCGGTTATGGCGGCGGCGTGTCGCCGACGACGGCGGAAGGCGGCATCGCGGCTACGACCAAGTATTGGTTCAATCGAATGCGGTCTTGTCAAATTGGTGAGGCCAGAGAAGCATACAACACTCTGGTGGCGAACTTTAGCCATGGCTTGACCTTCTTTTGGCGACGGCTCGCGGCGGCGCTCCGGTAAGGTCGCGGCGCACGCGGCCAAGGCGATTCAGGCTTCCTCTAGCGCTTAGATCCGCGTAGCTAGCTCGAGGGGGTCGTGGCGGTGCTCCACGACGCTCTAACCTATACGGGTGCTAGTCGGATTGCTCGGAACGGGTGATTCGGCGTCGGAACGCGTCGGTGGTGAACGCGCTCCGCCGAGAACGCGTCGTGCTGCGTTCTCGGTCTAGCAAGCTTGTAGTCCAGGGGTTTCGGCCGGTCGAATGAGTGCATGGTGCAGGTGATCTTCCCGAGCCGGTGAAGGCTCGTGCCTGCGCGTCCCGAGGGTGGAACGCCATGGCAAAAGCAGGGCAAGGTTCGGACATGGCGTGCGATGGCTCACCGTGGTGTCGGTGAAGCTAGGATGGCGGTGCAGTGGCAAGTCGGAGCCGTGCAGAGCGATCGCAGTGCCGTGCCGCTCCTCGTCCGCAGCTCGGGCTTCTCCTCCGTGTCCGGCTCGGCGTGCTCCGCGGCGGCGGCGCTCCGACAGCTTCTCCTCCTCTGCTCCACCCTTCTCCTACGCTCTCTCTCTCGGTTTGGTGCAGTGTGCCGATCTGTGCTGCGGTGGCGGCGAGGGGAAATGAGGGTAGGGCTTCGGGGTGAGCTCCTTTTTATAGGCGAGCTTGGCAGGTTCCCATGGCGGACGGCCGCGATTGATCTCGGTAGATCAGAGGGCTTCGGCCGCTCGACGCTAGGGCTTCAGGGTGCACGCGGGCTCGCTTGGCGGCCAAGAAAGGAGGGGACAGGAGGGGGACAGCGGGGTCAGGGCTCTGCCATGCTGTCGGCTGTGGGACCGGGGTCACGCCATTCGCGCGACACCCCCGGCAGGCGCGTCGCCTTCGTGAGGAAGAAGAACAGTGGGGGGGCGAGAGCGGCTGACAGGCGGGGCCGGGTTGGCAGCGAGCGCGAGCGTGTGTGTGCCGGTCGCGCGCGCGCTTCCGAGCCGCAACGTGGGCCGCGCGCGGGTGAGGTGAGGAGAGGAAGGTCGGGCTGGCTTGGGCTGGCTTAGCGACCCGGCTGGCCGAATGGCTGGCCTAACTCTCTTTCTCCTTTTCTATTTTCAATTTAGTGTATATATACATATATTGCCCATTTTAAATATTGAGTAAATACAAACATAAATTGCAATAAATCCCAAATGTGATGCATAAGTTATTATTCTATGTTAATGGAATTAAAATGCAAACTACACTCCTTTATTTACCAATTTCATAATGAAACCTATATGCTTGCACAAGAAAAATGGGTTTTCACAATAAATAAATGAAAAATTTTAATTGGTTGGGATTTTTAGATTGTGTGGATTTTTTTTTAGGGTTGTTACAGTCCAAGATTGCTCTGCTGACGTCACCGGTGCCTTTGTGAGATTGCGCTCGAGGGGGATGGGGGAAGCTCGGGCGAATTGGAGAATGGGCGCCGAGGGCGCCGCTCTCCCGAGCTCTCCCGGGGAGGCTCGGGCGAATCGGAGAATTGGCGCCGAGGGTGCCGCTCTCCCGAGCTCTCCCGGGGAGGCTCGGGCGAATCAGAGAATTGGCTGTCATTGGTGCAATGACGTCGTGGGCCTCCGTAGACGCGGCCTTCGTTGGCTTCGGACGTGGCCTTCGTGGGATTCTATTGGCCTTACTTGGGCCGGGCCGCGTTGGGAATGATCGTTTTTGCATTGAAGTTGGGTACCCCTAACTTTGGTACCCGACAAATAGATTGAACAGATGCTATCTTTTTCTCAAGTTATTGATTACAACACATTGCTAAGTTGTCCTATGTTGTCATTCCTTTCGACTCAGTTGAGGTAAATAAAATATATCCATATGTCTGCGTACTCTTTTGTCTCAGTTGAGGTAAATAAAATATATCCATATCTGCGTACTGTTTTGGTACCTAATTTGGAAACATGGATTCAGATGTGTGAGCCTCAGCGTGGCTAGACATGAGGATGGTGACGTTAGCCTCGATGGACAAGTGGTGGCCAAAAGGGATACCTTCCGGTATCTAGGATCGATGCTTCAAAAGGATGGCGACATTGATGAAGATGTTAGGCATAGAATTTCAGCCGGTTGGCTGAAATGGCGTCAAGCTTCTGGCGTCCTCTGTGACAAGAGGGTGCCACAAAAACTAAAAGGTAAGTTTTATAGGACATCGATTCGCCCGGTGATGCTATACTGTGCTGAATGCTAGCCTACAAAAAGACGACATGTCCAACAACTGAGTGTAGCAGAGATGCGTATGCTACGTTGGTTTTATGGGCACACAAGAAGGGATAGAATCCGAAATGAGGACATTCGAGAGAGGGTCGGGGTGGCAGCAATTGAGGAAAAACCGATTCAACATCGGTTGAGATGGTTTGGACATGTCCAACGAAGGCCTCCCGATGCGCCGGTGCGCAGCGGGGTTCTAAAGCGGGTCGACGATGTTAAGAGAGGTAGAGGTCGGTCTAAACTGACTTGGGACGAGTCGGTTAAGAGAGACCTTAAAGAGTGGAATATCTTCAAGGAATTAGCTATGGATAGGAGCGCCTGGAGGTTAGCAATCAGTGTGCCTGAACCGTGACCTTTGCTTCCTTTTCTGTTTATCCCTAACTCTACCTTTCGTCTTGTGTCTGTTTTGTGTTTCTCTAATCTTGGTCTCTTGTGGGTTTCATCTCTAGCCTACCCCAACTCGCTTGGGATAAAAGGCTTATGTTGATGATGATGAGACAAGATTTACAGAGACTCTTGCCTCCATTTGCAGGATTGCCGTAGGTACACATCCAAATGTATTTTGATTTTAGCTTCTCATTTAATATTGACTCATTGTGCATTTATTTGACTTCTTCATTGTTAGTAGGATGTTTGACAATCTATATGTCTAGATACAAGTCTGATTATCAAAAGCATAATTTTTTGTTGCAACACTAACAAGATATTCCTTTCAAACAATCAACTAATCTTATTCTTCATGGTGTGCTATATAATTTTTCTATTATCAAACATGTACCAACTTTTTCTCTGAGGGGAACCAAGCTTCAGAAAATCGAAGTAAAAAATAGACATTACATAATGGTATGATGGGCTAGGTTGAGTGAATGGGACCTGCGAGTTGTTAACTTCTCCTGTCCCTTTATAAAAAAAAAGGCACTCTTCATCCAGTTAGACTGGGATAGTGATTTTTCCTCCACCGTGTATTGTCTACTTGATTTGAGTTTCCAAATATTAAAATTTAGAATCATCAACACCAGGCTCTGTATAGTTTCCACATTATATAGAATGTCCCAAAACTCTGACACTATTTATGTAGTCCAATGACTTGCTCAGGGTGTTTCTAAAAGCCTATCACTAACCTGTGTGGCTGCATGTGTTTTTGTGTGAAGTCAAACCATATTTTCATTTTGTCACTGTTGTATACTTTATGTCAAGAACTAAAGTCAACCCATGCTGCAGCTCGATCGAATCAGACACCAACAGTAAGGAGCTACGGCATATCATTATTGTGACCCCAAAGGTGATCTCTAGTTTCAAATTCACATATATCTTATCCCCTAATTTAATTACTTTTTGGGAAACAAATGGATTTGGAAATGTTGGCTTCACACCAAGTGCCTGACGAAAATGCCTTGACACAATTTGGAAATGTTGCCTTCACACCAAGTGACTGAGTAAATGCCTTGATGCAACATATGAATTTGCTTCTGATTTGACGATATTTCTGCCAATCTTGAGTTCCAATTTATTGGATGGATGACTCAACCATTGTAACCAAGTTATCACATATTTTAGTATTTTTAGTGCCAATTTGCGGTTTTGCATTGGTTGATTCCATTCATCCTCACAAAATTAGTGTATGTCTGCAATTGTAATCTCATAGCAATAACAAAGAAGAAGCTAGCAGCATGCACTCTGTTTCCCTTCCTATGCAAAGAACACATAGTAAAACACTGGTCCAATCCAAATTTAAGGTCCTTTCTAACTTGCGTATAAACAGAAGCTCTGAATTTTCAGCATTACGTATGGTCATGGTGCTTAGTATGCTGTATTATGCTTATTAGTACCTCCCTTTCCTTTCCTTTCCCCATGAGAAGAAAATGATAATCAAGGCATCTAGAAGAACATTAGCAGCAGCTATTTTACTTACACCTGATCACCTTTCGGGTTGGGCATGCTAGGAAAAGGGTGGCCTTATTCCATCCAGGCTAGGAATATCGAAGACCCGAGCACTTATTAGTTATTCTAACAATTCCAATGTTGATCTATGGTTGAACTTCCATGAGCTTGCCGGGTCGAATCAAAGCCATTTGTACTGTGAGCACTGACTTACTCTTATTTTCTTCCTCTTTTTCGTTTTACTATAACTGTTATGTGAGCACTAACCTTTTGTAACTCACATTTGTATGAGAGTGTAACAATTCTGATAATTTTTATTTTCTAGAGTTCTGATAATTATTGGTTGGTTCTTGCTTCTGGAGTAATTACTATGTGCCTGAGTACCATAAATAGGACAGCAAAGAGCATGAGCACTAATAGCAATTTTGTTTTTATAGATCCCATCCAGCAGAATAATGAAATTAAAGAGTGGCAGCGAGCAAGCAAATGAAATTAAAGAAGAAACAAACAACTTACTGTCATGTATGAGAAAGTACAGACATAAAGGTTCGTTCTTTGACTATATATAGCGGTCTCATGCATATGTTTCAAAATTAGAAATATATATGTTTCAAAATGAAATTGTCTCCTTTTCATTGGCTTCCTTTCACTCTTACCTGTAGGCCTTCGGATACTTGCATTCCCATGTAATTAATTTGATGGTCAAGAGCCTGGCAACAATGAATATGTGAAAGCAAAGTTTCCTATTTTTGCCTAACCTATTTTGCTTTGACTACCACAATGGCCTTTGGTTTTGTGTTGTATATATATAGTATACCACTTTCCTTTCTAACAAATTGCCTGCGTTTATTTTTTTTTTCACACACCGATAACAGTTATGCTATTTCATCAGGTGTGAATGTATGGTAAATCATAAATGTAAATTGACTTGAAGCATAATTATTTTCATAACTCATATAACTCATAACTATTGTGAAGCATATATAGATCCGATCCTAGATGTCTGCGTGCATCCAATGGGTCTATAATTAGCCTTTTGTTGTGCCTTGAAGTAGGATCTACGCGATGATGTTATAACCATTCCTACTATGTGCATTATGTACATAGTCATATACAATCATTTGAGACTTAAACTACTGAAAAATATTGTCGTTTTATTTTCATATGCATCATAGAAATAATCCGTTGCAACGCACGGGACACTATACTAGTTTATAGGAGTGCGCGCGTATGGAGAATCATGGCTGCTGCATGGAAAACCCATGAAATGCCGCCAGTGTGCACGTACGCCTATCCATGGCTTCTTGGCTCCACGCGGAAAAAATTAGGAAGAAGATGTAGATATATGAATACGGCGCACGGGTCTCTCGGCCCTTTGCGGATATAAGTGGGGACTTGGTCCGTATTGTAATGAGTGATTGTCAACGGAGTTCACTTGACATGTTGGTCGGTTTGTAATGTGCAGGTGTTGGGCTCGGATGCAGTGACGGATGGCGAAGTGAAGGTCAAGTGAGCGGGCCGTGCCGATGGATTGGAAGCGGTGAAGGACGGACGCAGAACTTGGACCGAGGGACTTGGATACCGGAGCGCCAGCTGTGGTGGCGAACACTGCGACTTCGACAGGCGCGATTGAACATGGTCAAGGGACTCGAGCGGTACACGGGCCGGCAGGACGCGGTTCACGACGGTTTTCGGGTTTGGGCCTCAAAACCCAGGCGGAACTGCTTCCGGTGGGAAGCGGGGTGACACGCGGCGGAATCTCCGAGGTTGCGTCAAGGCGACGGCAACTCGAGCATGAAGCGGGGTTGTCCGATCATATTTTCAGTCACAGGTTGTTCCAGAATGTCTTAGGGCTAGCTGGCTCACCTGAGTAGCCGTTGTTAGTGGTTAGGGGTTTTCTGCATAATGTAATAAGTCGTTAAAGGAAGATGGCAGCCATCCCCTCCTCCTTAGCTTTTCATTCTCATCTCCTTTCTCTCTCTAGTTTCTCTCTCTAGCTTAGGGTTCTTGAGAGGCTCATCCTAACCACTCTTAGCAACTTTTTGATGATGTTTTGAGTTGGGAATCGAGGCTCTAACCTCGTAACTCCTCCGAAATTCGTCACTTGTTGTTGTGATTTTTGTTTTCATGTGTTCTTAGTTTTTTTCTATTTTCGTTTGTGCACGTGATCTGATTATGTGGGAGTTTGAGTTCATTTTGAACGATGATTTCTTGGGGATAGATTCATGGCTAGTTAAATTTCACCTGTGCAAAATTTGGGGCCGAGCTGATTTGGTTTGGTCGAGTTTTGACTCGATTTTCTGGGCGCGTACTTTTCTGCTCGTTCAGTCTGTTCTAGCGCTGTCTGTTGAATCTTCAGGTGCTCAGCTCAAGTAGACCAGTGTCTGTGTGTACCTTGCCAGGATGTGTCGATGGAGAGCAGCCCCTCCATCCCTTGCTCTTGTGACTTCAGAAATCGACGAACGCTCCTAGCGGTGGTGTCGAGTTTGTGCTGTCAGTCAGCTCCTTGTTGCTTCCTGTGTCTGCTCTATTTTTTCTCCCTGTAGCAGTCTGAATTTTTTTGTTTAGCTCTGTCGAAGTGCAAAATCATCTCTTGAGTTTTTTTTATTAGTTCTTTGCTGTGATCTTGCTCCCGTGATTTTCTGCTGAGTTTACTGTTGCTTGTGTGCATCCGTCCTTGAGCAGTTTGGCAAACGCTCTCTTCGTCTTATGTTTTGTGCCTGCTTCTTATCTCTGAGTTCATTCTAGAAACCATCAGCAAGCTGCTGGAATTGCACTCGTCCAAATGCAGAAACAGCACCTAGAGAGTTGAACCTTGTGCAGCAGGAACTTCTTTCAGTCTCTCTCAAAGTTCTTCAGAGTTTCAGCTTGTCAGTTTTCTTTCAGGCTATTAGCAGATAGGTGCTGGTCCTTTCTGTGTGCGATCGTGCACTTCATCAAGAAGCAGCTGCAGCTGCACTGCTCTCCCTGGATCAGCACCTACAAGTGCTTGCTGTTTGCCAACGCTGCTACAGTACTCGTAGCTATAGGATTCGGTTCGCTACAGTAATTTCAGCGAATGCAACAATCTTGTTTCGTCCGCAGTTTGCGCGTTTGAGCTTCGATTTGATTTCCGTCTTTTGCGTTTGATTTGTGGTGTCCCACTGTGTTCTTAGGGAACACCCACCCACTCATTTAGGATCGTGGACATCACGGTGCTTTGTTGCATGCTTGACGGTGAAGATGGGATAGCGGCCACTTAATTTCAAAAGAAATTTTTGAGGCTCTCATTCACCCTCCCTTCTGGTCACCGTTTTCGGTCCTTCACCCTTGCATGCGTTGGGGGTCAGAAGAAACAAGAGTTTGGACTGCCTGGCCGGTCGCTATGGCTCGACTTGCGATCGTGCATCGTCGCCCATTCTTTCTTTTTGATTTATATTGATTTTTCTTTGGAAATGTTTTCTACTAATTTTTTTCAATCCTTTGATCACATAATCTTTCTCCCAATTTTGTACTAATTTTGGTCCCTGATTCCCCCCCCCCTAGTTTTTACATCTGATTCTTGTTTCCAATTGTTTTCATTCTGATGTTTTTGTTTTCTAATATTGTTTTGATATTTTTGTTTTTGGATAAAATTATGACATAGATTTTGTTGCACCAATTCTATGTAGCAATTTGCTGCTCTAACTTTTCTTTTATTTAATTAATTTTGTGATATAAATTTAATGCATGACTTCGTTGCACAAAAGGATACAACAGTACGAAACAATTATCAAATAAAAATAAGATAGAACATGAAGCTCTAAAACGAGAAGAAAACAACCATCTTTGTTCGAAGTCCTAAACTACTAGACATTTTATTCAAAGGACCAAACTGATGCCCCAAGACGCAACTAAAGAAACACACATGCTATAGCCACCATACACAGCTCCTTCAGTACTCGTTTTTTATCACCTTCCGGAACCATCGAGCTGAGTCCTTGGGGTACCGAACGAACGTGTTTCTGTCCACATATACAATTCCAAATTTGGAGGTGAAACCGAGCCGCCACTCAAAGTTGTCCAGCAGTGACCAGGCAAAGTACCCGAAGACATTTGCACCATCGCGTATGGCACATTGGAGCTCATGAAGGTACTTCTCGAAGTAGTCTATCCTGAACTTGTCATACAGGGCAAACGGCAAAGTTTCATTTCCCGGTTGGTCAATTCCTGGGAATACACATATCATGATTAAAATTTGTATCAAGATAATATTCATGCTTTTGAGATTGTATTGTGCCATAATGCTGTTCATTCTCTGGCAATGCAGAGGTGCTGGGACTTGATGATCTACATACCATTCTCGCCGATGAGCATCACAGGGTTGTTGAACTTCTCCTTTGTCCAGATGAGAGCCTTATAGAGCCCCCATGGAACAACGTAAAGCCAGTCCGAGTACGCCTGCATAGATTTTTACATATATATCAGAAATTCATTGCATATATGGTTGTAATTCTGATCATTTTCAGTCAAATGTGGGTATATATCGGCGAAGAATATGTTACCCTTTTTCCAATGGGCACGCCATCTCGCTCATCTGAAAAGAAGATCAATCCAGTGTGTTAGCGACATATATAAATAGATAAACATCAAATGAATAGATGGTTTTTGTTTTCTTTCTATTTAGTTTAGCATACTAGCACATTGAAATGAATAATCGTACATGAAATTTTGGCATGCCAATCGTTGTGATAGGTCGTATGTGTCTCGTTGACGAAGTTGCTGACATAATACGTCGTGTAGTGGTTGATAGCGACGTAATCTGCTGAACCTTTCACCATTGCAGACTGCTCAAATGTGAAATTGGGCAGCCTTCCCATCACTATCTTCTCCATCGTCTCTGGGTAATGGCCGTAGGTGATTGGGTGCAGGAACCTGCAACAATGTTGAAACAGATGTATATGTGTTTGGTTAAGACCAGACATAACAGCTAGCACAACCATTACATTCATGCTTTTGATGGTTGTGTAAGATTTATCACCAGCCAAGGGTGAACATCCTAGCCCGGTGCGCCGCAAACTCGTCCTCGATCGACTTGGTGAGCGGCTCGTACCACACGAAGTCAAGCAGGATGCCAATCTTTCCAGCCTGATGAACCTGCAGAAAAGTGATTTTTTGGCATAAGCATGCATGGTGTATATGCAAACGAGAACAAAACTGTGAAATGCATCATGTAGTCTATAGCTCAGAATGAAAAAGAGAAATTTGCATTGGGTGGTCACTGGCCTTGTACTTCTCGCGGTATAGCTTGACAGCAGCAGCATGTGCCAGGAGAAGGTGATGGCCGACGATGTACGGCTCGGTGGCGGAATTGCCGCCGAAATGGCAACCGGTGCATCTGGCAGGGGGGAAGAAGGCGTCTCCGTAGCCATGGCTAGCCGTCATCCGGGGCTCGTTGATGGTGAACCAATTCTTCACCCGATCGCCGTATGTCTTAAAGCAAAAATCTGCGAATGCTGTGAAGTCACCCCTGCGAAAATGGTAGCCATAATCAGAAAATAAATCAAGTCATATATATGGGTATGCGAATCAGAGACCTGGTTATATATTCTAGTCAGAACTCATACAAAAGGAAAGACAAAAACCATACAAGTGAATTTAATTTTTACCACGATCGATGGATCTCCAAACAGTGGTTGATAAAAGCAAGGATTCTTCAGTTGTGGCAATCATTATTATTCAAGAAGACATTTGAAACAGGATAATATAGGTCCCTTTTAAAACCTTATATATTAAATATGGTTTTAGTCCAATTGTGAATACTAATGTGCACATAATATTTTTTTTCGAGTTGTTTAAAGTGACATGTGAATTTTCTAATTCGGACATGTTTCCAAAATTTTCTAGTTTACAGATGGCTTTGGATTTTTTAAGGCACTTCGATTGAAGATGATAAGATATTCAGAAACTAAATCGATTTGGTATGGAATTCATTTTAATCAAACATAATCAAAAAGGTTTGATTCAGTTGTAGACATTAGCTATTTATTTGCACTTCCACTGTTGAGACATGTGCCATCTCTTTATAATAACTGTGCTTTGATGCATCTTATTTAGAAGATGTGAAGCTGGGAACCTTCCATTAACTAAAAAAAATGCACAGTATATATATCATAAAGACTTACAGAATTCTGGGGCTTAGCCAGCCATTGTACTGATCTTGCAGCACCTGAGGAAGGTCATAGTGGTAGAGAACAACATATGGAGTAATATCTGTTGCACAGCAAATTAAACAAGCAAAAATACCCTTAATCGACACAATTCTGAAACGTGGAGGAAATAAAGAAATTTCCGTAGGAATTGAACTAAAAGAAATTAAAGGTGAAGAAAAAAGATCAATGTTAGTATTAGCATCACGTACGGTTCGCCAACAAGTAGTCGATGAGCCTGTGGTAATAGTCCACACCATCCTTGTTGATCCTCCCAATTCCACCTGCAACCACATGTGCATGTTATGTACTGCTGTGAAACAAAGCCCTATGTATGAATCACGGATTTCACCACCGATTGTTATATCAACACATACTGGGGAAAATGCGCGACCATGAGATTGAGAAGCGGTACGCGTCAAAGCCAACCTGGACCATATTGTCCACATCATCCTGCATTGTGCCACCAGGAAAAGAAAAAAGAAAATTACTGATCAATGATGGATCGATCATAAATCAACAATCAACACATAAATCATTCAGGACATTTCACTTCGATCACAAACCATGTAGCGATTGTACTCGTCGACAGTCACCTCCGCGGTGGAGTTATCAGGAGTAGTGCCTGCCCAATTCATCAAGCGCACACATGGATCAGATCAGAAGCACCAGGTGATGAAGAAATATATATTTACAAGAGAGATAAAATGCCGTGATGATGCATCTCGGCTCGATCTCACCTGGATACTTGAGGAAGGTGTCCCAGATGCAGGGCCCCCGGCCATACCTGTGCGTGTTCCCCTCCACCTGGTACGCCGACGACGCCGTCCCGAAGACGAAGCCCGGCGGGAAGCTCTGCCTGGTGAGGTTGAACTCCCCGGGCTTGTTGCCATGGGCGCCGATAGCCTGCAGGGAGAGGACGAGGACGAGGAAGACCGGCCGGAGGAGCCATGGCGCAGCAGTCGCCATGATGGATGGAGGAAGTGGTGTGAGATCGAGCGAGGCTGAGAGTCTGATCAGAGGTGCGCTATATATGGAGACCGGAGAGCGGAGGACATGATCCGGCAGCGCGCGGCATGCAACAGCAGAGCTGAAATGGTGGTGCTGGGTTTGAACAAGCTAAGATCGACCGTTTATCTCTCTCATGCACATGTACAGTAGCATGCGTGGTGAACTAAACACTCTTCCCGGTAACTGTGGAGCGCGCGGCGCCCGTTGCTCGTCCTGAGCCACCAGTATTTTTTTTCGGGACAACATGAATTTTTTTTAATCAAATATTACAGTGTATATGACGAAGCTAGGATAGATCAGTCCATTTCATGTTGTCCCGAGGATCCAAAATCAAACACACACGTAGTAACATACAGAGATCACATATATCTCAACTAACAAAACACAGAAACATCCATCAGACCGCATGTTGTTGTGGCCAAAAGAAAGCGCGCGTACACACACTTTTCAACTAAGAGCTGTGAGACCTTGGGGAGAAAAGCTGGCAATGCAAGTACTACTCCCGGTGGCCTATGATGAGTGGCGAATCTAGTCGGAAATTTCATAGGGCTGACTTATACTCAAAATTTTTTGCTACCAACGGCAACTTATGTTTTAGGAAAAATTATAGAACAACCAGCAAAAATCGAGATGTTATCCTTGTAATAATAGAAGTATCAATAATAGGGCAAATGAAGTATAGAACCAGCCATTTATATAGACAAGTCAATCAAAAAATGACATTAAAAAAAAAACGCATTGAAGAATTTAAAAAGAACATCTAGAGTTCTAGACATACCTTTCCTAAAATACTAAGAACATCGAGACCGTTTTGGAGGTGATACACTCATCTTCCGATCTTTCATTGATTGGAAAGTCCTCTTAATTTTATCAGGATCAAGTCCTCTAGAAATTTCCTTCTCAATGTAGCACTGTTTGTTGACGGAACCATTCATCGATCTCCTTCTCATCTACCACCCACAATGGCTTCATCCGCTCTCCCATCCATCGCTAAAATTCTTAAATCCCCAAATCACAATTCACAAATCAGTGAAACACGCACCCGGTAGTTAGCACTCCAGTCTCCTATCTCCAGCAGGCAGAGGGCCAGACCACTAGAGGCAGTAGCAGGCCAGCTGGCTGGCTAGGGCTTGACCGCTTGAGGGCGGAGAGGGTACCCCTGTTGTGCCTGGTTGTCGAGACTCGAGAGGGTACGCCGCCTGGGGGTCTTGGTACCCCGGCTACACCTGGTACTACGGGTCATGGTGCCCAGCCTGGGCCTAGTACTGCGGGTCATGGTGCCCAACCTGCGCCTGGTACCTAGTCGGCCCATGGTACCCAGCCTGCGACTGGCACCCAGGCTACGCCTGCACCTGGTACCCAGGCTGCCCCTGATGGTCATGGTAGTGGGGAGGGAGCCCCAGCCAGTGTGGAGAGGATGAGTTGAAACGACGTTGGTGCATCGCACCTGGCACGAGAATTGTAGAAGTCGATGGTGTCCTCACGGAGGACGAGGAGGAGGGCGGACGGTGGACAGGAGCGAGCCATGCTGAAGTCAATGGTGTCCTCAGGGGACCACGAGGAGGCTCGTCCTCTCCACCGCCACCGGTCCTATGGCAAACCAGGTAGTTTTCTGTTCCCTCCCTACTACCATGACCATCAGGGGCAGCCTGGGTACCAGGCGCAGGCGCAGCCTGGGTACCAGTCACAGGCTGGGCACCATGACTCGTAGTACCAAGCGCAGCCGGGGTACCAAGACCCCCAGGTGGCGTACCCTCTCGACAACCAGGCGCAGCAGGGGTACCCTCTCCACAACCAGGCACAGCAGGGGTACCCTCTCCGCTACCAAGCGTAGCTGGGGCACCATGCCCCCCAGGCAAGGCTCCCGAAAGTTCCAATCCTTCCTATAAGGTCACCAGTCCTATGGCAAATCAGGCAGTTCTCTGCTCTATCCTATCATTTATTGATTACTGATTTGGTGTAGAATATGGTTTGATTAGGAGGAATGGATTAAACTTTTAGGTTAATGGTATTGTTCGTTTTCTACATCTCTACAGCTGCTTTTATTCCGAAGACTATAACCAAACCGAGTGGGTGACACCCAATAGCTATATGGAGAGATATCCAGCATTGATCAGAACTGTCTCATCCCCAGGAGCGATCCACCTGTGCTGGTGATGTCACCAAGCACAAAGGTGTTGTGGCAGTCTCTCATTGACCTTGTAGTTTTGAACAGACAGAGGGGTTATTGCATGTCAGAGTCAATTAGAGCTGAGAACCTCCTGGTCTCTAATGTCGATGGTCGCTTTGCATTGAGAGACACATCAGCTACAGACCTTCCTGAGTACGATTATGACTTTATTGGGTTTGAGGCTGTAAGGGATCTTTGTTGATGGTAGTTATTGCTCAATTTTAAGCATCAACAAGACATGAAAAGGGGCATAAAAACATCCTCAAACATAGAATAGGGTTTAAACTGACAGAATTCCACGAGTTTTGGTGAATCTGTGTTTTGCAGGGTGTTACTCAGAAAAGAACCAAGGGAGACCGACAAGTCAGATCAAAATATCGAATTCCGACGCGAAAGGAGAATAGGAACATTCCAGAGAATACCAGAGACACGCCTGACGAAGCGAGGCTCGGTTGGCATCTAGGGGGGATTGGCCGATCCCCCTGACAGGTCGGCCGATCCCCCAGAGACTCTGTTTCGCGTGCGCTTTGACGTGGACCCACATCCTGAAATTTCACGCAATCTCCACCGCCCGTCGAAGTCGGATTGATCCAAGGGCTACGGTTCATCCCACCGGCCTATATAAGGACCCCCAGACCTCCCAGGGTTTCATATCAGATATCAGATCTCATATCTCTCAGATCAGAAGAGAAGAGCTCTCCACCAGAGATTAGGGTTAGACACTTAAAGTTCTAGTTTAGACCTAAATAGTAGATTGAAGTAGAGTTGAGCCTTCGGCTCAGGATTCTGGATCACCTGTCTACTTAAGATTGGTAAATCTGTTGTATTACCTTTTATTATGACTTTATGTTATTTTATGACTATGTTTCAGTTTGTTATGTTCCTAGTTTATTCTAGTAGTATATTTGATATAGTTATGATTGGTAATGAGTTTATGCATGAGTTCGCAAAGCGCCTAATCCAGTACTCGACTGCGTTAAGTGGTAGATTTTATAGAGGCATGGTGCTTAGATATTATTTGCCTGCGAATGCGCTTTATATGCCGGGTCATGTGGTAGATCGCAGATGTGACACTCCCATTGAGTCCTTTGTAGTCCACTCCCCATATGTAGAAAGAGTAGAACTAAGTTATGAAGGTAGACTTGCTCTATTCTTGTTCTTCCTGAATAATGTTCCTGATGCATAGATAAAGAGTCAATTGTGCTATATATGATTGTATATTTGGTAGAGTAGATGAATAACATAATTAATTAGGAATGACATAAGAATCTGACCTCTTAAGTAATCCTATGTTTTAGTTGACTTTAACTTTGAGTAGTCCACACCTCTCTGGAGTGATATCTAAGCCTTTATTATCATATTCATATCTTTATTATTGGCTTACCCTGTTTAAGTATGTGCTATGTGATTGATTCTATTCATAAGTAATGTATCTTGAATCTATCCACTCATGCGTGGCTCCATACCTTCTCCCTGTGGTAAAAATATAAATTGACAACCCTGTAATACTCGGGTAAAATGCTACAATGATATAATTAATCTGTGCACTTGCAGATACTTTGAACTTGATTATTTATATTTATATCCTCTTTAGTCACTTGCATTCATAATAACTGCTTAGTATTAATCTGAGTAGTTTCCATACATGTCTCTTATATTCATGGTAGGGATGACAACTTAGTTATTGTAAGAGATATATGTTTAAAAGAGGTGTCTAAGTAATTTACCAAGTGACACTTAATTAATACCAACAACCTTTTCATGGATTTACTGGTCAAGCAATATGGAGAAGGTGGTATTGCTCTTCTAAGTCATGGCATATCTCATCTCCTTGCCACTCTGGGTGACCGGTCAAAGGATGTAGTGTCTGCCCAACACCCTGCCTTGATGTCCTACGAGAAGTGGGCTCAGTTGATGATCAGGATTCATGAGCTCCTGACTATGGAATTAAGATATTGCTACAGGAGAGGTCATGAACATGATGCTCAACTTGTGTTTTTAGGATTGTCTAATCTGTATCCCAACCTCAGTGATATGCACCCTTCCTTTAAGAGTTGGTGGCAACATACAAAGAAGATCTCAATAGCTACGAATGAGCACAGTGCACCATGGATCACTGATCCAGTGGTGGAACTAGGTCGCTGGCTAGTTAGAATGCATCGCCACGCCGTTATCCACACACACAATATAGAGCTATGTCGAATTGCAAGATGAGCGAAGTACACAAAGAAGGATGTTGTTGGATTGCTTCAATCAAGTGCCCAGAGTATCTCCCCGACGCAGTTAGCTTATGTGATGAACAGGAAGTGTGGAAATTTCTTAAGCTTAGCATAGATGCGAGGAATCCCAAGTAAAGGTACATCCCTCAAATTCTGCCCATGTCTCAAAGTCTCTATGTTAATTGATGCTGCATTTTCCTTAAAGCTGATGTGTTAGTATGAATATCTGTGTCCTTCTTGTTTATCTGATTTGACTCGGATTGACTCTTTTTGTGTATCTGATTTGACTCAGATTGACTCTTTTTGTGTATCTGATTGACTCTTTGAACGAATAAAATTGTGATTGACTCTGATTGATCTTTGAACGAATAACATTATTAATCTAACATGTTATGAGGCTAGACAAACAAAACTGAAGGTGTAGAACTGTAGTCTGTAGACACATGTGGGAAAAAATCCAAGTGTAATAATCACTGTAGTCTTAAATTATCTGTGTAGCAAATGTAGTCAAAATGAATCACAAAGTATGTGGATGTTCCTAACCTATGGTCCTATGCTTAACTATGACCTCAACGTATCTAATAAGAAAGAGATGTAAGTGGAGAAAACGGGAGAGAGCGAAATGAATGAGAGAGCTTGAATCCCCTTCCATCTTCCTCCTCTCCTCCTTTTATACGAAAGTTAGGGAATGAAGGTGTTCATCATTTCCCCTAGTAGGGCATGTATTCTATAAAAGAACCTCTAGCTAGGGACCACAAATAGGCGCTGAATATTATCTTACAAGCCCTAAGCTATGTATTTGGACCCTAAACCCTCAACTCTAATGGTGCCCCTAACATATAACACATCCCTAATAGTAGCCCCTCGACTATTCAGTTTTGATCGAAAGTATCCAATAGTTGAATAAAACTAAATGTGGCTCAATCAACTCAGTTCCAACACACAACTCTCATCTAAATAGAGATATTCTATGAATGATTTTATCTTTAGCTAGTCTCTTTGGTGTCAACCTTTGCTTGATTTTTATGACTCTGTCTTTGGTAGCTTGCTCGTTCATATACATGGACTTGGGCCCTTGATACCTTCTTCTCATAATTGAGCCTTTGTCAAAGACATTAATGTAGTTAAGGTAGGACATAGGCAAGGTAGTTGTAGATGATCATGACACGTCTTCAAGTAAGCTTTCACACATGCATGCCACACAAGGCTTTTGTATTGGGGAAGAATGCCTATCCAAAGTGCTCCTCGCCACGCCTCCTCTTGGCTGGCCCTTGAAAATATTGATGAAGGCATAGCAATGATGTTGAAGTCAAAGCATGTCTTTGAGTCATTGGCAAACACATTATCAATGAAGTTGAAATCAATGGAGAACACAAGTATCATGGAAACCATGTGCACATGCTTTGGCTCTCATCATCACACATAGAAATTCTAGGAAAATTACCTCGATCCATACTATGCAGTCTAACATTTTACACTAGCCTATGGTGGTGTGATCAAAACAATACCAGATAAGTCTTAATGGCTACATGTGGATCCTAGATTCAAAGTCCTGCCACCACTCACTAACAAAGAGGTTGAAAGACAAAGGAAACTCAGAATACCTAGCTACATGGAGAACAAGGGAAGCAAGCCCAGGGGCAAATGCAAGCGCCAGGTGAAGTGTTAAAATTGCCTGGGTCCGTCCCACGGCGCGTCGCTCGCCTGCCACGACCATCGTGCCCTCGCCCGGGGATCCGTAGCACGCCAGCGCTGCTTGCACAACATACGCACCACGGACGCATGTGTTATTTCAGGAAACAACGTTAATGCATGGTAGATGCATGTGATGGCCGGCCAGCCGACGGCTATAGTGAGCGACGCACGAGTAGTGGGGGTGTAGTATGTGGCGGTGCCTAGCTTGGTCGGCGAGCGACTCCGAGACGAGGCAGCCAAGCAGGGCGGCGACGGCGGCAGCTTTCCTCATGGCCGAAAGCAACTAAGAGCTCTTCCTTTTTGGCTCTAGACTAGAGAGAAGAGTAGTCGGCCACCGGGTGCTATAGGGGCAGTATATTGTGTAGGAGTATATGTCAACATGTGCACGAGCACGGGCGTGGAAACTGGAAAGTCTTGCCTGGTGCATACGGGAACCCCAGGAGAGAGGTCTTGGTCTGACAAAAAATAGTTCGAAGCTCTAGATGGATGCGGTGAAACTATGGGTATATAAACTGTTTGGTAGGGCTCTTGCTGGTTGGTTCTCTGGAGGAGTCCTACCAAATGGTTTAGGTGGAGAAGTTGTTTTAATCCGTTTTTTCAGTGAGAAAATAGAAGGACCTCTACCGTTTTGAAAGAGCGATAAATTATGACTCCTTCAAAACGATGTCGGCTCCTCTAGAGGATCGGAGCTGAGCTAGTAATATCAAGGAGCCCACCCAAACATATTCTACTAGTGCTTTGGTCATAGGAAAAGATGAGTTTCTTCATTACACGAGCGGCTTCACTCTGCAAAGATGAGATTATGCGGTATAGATCGATTGGCAATGGCACTGATGCACCAAGCGCGTCAAGCCGATTGAAGACGTAGCTGCTTGTAGTAGCTTTATTCAGTTATGTTGGCATACTCAGCGTTAGGCCCCCTGCCACCAGTTATGGTGTGATTGGTTTGCAGAACCACCACTCCATCCTTCATGAATTGATGCATCATGAATTCATTCTGTGAATTAATTTTGATGAAACCAATTCATTCATCATGCATATACTGATTATTAGCTTGTGAGCAATGATATGGTGACGGATCAACTCATTCTATGCCTCAAACCCCAAATAAAAAAAAAGTAATGAGTGAGAAGAAGATGAACCACCTCATTTCTCAGACAAGCACACGCTTAGACAACTGTGCAGGTTTTTGTGGATGATTGAGAGTACCATTTCTCGTAACTACGTAGGCACGCACGTTAATGTTTCTTTCGGTGACTTGACTAGCTGTGGTAGGCAAATGGAAAAGCTAGCTTAGCGGTTAAAATTAACATTCAGCGAGGTTGCCTTGATCGTCTCTAGGAGGTATCGAGAAGATTGACGTTGTGCAGCCATATATGGACGGTGACTAATACTACTCCAAAGCGATGGTCTTGGCTAATACATGCTAGTACTACACACAAACTCAGGAGAAATGTGATCGGTTGGCTTCGCCACAAGCTATTATTGGCTTATTGCTCGGTGTCGTCTTCTTCTCTTCTTTCCAACACCCAAATGAGAAGAAGAGAACGCGTGCAACGGTGGACGGCGAATATTCAGCGAGTCCGTCCGTCATTTCTGAATGAGTCCGCCCGTCATGCAATGTCCCAAGAGGATTGTTTGCAAACAACTCCCGTCCTCATACGAGTTTAAACAATTCACGTCCACGGATGATACATAGTCTGATTCCAATCGGCAAATTGCCCTCTGTATCTGAGTATCTCGTAGTGATCTGTTGACTAAATTTAAATAATAAGATAATAATATTTATGACACCAATTTATTAAATATATTTTTATAGTATATTTATGTGATGTCATAAATCTTTGTATTTCTCTCTATAATATTGAACAAACTTCACACAATTTGATTCTCCAAGATTCATAGAATGGCTTATAATTTAGAGTGATTTTTACAGATTATGTGAAAGGTTTCACTCAGAGGATGTCTGACTAATTAAAAAGCATCAATAGCTCCACATTATTCTAATTCCAAAGAAGGATGGTCCACAAACCGTGTCTGATTACAGAACATTCTCTTTACTCGACTCCTTCATAAAGCTCCTAACCAAGTTATTGGCAAATCGATTATAGAAGCAAATAAAGGGTCTCATCCACCAAAACAGTATGGTTTCATTACATCAAGAACCATCCAAGACTGTTTGGCATGGGCACTGGAGTATACACACAATTGTCACTCCATTTTCTTCTAGAAAGCTTAAAGCTTCACTGTTAATCATGAATCCAACACTCACAAATAAAAAAAAGGAACGGATTATCTTGAAAACTGATTTTGACACTAGTACACAGGAGCTCTACAGTGGCGCCGGGCATTTTTTTTACTGGCGGTTTCATTCACCGGCTGCTAGTGCAAATAAAATGGAGGGACAGAGTTAAGAACCGCCAGTGAAAACTAATTAACACTGATGGTTTTCTTAAGCCAACCGCCAGTGAAAATCGTAACTTAACACTGGCGGTTTCCTTAAACACCATTTACACTGGCGGTTGAGCTAAGCCAACCGCCAGTGTTAAGGTACTATTTTCACTGGCGGTTGGCTTAAAAAAACCGCCAGTGTTAAGGTACTATTTTCACTGGCGGTTGGCTTAAGAAAACCGCCAGTGTTAATTGATTTTCACTGGCGGTTCGTTAGACCAACCGCCAGTGTGAAATCTGCTATAAATACCCCTTCTTCTCCCCCCGACCGAACAGTTACTTACAGCCAGCCGCCATTGAAAGCATTTATGGAGGTCCGGATCTACCAAAATACAAGGGGGGAGGTTTTCTTCTTCATTTCTTTGGAGGAGGTTGCTAAGAAAGGTTAGTTTATGTATCTTTTGCCTCTATTTAATTTACTTTGCTCAATTTAAGCCACCTTTTGGATCTAGCGTTTGCCATGAGTTAGAGAGAATGATTGCTAGGTTATTGCTTTTATTTATTCAAATTAGGTTGTTTATGATGGTTAGATAGTGTATCTCTTGTCTCCCTTTTCATAATTACTTTTCAATTTAGGTTATATTAGTTTTTTTCATGAATGATGTGTACTCTTGTGTATTCATGTAGGGAGAGCTAGTTTTTTTAGTTTTTTCTATTTTTTTAATTGGGTGTCTATTCTTCTATTTTTTAATTATGTTAATAGGTTGTTAATTAGTTTTCTATTTTGTTTATTATAAATTATCTTTATTATTTGCAAAATATTCAATCTTTGACACTGAGAATGAGTCTTAACACACATTATTCTTCTAAATTTTAGTGAACTAAGGTTCCAAAGGTCTACAAATTCAAAAATTCTCAAGTGAACGGTTTTCATCTGTATTTCTTCGAACAAGGTTGCTGGAAAAAAGGTTCGTTAATTAAATAATATCTATAAACAATCATGTTTATTTTGCATTGGTCATAATAAACTCATTATATTTTTACAGTTAATGATGGAGAGGTCATTCTGGATGTACAATTTATCACGAGTTGATCCATCATACATACCTGAGGTGCAGAGGTTTATCGATGCCGCTAAGATTCATGCTTGAAGGTCAAATACGAAGCACATATATTGTCCATGCATAGACTACAAGAATGTTATCGTATTTGATGACACGAAAACAATATTTTCTCATCTCGTGTGCCGAGGATTTATGGAGAATTACCTGATTTGGACAAAGCATGGAGAGGGTAGCTCTGCAGCTTACACAACTGGTACTCCTGTGAACATCGGTGTCGATGGTGCAGATATGCTTGCTGACGGATGTCATTTCATACACGAGAGACAAACACCTTGTCCTCAGAGTGAACATGTTGTGCCTAATGCTGATGGTCCGTCCAATGTTAGTGCTGAGGAAGATGCAGACTTCTTAGATGCAATATTGCGTAGTCATTTTGATCCATCTATCTTCTTCATGAAAGGTACGGAGGAAATGAGGAAGGCTGCACAAGAGCCTTTTTTCGATGAGTCTAAGGGTTGCACGAAAGATTTCACGACGTTGCGGTCAGTGCTAAAGTTATTGATGGTAAAAGCCCGGTATGGTTTGTGCGATGCTGGCTTCGATGCGTTCCTGAGTATTCTCACAGACATGCTTCCAAAGGAGAATAGAGTTCTTGCTAACACATACTACGCAAAGAAGGTAATCAGTCCGCTTACAATGGGTGTCGAAAAGATCCACGCATGTAGAAACCATTGTATGCTATATCGAGGTGATGAATACAAAGACTTGTATAGTTGTCCTAATTGTGGTGCAAGTAGATACAAGATGAATAAAGACTATCAAGAGGAAGATTGTGCCACCACCGTGTGTACGGGGAAGAAGCGAAAGAAGACCCAACAAAAGACCCAACCCACCAGGAAAGATAAAGAAGAAGTAGACTACTACGCGCAGAAGAAAATTCCTGCTCTGGTGATGTGGTACCTTCCCGTGATTGATCGATTGAGGTATTTGTTCGCAAACGCTGAGAATGCCCAACTTATGAGCTGGCATGCTTCAGATGAGCACAAAAACGATGGAAAGTTACGACATCCAGCCGATGGCAAGCAATGGCAAGATTTCAATGCCAACCATTCAGAATTTGCTAAGGAGCCACGAAATGTTAGGTTCGCTCTGAGTACGGACGGAATGAATCCATTTGCCGAGAGGAGCAGCAAGCACAGCACATGGCCGGTGATCCTCACCATCTACAACCTTCCACCTTGGTTGATGCATAAGCGTAAATACCTTATGCTAACCATTCTTATTTCTGGACCTAAGCAACCCGGCGTTGACATAGGTGTATTTTTGGAGCCGTTAATGCAGGACATGAAAATATTGTGGGAAATAGGAGTCGAAATATTGGACGAGTACCGCCAAAAAACTTTCACACTGTATGCAATTATTTTTGTGACCATCAACGATTACCCTGCTCTCTTTACATTATCAGGGCAGTTCAAGGGAAAGCTTGGATGCGTAATCTGTATAGATGGAACCGCTTACGTGTTCCCTGATGCATCAAAGAAGATAGTGTACATGAGGCACAGACAGTTCTTATCGAAAGGGCACAGGTACCGCTTGCGAAAGATAGATAAGTACTTCTACAATAATGATGAACTGCATTCTACTGCTCCATCGGGTAACAGTAAAGGTCAAACAGTTTTCAGAATAGTCAGCAACATCAAATTTGTTTTTGGGAAGAAGACAAAAGACGGAAAACCAAGAAAGGATGTGAAACCAACTCCACGGGCCACATTCAAGAAGATGTCTATTTTCTTCAAGTATTTGCCATACTGGAAAGAGTTAGACATACGACACACGATCGACGGTATGCACGTTCAGAAGAACGTCTTTGAAAGCGTCTTTGGCACGTTGCTTGACATAAAGAGTGAAAGGCCATATTTGGTTTTGGGTAATTGATGAAACCTAGTTTGCTAATAGTGTGCTCTAAGTGTTTCATGAGAACAATTAGCAAACAAGATGGAGCAAAGGACCGGGTCGGTGGAGGCCACAAGTGAAGGGCAATGACGGCGTCCATGAAAATGGTGTAAGCCCATCAACAAAGGAGAAAGCCCTAAATGACGGCATCCATGCAAATGGTATAAGTCCATCATCAAAGGTGTCCACAAGGTCCATCAAGAGATGAGAAGGAAGTTGATAAGAAACCGGGAGCTCAAGGCAAAGGTATAACCAATAGGAGCTCTTTTGGTTTTGGTGATCAAGACTCCATAGAGGGAGTGATCACATTTAGGATAGATAGCCGTACTATCAAGAGGGGAAAAATCGTTGATGAAATACGGTTATCAAGTGCCACTAGGTGTTCATGATCATTGCATTGCATATAGATGCTAGTGACATTAACAAACCCTTGGAAAACTCTTTTGAAAAGCTAACACACGTGCACAAAGTGTAGAACACTTGGTGTTAGCACTTGGGAATAAAGGGTAAAAGGTTTGAGTGAAAATCCTAAGAAAACAGGGCGTCGGACCCTAATTTCGCCTGAGCGTCGGACCATTGCCTTCGGTCCGACGGCTAACTCTTCAGCGGCGTCGGACGCTTAGTTTCTGAGCGTCAGACTATTGTCCGAGCGTCCGACAGTGCTGAATGAGCGAGAGCTGACACGTGGAGAACTCAGAGGGCGTCGGACCGTTCTGTTTAGTCCGACGGTGTGCGTCGGACTATCGTCCGACGGTTTTCAGCGCTCGGGGAGCTCTCTGGAAATGTCGGACCGTGGTTTCGTTTAGTCCGACGCGCAGTGAAAATTCAGTCCGACGGTGGTCTACTGCTGAGGGCGTCGGACCGAGGGTTTTGGTCTGACGATGCTCTGTCCGACAGTGAGTTTTGGTGCGAGAAAATAGCTGTTGTGTTTCAACAGTCGACTTCAAACGGCAGAGGACACGTGGCGTCTATCCGAGGCGTCAGACCGGTGCTGTTAGTCCGACGGTTTGGCCGTCGGACAGTCCGACGGTACGCAGTTTTGTCCAAACGGCTAGTTCTTTGTGTGTGGCTTATAAATAGTCACTTGGCCGGTTTGGGAAGCATCTCTTGACACACCTGAATATCATAACATACTTGTGAGCCTTCCCACTCCATTCTCACTCATCCTACTTGATTGTGATCATCATTTGGTGAGATTGGAGAGCATCAAGTGCATTGCATTGCTTGAGATCATCTAGAGGCACTTGGTAGTTGTCTTTCACAGTGGTTTCTCCTGTTACTCTTGGAGTTTGCCGACTCTTAGACGGCTTGGAGCTGCGAAGATCATTGAGGGGAGTTGGTGATTGTCTCCGCCTCCGATCGGTGAAGTTGTGAGGGGTTCTTGAGTCTTCTCCGCGGGAGATCACAAAAGGCTACTCTAGTGGATTGCTCGTAGCTTGTGGATCCCCATCTTGTGTTGGTTGTGTGGCACCCTTGAGAAGGGTTTGGCGTGTGATGCCAATTAGCGCGTGAACCTCCAAGTGGGTGTATCGCTACAACGAGGACTAGCTTGCCGGCAAGCAAGTGAACCTCGGTAAAAAAATCTTGTGTCATCTCTCTACTGAGGATTTCTATTGTATTGTGATTGATTATTCATTTGGTACTCTCTACTCTTCACCGGCGGTATAAGATTCACTCTCTCTACTCTTTACACTCTCGCACTTACTCTTGTATAGCTTGTTAGCTTAGTTGCTCACTTAGGAGTAGAGTAGAAGTAGCAACTTAGTTTATCGTGTGTGAAATAGAAACTATAACTTAGAACGGTTAGGTGGCTTGCAAATTTTAGTAGGCTAGTGCAAGAATTCATTTCGCCATTTAATTGTCTAACCATTTTGTCTTAAGTGTTGTTTGTAGAAGTTTTTATAGGCTATTCACCCCCTCTCTAGCCATTTAGGACTTTTCAAAGAGCAAGACTAAGGATGGATTCAACTCACGTATGGACATGGTAAATTTGGGCATAAAAAAGGAACTGCACCCTGCTCTTCTAGAAAATGGGAAGTACCACCTCCCGGCAGCAAGTTACAACCTCAACACAGAGGAGCAACGTGCGATGTGTGTGTGGTGGAAAAATTTGAAAGTTCCATCTGGATTCTGCTCTAGCATAAGGAGTATTGTGTCAATGAAAGACCTTACACTGACCAATTACAACTCACATGATTGTCATGTCATGCTGACTACTTTTGTCCCTGTTGCCATCAGGGCTATAAATCCGGTGTTCTTAAAGATGGCAATCATCAGGTTGTGCTACTTTTTCAATAAGGTCTCACAGAAGGTTATTGACCGCGATGAGCTGCCATCACTTCAAGAATTCACGGTGGAGACTCTGTCACAGCTTGAGATGTGTTTCCCACCATCATTCTTTGATATAATGGTTCACCTTGTGACGCGCTTGGTGCCGCAAATAGAGGCATTGGGGCCCATGTATTTGCATGAGATGTAGACTTATGAGCGTTTCATGTCAGTACTGAATGGCTATGTATCAACTCGTGCTCGTCCTGAGGCGTCCATGATAGAAGGGTACTGTACCGAAGAGGCCACTGTTTCTGGTGGCCCATTCTGTAATAGTGTCCTAAAAGACCAGATTGCAATAGGTTTGCCTCCGTCACGACACGATGGTAGGCTACATGGAAGTGGGAGGACTGGACGGAAATCTTTTATCCCGTCAGATTACAAGGTTGTCCTCGAAGCACACTATAGCATCCTGCATCAGCTCTCGATAATGGATCCTTTGATCGAGCGTCACATAAATGATCTTCGCCAACATAATGGTGGGCACATGGACGATTGGGTCAAGCAGGAACACAAGCGTCGGTTCATCGCATGGCTAAGGGAGCAGGACATTCTAGATGGGGAAACGTTTGAGGAACAAACCATCAAGAAGTTATCGTGTGGACCACCACGCCAGGTCACGACATGGCAAACCTACAACATCAGTGGCTTCACATTTTGTATCAAGTCCAAGGACAAAAAAAGC
Organism: Eremochloa ophiuroides; assembly: GCA_038502445.1. Lineage (NCBI taxonomy): Eukaryota > Viridiplantae > Streptophyta > Magnoliopsida > Poales > Poaceae > Eremochloa > Eremochloa ophiuroides. The sequence continues at coordinate 101,390,136 of JAHLJS010000003.1, forward strand.
ATGGCACAAAACAGTGGTGTTCGATGCGAGGCCATAGATGATGCAACTGGTTAGATTAGTATATACTTTGGCTTCATTGAGGACATATGGGAACTAGACTATGGTACATTTCAGATGCCTGTGTTTCGTTGCCAATGGGTTGAAGACAAACATGTCATAGTAGACAACTATGGGCTCAGAGTTCTTGATCTAAGTAAGGTAGGTTACAAAGGTGACCCATGGATCCTTGCTAACCGTGCCGCACAGGTCTTCTATGCTGAACAAATCCTTTCTAAAAATGAGAAGAAAAGTTCCGACAAGCCAAAGCATATAGTTTTCCCTGGGAAGCAACAAGCTCTAGGAGTTGATGGTGTAACTAATCTGGAGGATTTTAGCCAATTCAGCGACATGTCTCTCTTTGTAAACCATCCAGTGAAGATAAGACACGTTGAGCGAAGCATCCCACAAAGTTCGTTGCCATGGGTGCGCCCCGATGGACAAGGAAGAACAGTAGCTGGCTAGATTCTATTTGTCATTTGTCATGTAATCCATTTTCTATCTCAACATGTATCCTATGCTACATTTAACATGTTTACATTTATCTATTTTAAAATGTTTACATTTCTCTATTTGAACATGTTTACCCTAAAAATTTTAAACCCTAGCTAAACATTTCTGGATACCACCCTAGTTAAACCAAGCTAAACCAAGCTAATTAAAAACCAAGCTAAACCCTAAACCCTAGCTAAACCAAGCTAAACCCTAGCTAAACCAAGCTAATTAAAAACCAAGCCAAACCCTAAACCCTAGCGAAACCAAGCTAATTAAAAACCTAGCTAAACCCTAAACCCTAGCTAAACCAAGCTAATTAAAAACCTAGCTAAACCCTAAATATAATATAACAAAAAATAATGTGCATGTGCATAAATATAAACATAAAACATCACATAAAATTATTACTACAGGCGGTTAACAATGTGAACCGCCAGTACAAATTGTACTGGCGGTTCACATTGTCAACCGCCTGTAAAAAGGGTTTGTACTGGCGGTTCACATTGCCAACCGCCTGTACAAACCCTTTTTACAAGCGGTTGACAATGTTAACCGCTAGTACAAACCGGCCTCAATATAAACTTTGCCCGCCCCACTCCCAAATTTTCCTAAGTCCCGAAGGCGCCATTCAGTTCAAACCACGCCGTCAGGCTGCCGCGCTGCGCCACACCACCGCCACACCGGAGACCGCCGCCCGTCCGCCGCCGCGAGCCGTACCTCTCTGTCCCTCGCTCGTCGTCATCACCGGAGACCTCCCCCGGCTCGCGCGGGCACCGTCTCCCTCTCTCCTTCCAGCCATCGTCGAGCGAAGCTCTCCGGTAAGGCCCCTAGCTCTTCCCTCTCGTTTCTTCCTCTCCCAGGTTTTCTTTCTCTCCTCGGCGCGCGCGGTGGTCCTCGACGGCGGCGGTCCTCCTCGACGGCGGCAGTGGTGCTCGACGCGGCGACGCTAGGCGCATGGTGGCGACGCGGCGATGCTAGGCACACGGTGGCGACGTGGCCCGAGGTGCTGCGTGAGGATGGGTGCGCGAGGATGGGTGGAGCGCGCTGGAGGCCCTTGTTGCACTCCTCTGCGGCGGCATCAGCGGGCGGTGCGGCGGCGCACGGCGGCGACTGCGCCCTGGCGGCTTCGCGGCTGGTGGGCCGGCCTGCTACCAAGTGGGCCGACCCAATTTCATTAGGGAATAATTTCGTATTTTCGAAAGAAATGAATAGTGCTGAATTTTCGGTTTTTTTAATAAAAATGATTGCTGCACAAAAATAATAAAATAAATTGGGAAATAAATTGTGCGGTTTCTTTATACAAGTGTATTTGAGTCCGTATACAAATTGGAAAACAATATTGCATATACGAAGACATTTTTTATATAATGGGCCAGCCACTTGGACTTTTTTTGTTTAATTAGATTTTAGTTTAAATAGGTTTTAGTTTATTAGTTAGGTTTTTCATATTGTTTAATTAGGATTTAATTGTTTAGTTAGGTTTGTTTTAGGTTTTTCATATTGAAAAACAATATTGCATATACGAAGACATTCTCATATTGTTTAATTATTAGTTAGGTTTTTCATATTGTTTAAATAGTTTTAATTATCATGTGTATTTTATTTTTTGTGATATATGTGATATGTGTATTTCAATTTCTCCAATTATCATGTGTATTTCAATTTTTGTGATATATGTGATATGTGATATATGTGACATATATGCCATCTCTTATTTCAGATGTAAAATGCTAAAATAAAAAAATTTAAAGAGAGATGTATATATGCGACGTGCTATGTGCGATGTGATATATGCAAGCTCGATGAACTTTGTTTCAACACATTCATAAAATTTAGTTTAATTAGAGTTATATTTTATGTTAGATTACCGCGATGACGACTTCACCATCAGAGTCCTCTCAACATAACGAGCCGAGTGAGCAACAATATCAAAATCCAAGTGATCCGTGTCCCAGCGTAGATAGGAAGGCTCGTCGTAAAATGGAACGCGACCCTACTTACGATCCACGAGAAGACGAGGTAACATACACGGAGTTCAACGAATCCCTTCTATCTATATTTGTACTCATCCATGATTTCATGTGTGCGCCCAATTTTATGAACAGGAGGTCATGTCTCAAATGCGACAACTAGTAGAAGAAGAATTGCAACACGAAGACCAAGGGCCAGAACCTACCGATACGAGCACTGAAGAATCAAGGAAGAGGAAATTGAGTGATCGGAAAACGAGGTGACAGGGGATCAAACAAGTGGGATAGTAACACATATAGGGTGCTAGACGTAAGTGCAAAAGGAGAGCCCCTAACTCCACAAGAGGTGCAAGCTAAGTTTCGAAACACGATTGGTTTCTTAGTTAGGGATAATCTTGATATCACAATATCTCAGTGGAAAGATGTGCCAGATTTGGTCAAGGCAAACTTGTGTCAAAAGTTGTCAAAGAAGTTTGTTCTGCCTCGGGGTTTAGAGGAACTCAGTAAAGGGTTATGCAATGAGGGCAGTTGGCCATCACATTTCGCAACTGGAGGTCTGAATTGAACAGCAAATATGTGAAGACAGGGTTGGACCCCACCAGCAAGTACAACATTACAGAAGGTCAGTGGGCTGTTTTCAAAGAGCAGAAGACTAACCCAGAATTCTTGGCCCGGAGCCAAGCGAACTCAGCACTTGCTAAGAAGAACAAGTACCACCACCACCTTGGCACAGGTGGTTACAAGCGGCAGGTTCCCAAATGGAGGGAAGAAGAGGCTGCGAAGAAGGCAGCAGGGTTGCCCATGTTGTCTGAGGAACTTGGCGAAAGGAGCGCGAACTGGCTTCGTGCTCGCAAACCAAGAGAAATATCTGAGTCAAGTGCATCTTTTTCTGATCCAATGGTTGAAGAAGCCGCGAAGAATATTTATGAGGCGGCAGCTCATGTGAAGGAAGGAAGTGCCAAGGCCACAAAGGGAGCGGGACATCCTTACTCTTGGTCTTGGTAACCCCGAGCACCCTGGTCGTGTACGAGGCATCTCGTCAAGGCTAGGATGGAAAGAAGGATTCGGCGTGGTGTGGGCCGGAATGTACAAGAAACGTGATCGATACAAGGAGGACTTGAAAGATTTTTCTAGGAGCAGGCAAAGCAAGCCTTCAACGGCATGGTGACTAAATTAATAACAAATCCTGATACCGAGCTTGCACAGCAATTGGTGGGTGTCATGTCTACTGTTCAACAAAGGACGAACACCCAACAGTCTCTGCAGATGCAGCTGGTGCCGGTGACACAGCCCTTAGGAGCTCAGCAGTTGATAGCACAGTCTGCAAATGCTCCAAGCAGTGTCACGTCTACGGCAAAGGTTCGCTATCCAGTTGATGTCATTGACGTGCCAACGCCTTGCTCACTAGTCATAAGCTATGGCATTACCAATGTTCGTACTAGGGAAGTAGGCACTGGCTTCGCAATCCCTGGATGGACGTTTCATGGTGCAAACATTCCAGATGAGTACTACAGGGTCGAAGTGGTGACCGTAGTGCAAGGACATGAGGATGACATGTTGGACATCCCTGCACCCGAGGGCATTGAAACACTGGGATAAGCCATCAAGAATTTCATCCTTTGGCCTAGGCAAGACATCAGGTTGAGTGGGCCACCACCATCTACCGAGCATAGTATTCATAATGACCCACCACCGTCGTCATCACCTTAACCGGCCTCTTCCTAGCTCACCAAATTCAGCCTGTGCATCCAATTCCAGAACCTCCGCCACCAGCATCTCCTATCAACTATCCACCTTCCCCAGCAAGCAAAGAGAAACAACCTGAGAAAACATCGACCCCAACTGGGCCCACAAGAGAAACAACATGAGCAAACATCGACCCCGTCAGCCCTACAAACCAAAGAAAGCCCCCCACCAGCAAAGAAGAGGAATGTTGTTCCCAAAATGGTCTCTCCACACCGGCCAAAGCAAAAAACTGCTGGGACCATGCTGTGGTTGTCAGGAATAGCACGCAGCCGCACAAGTCGTGTCGTTGAGTGTTCTGAGGCTGAGGAATCGGGGAAATCCTCTGTGAAGACCATACAGATCAGGAAGCCAACGAAAGAGGATTATGAAAATGTCCCTGATACATATGTGCCGCGCAGGCCGCTTCTCACTTGGGAAAAGGTAACCCAAATCCCATCTCTAATTAAAAGAATGCAAGACTGGTACATGAGAGCAGCTTCTATTGGCATCGACGCTCTGAGCGTATGTATACCACCAAGAGCTTTTATGAACGGGCGAAGTAAAGCTGTGGTCACGTTCGAGGACATGCACTTGATGATGAACCTCAAGAGACTCGACGTTCAGCTCGTAACAGTGTGGGCATTGTAAGTGTTGCTCATATACTCACTTGATTATTATTTTGATGTATTATGTTTCAGTCTATGAGATTCATTTGAACATGTGCCTTGCAAACTACAACATGACCAGCAAGAGGAGAGATTTGGTATCGATCCTTATCAACACGCAGAAGAGAGGATTGGCTATCTCGAACCCACCGAAATATGCGAGGAGCGGCACACATTCAGGATCGGAAAGGACAATGACAAATTGAAGGACAAGACTGAGGAAGAAGCTAAGCAGATTATTACTAAGCTAGAAAGAGAGATGGAAGACATATACTGCCTATACTTAGGAAACTCAATGCTTCAATTTCAAGATAGGCAAGTCATAATGGCCCCATACAACTTTAGGTAAGCTCGAGTTTCTTTTTGCAATTAATGTTATTATTGTCTAATCTATATATATATGTGGCCCCGACCCATGCATCACGAGAACTTGATTCGTGCAGGGACCATTGGATTTGTTTTTATATTTATCCAAGACAGGGAAGGGTGCTTGTCTTTGACTCCGCATATTATGATCCCACTACGTATGCGCCATTCTTGACCTTCTTAGAGAGGTACGTAAGCCGAGAAATATTTGCATTCTTTCCTCGACGAGAGTTTGCATTGAGAATATATAACTTGGTGATTCTTTCGAAATCATAGGGCATATAGGTGGTATAAACTAAAAGGCGGAAAGCACGACAAAAACAAAAAAGGACCATTAACAATAAATTAGAAGTGATCAGTATGTTAGTTATTTATGACTACATATTTATCATCCATGTACAACACATAAGACAATGTTGCAACTAATTAAATATTCGCTTATCTGTTTACATATATAGTGCCACAAGCAACCACCCGGATCGGTCCACTGCGGATTCTATGTCTGTGAGTTTATGAGGGAGTCCGGACGGTACATCAAGAACGTTGATAAGATAAGTAATAGTCATTATAACCTTAAAGTTACAAATATGTATATGATGTTTATACATATTAATTAATATAGTTATATATAACTACAGTTGCGGAATTATAAAAAACTCAAGGTGCAGAACATGAGCACGGAGACTTTATACAACATAGTTGAGGACATGTGCTCATTCATCATGAAACATGTTATTTTAAGCAACGGGAATTATCACGACAATGAAGACACTCTAGGAAGTGAAGAGTTCAGAGAGTTAACGGAAATCAGCATGCTAGGGCTTACCCGAGAGGGTTATTAATTAGATGTGTAAATTTGAGATGTTATCACATGTAACTTTGATGAACATATATATATGTGTATATTATGAGCACAGTCATTTGATGTATATAAATATACTGTATAATAATTAAATTTTGTTTTGATATATTTGATCATGATCTAATACAGCTTAATATCTATAATAAATAAATAAATACATATATATGGCCGGGTAGGGGGCTGAAATTCCCTAAAAAGGGCGGCAATCTCCACTGGCGGTTGCATGTGAACCGCCAGTGGAAATATACTTCCACTGGCGGTTCCTTAAGAAAACCGCCAGTGGAATAGAAATATATTTACACTGGCGGTTCCTTAAGCAAACCGTCAGTGTAAATATATTTCCACTGGTGGTTCACAGGCAACCGCCAGTGGAAAGATTTATTTTTACTGGCCTCTCCCACTGGCGGCCCTGTGAAACGCCAATGAAGATGGCTTATCAACCGCCAATATAGAGCTTCTATGTACTAGTGTGAAAACCTTTTAAAAAGTTGAGAATGGATCAATATTGGAAATTCTTAGAGAAAAGGGATTTGGGTAAAAACGGATAAAATAGATTAAAGCAGTCCTAAAGTCTGGAACCTCCTCGGTCTTGTTAACTAGAGTGTCAGGGAAAGTTTTCCATTGCAAAAGAGGAGTTAGACATGGGGACCCTCTCTCTCCTTAACTATTTGTGCTTGCAACCGATTTGCTACAGTCGGTGATCTATAAGGCCAAGGTTTTGAGGATATTAAATCTGCCAATTCCCAAGATACACAAATGACTTCCCTATAATTATACACTTCTGTTGATGGAGACCTGTAGTAGATAACTTTTAGCCTTAAAAGCATTACTACACACTTTTGGTGAATCCAATGTCTAAAAGTGAACTATGCAAAGATAGTCATGGTACCAATCAATACAAGCCCATAGAAGCTAAATCACCTAGCCAGAACCTTCAATTACGAGATTGGAAGCCTCTCTTTCACCTACCTTGGGCTACCACTAAGTCTTAGCAAGCCAAGAGTTCTCCCCTTGGTTAATAGATGTAAAAGAAGACTAGCTTCTACTTCTAGTTTCTTGAATCAAGCAGGAAGATTAGAAGTCACAAACTCCATCCTGACTACAACGCCAACCTACTGCATGAGCATATTTCTATTGCATCAATCAGTCATTGACCAGATTGACAAACTAATAAAGCTCTGTCTATGGAGAGGTGTTGATTTAAATGCCAAACAAATGCCAAAGCAGTCTGGCCAAATGTTTGCAAATGCAAGGATATGGGTGGACTAGGTGTAATCACTAGTACACAAAAGCTCTGTGCTGGCAGTTGGGAACGCATTTCTACAGACGTTTCTCCCAACCGCTAGCGGGAAAGATTTCTACTGGCGGTTTCCTGTGAACCGCCTGTAGAAAAGGTATTTCTATAGGCGGTTCCTAAAGCGAACCGCCAGTAGAAAACTGATTTCTACAGGCGGTTCTCTTTAGGAACCGCCTGTAGAAACACGTTTTCCACAAGCGGTTCACATAACTAACCGCCTGTATTTAGTTTTCTCACCTTTTTTCAAAACAGGTTGTGCACTGTTTTTTAATATTATAATACGATACAATATTGAATATATTAGGTCCTATTATACAGTCATTATCAATACATATATATACAAAACATGCAATTAATTAATTAGTTATATGTACAAACATATTTAATATATACTTCTAAGTTTTTATATCACATGCGATATCGAGATATATATACAAATACACATGCATCGATCAATGTTTTTACATTGTTCGTGCCCTAGCTAGTAATCTTCACGCTGAAGATTTAGGCTGCCAATATCTGTTAGCGCTCTATACTTGGGCTGTGCTAAGGTGCCGGTAGGATCGTGATAGTTGCCGTCGAATGATATGATTTGTTTCAACATGAAATTGCACATGTCCTCGATGATGCCCAGCAAAGTTTGTTCTGACATGTTATTTGCCCTTTCTATCTTACATCCCTGTTGCTATATAAACATTAAATTTTTTAACTTGATTATTACACATTAATTTGAATTTTAATGACATATTATTGCTTGTGCATTAATTACCTCAGGGTTGTTGACGTATCGTCCGTTGACTCTCATGAACTCGCACACGTAATATCCACAGTGGACCGATCCATATGGTTTCTTATGGCACTATATATAAAATACAAATAATTAAGTTGCCAACTTCATATATTGTCATATATGTGTCATGTGTATAGCATATATAATAAGGTATACATACTGGGTAATCATAAATTATATTCATTGGAAGAATATTCCCCAACGACTTTTTCTTTCCCTTTCCCTTTTCTAGTTTGGACCACCGCCAAGCCCTATATATAACAACTCGAATTAATCATCACCAAATTAATTAATCTCTCAAGCTGATCACACATCGACAAAAGTATATATATGCATGCATACACGAAAACTTGGCTTACCGCTCTATGAGAACCAGGACAGTTGCATATTTTGAGGGCAAGTAGGAGTCAAAGACCACCACCCGTCCATCCCTTGGATAAATATAAAAGCAGATCCAGTGGTCCCTGCACGAATCAAATTTGTGAATCCATATTAATGATGTTGTAATATACACAATTAAGCTCACACACAGTATATATATTATACTTACCCAAAGTGGTACGGGGCCATTATGACTTGTCTGTTCCTCCACTGCTTCAACGCGTTCCCAATATAAATGGCATATTTGGCTTCAAGGTCCTTACGCATCTCCACTATTTTCAAGGAAGCTTCTTCCTCACTCAAGCCCTTTAGTTTATCATGTCCCGTCCCGATTTTTAATGTATGCTGCTCCTCGCATAGTTTCATTGGAGAAAGATACCCAATCAACTTGCTTTCGTCTCTTTCCCCATGATTTTTCTGCTCATCATATTGCATTCTGCAAGAGGATCATTTTTTTGAATGTCAGAGATCCTCATCAAATTTGTTCACACAACATAACAAATTCATGATAACGACACACAAGCATATACTTACAATGCAAACAATGTGACGGTCTGTACGTCAAGTCTTTTGAGGTTCAACATCAACCAGATGTCCTCGAAGCTGAGATAGGCCATACCCTGGGTACAAAGAAAAGCCCCATATGGTATACTTACAGTTATCGAGTCGAGGCCAGCGTGAGAAGCTCTCATGTACCAGTCGTGCATCCTTTTATACCAGCTGGGATGCTTGTTAGTCGCTTCCAACTGAGAAGAGGCTTGGTAAACTCATATTCTTCTGGGACATCTTCATAATCCTTCTTCGTTGGCTTCCTGATCTGTATGACTTCCTCTTTTGCTGCCTTCTCGTGCTCAGCCAAGTCAACGACACATGTCGTGCGAGACTTTTCAATTCCTTTCATAAACAGAGCCGTGCCAGCAAATTTCTTCTTCGGCTCATGTGGGGAAACCAATTTGGGTATCGGGAATTTCCTCTTCTTAGGCGGCGACGGAGCTGGCGGGGTCATAAGCAACTGTTCGGATTCTTTGGCTGGTAGGGAAGAATGAGGCCGCGGTGGTGGCGGGGTTTGTTGCTTAGGTGATGGTGGGTCAGGAAGACGAGGTGATGGTGGGTCAGGATGACGAGGTGATGGTGGGTCAGGTTGTGATAACTCGGCATGTGTAGACTCCTGAGTTAGTGGCTGCTCCTGAGTCAACTGGACGTCTCGTCGAGGCCACAGGATGAAATTTTTGACAGCCTGGCCGAGTTTCTCAATATCCTCTGGGCCTGAGATGTCTAGCATGTTGTCCTCATATCCTTGGACGACCGTCGAGACTTCTACCTTGCAGTAGTCATCTGGAATGTTGCTGTTATGGTACCTGCGTCCTGGGATAGCAAAGCCACTGGCCACTTCCCTTGTACGATTATTATTGAAACCGTACCTTATGACTAGGGAACAAGGTGTTGGCCCTGTGATGTCATCAACTGGATAGCAAACCTTGTTGGCCGTAGACGCGACACTGCTTTTAATCGGTGGACTCGCTAACTGTTGATCAGTTGCGGGTACAATCTGCATCTGAGATTGAGCTTGAGTGGTCGTCATTTGTTGATTGGACACCACGCTCACCAATTGCTGCACCAAGTCAGGATCAAGGGTTAGCTAGCATTGCAGACATCATCTCTTTGAAATCCTTCTTGGCCTCTTGCTCAAAATAACTCTTCATCTCTTCCTTGTATCTATCATGTTTCTTATACATGTCCTCCTATTCCTGACCAAATCTTTCTTTCCATCCCTTCCTGGATGAGATCCCTCGGACACGTCCAGGATGCTCGGGGTTACCCAGAGCAACAGTCAGGACGTCCTTCTCCCTTTGTGTCCTGAATGATCCTTCCTTTTCCTTAGCTGCCACCGCATAGATGTTCTTTGCATCTTCTTCCACCAATGGATCATGAAAGGACGCGCCTGTATCTGTTATTTCTCTAGGTTTTCGAGCACGAAGCCAATTCGCACTCCTTTCGCCAATTTGCTCAGACAGCACAGGCAACCCTGCCGTCTTCCTTTTAGCCTCTTCTCTTCTCCATTTCTCTAGCTGACGGTCATATCCACCTGAGCCAAGGTGGTGCTGGTACACGTTCTTCTTTGCCTGTTCTGAAGCGGCTTGGCTCATAGTTAGGAAATCCGGCCAATTCTTCTGCTCTTGAAAAACAGCCCACTGACCTGCCGTGATCTTGTACTTCGTTGTCGGGTCCAACCCGAGCTTCAAGTATTTTACATTGAGCTCATACCTCCAGCCTCGGAACGAGATCGCAATCTGCTTCATGCCATATGCCCTAACGAGGTTTTTTGAACCATGAGGAAAAAGAAACCTCGTGCAAAGCTTATTCCACATGGCCGTCTTTGTATCAGCTAGCACATCCTTAGCTAGCACTGGTTGAGGAGCTATAGGTTGTCCTTTGGCATTGACTTCTGTAACCCGATATGTTTTGTCCGGCCACTTGTTCGCTCCCCTGTCACCTCTTGCTCGATCACTCTGCTTCATTTTCCTTGAACCAGTCTCGGTGGTCGTCTCGGTTGGTTCTGGTGCGGCGTTTTCGGGTGTCACTGTATCTTCTTCAGCAATTTGACGGAATTGAGACATCACCTCCTATATCATAGATGTAAGGTGTAAAATAATAAACACATGAAATCATGCATGGTAAGTTAATCATGTGTAATGTAAACACATGAAATCATGGATGTGTTTACCTCGTCATTTGCCGGATCATAATTTGGGTCACGCTGCATTTCACGGCGAGCCACCCTATCGATGCTAGGGCCACGGATCGGTAGGGGTGTGGTATCCTTCGTCTTCCGAAGTAGAGCCACTCTTGTCGTTGTGGGAGGGTCGTGCTTGTTCTTGGTCATCATTATGGGGTGGCCCTTGTCCTTGGTTCATTGGAGAACTCATAGCGATGTTTCTAGCATATACAAAGGAAAAAATCATTTATTAAAAACCAAACTATAATTGGACTACATGAACTAATGAAAAAGATAATTAATTAAGTAAGCCTAGTTATAACAAGAAAACCCTAAATAAATGAACTAATGAACTAATAGAAAACCCTAACTAATAATTACAATGCAAAAAGAAATAATCATTTATAATATGTATATATATAACATGAAAGGAATAATTATTTATTAATAATGGTACAATGGAAGATATATACATAATTAAACTAACTATAATAAAAATAAAAACCTAACTACAAAACCTAACTAAAAAACCTAACTATAAAGAAATTAACTAACTATTTAAACTAACTATAATAAAAATATATAAAAACCTAACTATAATTAAATGAAAACCTAACAAAAAAAACCTAACTAAAAACCTAACTATAATTAAATGAAAACCTAACTAAAAAAACTAACTAAAAACCTAACTATAATTAAATGAAAACCTAACTCAAAAACCTAACTAAAAAACTAACTAAAAAACTAACAAAAAAAAGAAAAAAAATAGAGGCCGCTCGGCCCCTAGCAGGCCGGCCCAATAGCAGGCCGGCCTACTAGCCCCGACCGCGGCGGGCCGCCCAGCGCCCGCCGGCGCGCCGCCACCTCCGCCACCGCCGCACCACCACCACGCGGCCACCTGCAGGCCTGTGCGTGCTCGCATCCGACCATAGCCGCGCCGCCACGGGCCGCGCGCGCCACTGCCCGCGGCCGCCGCCGCCGCGCCACCCTGCGTCACCACCGCCACCGTCGCCGCGCGCTAACAGCGAGAGAGAGGAGAGAGAGAGCCCTACCGGGGAGCAAGCTCGGCGGCGCAGCCCCGTCGATGGCGGGGCGCGGCGCGCGCGGGTGGACGGAAAGGCACCACGGGAGGGTCTGCACGGCGGCGCGGCACGGAGCAAGGCGGAGAGAGAGACAGCGGCGTGGTTGGAATCGCAGCGGCGGCAGGTGGCGATTCCGGCAGCCTGACGGTGTCCTTGAAGAATGCGCGGCCTCCGGGGACTTAGTGAAAATTTGGATTCGGAGCGCGGAATTTATACTGTGGATGTTTCTGCAGGCGGTTTTCTTAAGGTACCGCCTGCAGAAATCATTTGTGCAGGCGGTTGATATAGTAAACCGCCTGCACAAATCGTATTAGTGCAGGCGGTTGACTTAGAGAACCGCCTGCACAAATGATTTCTCCAGGCGGTTCTCTAAGACAACCGCCTGCAGAAATGATTTTTTATTTTTACAAGTAATCTTATTCTATTTTGCACATAATAATATAAATATGTTGCTATATATTATTCTGGACTAATTATGCTATATTTAAATCATGCAATGGTTAGTTTTGGGTTAACCAATTATTAATTATGGTTTAGCTATGGTTAAGATAGGGTTTACGTAGGGTTAAGATAAGATAGCGTCGATTGACATATTATCACACATGATGGTGGGGAAGATAATATTTATGTTCAAATAGATTACAAGACTCATAAATGGTACAAGACACATGATCCTAGCTAGCTACCTATCCTGCTACTGTTCTTCCTTCTCCATCGTGGCGCACCCATAGCAATGCAGTTGATGGGATGCTTCGCTCAACATTCTTTATCTTGATTGAATGGTCTTTAAAGACACTCATTTCGTCGAATTGGTTAAAATCCTCCAGATCAGTTACATCGTCAACTCCTATGGCTTATTGTTTTCCAGAAAAAAAAACATGTTTCGGCTTGTCGGTGCTTTTCTTCTCATTCTTGGAAAGGACCTGTTCAGCATAGAAGACCTATGCAGCACAGTTAGCAAGGATCCATGGGTCATCTTTGTAACCTACTTTACTTAGATCAAGAACTCTGAGCCCATAGTTATCCACTGTGACATGTTTGTCTTCAACCCATTGGCATCGAAACACGGGGACCTGGAATGTACCATAATCTAGTTCCCATATGTCCTCAATGAAGCCAAAGTAAGTAGTGATTTCACCAGTTCCATCATCTAAGGCCTCGCACCGAACACCACTGTTTTGTGACATACTCTTTTGGTCCTTGGATTTGGTACAAAACGTGAACCCATTAATGTCATAGGTTTGCCATGTCGTGACCTGGCGTGATGGTCCCGATGCCAACTTCTTGATGTTTTTTCCTCAATTGTTTCCCCATTTGGAATGTTCTTCTCACTTAGCCATGTGGTAAACCGCTACTTGTGTTCTTTCATTACCCAATCATCAGTACATCCAGGATTGTGTTTTCGAAGCTCATTAATGTGTTGCTCGATGAAAGGGTCAATTAATGATAGCTGTTGTAGGATGCCATGGTGTGCCTCAAGGACTATTTTGTAATCTGAAGGGATGAATGATTTTTGTCTCATCCTCCCGCGTCCATGCAGCCTACCCTCATGTCGTGTGGGAGACAAACTTATTGCAATCTGGTCTTTTAGGACATTATTGCAGAAAGGACCTCCGGACTCTATGGCCTCTTCGGTCAAGTACCCCTCTATCATGGATGCCTCAGGACGAGCACGAGTTGAAACATAGCCATTCAATATTGACATGAAACGCTCATATGTCCACATTTCATGCAAATACATGGGGCCCAATGCTTCTATTTGTCCCACTAAGTGCACCATGAGGTGTACCATTATATCAAAAAAAGATGGGGGGAAACACATCTCAAGCTGTGACAATGTCTCCACTATGAATTCTTGTAGAGAAGGCAACTCATCGCGGTCAATTACCTTCTGGGAGGTGGTACTTCCCATTTTCAAGAGGAATAGGGTGAAGTTCCTTTTTTATGCCTAAGTTTACCATGTCTAGACGTGATTTCAGTCCTTCCTTCGTCTTGCTCTTCATGTCTAGCAAGATGCCAACTATGCTCTCAAACACATTCTTCTAAACGTGCATGCCATCGATCGCGTGTCGTACGTCCAACTCTTTCCAATATGGCAAATACTCGAAGAAAACTGACATCTTCTTAAATGTAGCCTCTGGAGTTGGCTTGACATCCTTTCTGGCCTTCCCTTCTTTTATCTTCTTCCCGAAAGCGAACTTGATGTTTTTGACAATTTCAAAAACTCTTTGACCTTTGCTGTTACCTGATTGAGCAGTAGAAAAGTTAGCTATATGGTTGGATATGTTCAACATTATCACCGACCAATGAGCAAAAGATTACCTGATGGAGCAGTAGAATGTAGTTCATCCATATTGTCGAAGTACTTATCTATCTTACGCAAGCGGAACTTGTGTCCTTTCAGTAAGAAACGTCTGTGCCTTATGTAAACTAGCTTGTTTGATTCATCTAGGTATATACAAGCTGTTTCGTCTATGCATATTACACAACCAACCTTCCCCTTGAACTGCCCTGATAGCACGAATAGAGCAGGGTAGTCATTGATGGTAACAAATATAATTGCTTTCAGTGTGAATGTCTCTTTACGGTACTCATCCAACACTTTGACAGCTTCTTCCCATAATTTTTTCATGTCCTCCATTAAGGGCTCCAAAAAGACATCTATGTCAACTCCAGGTTGTGTAGGTTCAGAAATAAGAAGTGTTAGCAAAAGGTATTCTCGCTTCTGCATCAACCAAGGAGGAAGGTTGTATATGGTGAGGATCACCGGCCATGTGCTGTGCTTGCTGCTCCTCTCGGCAAATGGATTCATTCCATCCGTACTCAGAGTGAACCTAATATTTCTTGGCTCATTAGCAAAATCTGGGTAATTTGCATTGAAATCTTGCCATTGCTTGCCATCAGCTGGATGTCTTAGCTTTCCATCGTCCTTGTGCTTCTCAGAAGCATGCCAACCCATAAGCTTGGCATCGTCAGGGTTTGCAAACAAACACCTCAATCGATCAACCACGGGAACATACCACATCACCAGAGCCGAAATCTTTTTCTGCACATAGTAGTCTACTTCCCCTTTTTCTTTCTTTGTGGGTCTTGAACTCTGCTGGGTTTTCTTTTTTCTCTTACCTGCTGTGGACATAGAGGTTACGTTCTCTTCCTCTCGATAGTCTTTGTTCGTCTTGTACCTACTTGCGCCACAATTTGGACAGCTCTCCAAGTCTTTATAATCATCACCTCGATAAAGGATGCAATGATTTCTATAGGCGTGGATCTTTTCGACACCCATAGTAAGCGGACTGATTAGTTTCTTTGCGTAGTAGGTATTAGATGGCACGTTGTTCTGCTTTGGAAGCATGTCTGTTAGAATACTCAAGAACGCATCGAAACCAGCATCACAAAGACCATATCTAGCTTTGACCATCAGCAACTTCATCACGGACCGCAGGATCGTGAACTCTTTCGTACAACCCTTCGACTCATCTAAAAAATCTCTTCTGCTGCCTTCTTCATGGCCTCCATACCTTTCACGAAGAACATTGATGGATCAGTATGACGACGCAACATTGCGTCTAAGAATTCTGCATCTTCCTCAGCATCTGGTAGGACATTATCATTTCTGTCGTCTACATTTCCTCCAACGAAATCATGATAAGTAACATTTGGCACTACATGTTCACTCTGGGTACTAGGCTGATGTGTCCCTCGTACAAACTTATCCAGGCCATCGGCGCTGATGTTCTCACGGTTTTCAGCTAAATAAGGTGCAGAACTACCCTCTCCATGCTTAGTCCAAATCAAATAGTCCTGCATAAATCCTCAACGGACCAGATGAGAAAGGATTGGCTCTGTGTCATCGAACACAACAATATTTTTACAGTCTATGCATGGACAATATATGTGCTTCATGTCTGTTCTCCTAGCATGGCTCTTAGCGGCATCAATGAACCTGTTGAGCTCAGGTAGGTATGATGGATCGACTCTTGGTAACTTATACATCCAGTATGACCTCTCCATCATTACCTATAAATAACAAATTAAATGAAAAGAGAGACAATAATGGTGGAACCCGAGATCCAAAAAAATGTCTAAATAGAGCAAGAATGGTTCAAAAAGATGTGAGAGGTATAAACTAACCTTTTTTAAGAAATCTCCTTCCAAAAAATGAAGATGAAAACCTCTCCCCTTGTAGAGGGTGAAATGCATGTAGACCTCCAAATCGCCTCCAATGAAAGTTGGCTGCGAGTTCTGCTTAGATCGGGGAGAAAGAATGGGTATTCACTATTATAATCTTCCATTAAATTTTGTTAATCATACTACGCATGCAAAGTCATACAAATATGGCTTAAATGCTTATATTATTTTATGATGTAATTAAAACTAATTAATATGCACCGAATAAATAAATATATGATTAAAACACAGCTAATAATATAAATTTATATATAAAAGTATAGAAACAAGGAGTAAAAATAAAGATATACTAACAAATTAAATAAAAGACATTATCTTTCTCTCTCTTCATGCATATAACACACCATTAATGGAGGTGAACTAACCATGTTGAGAGAGGGGAGAAACTATTTAAACTAAGAAGCAATCATGATAGGGAGAGAGGGCAAACTTCATCTAACCGTGTTGAGCAACCTCATTTGAAAAAAAAAAGACAATAACCTAGCTATTCCTCTCTCTAGCTCATGGTGAAACCCTAGATCCAAAATTTAGCTAAATGGAGCAAAGAATGGTTAAAACGAGATTAGAAGTAAGTAAACTAATCTTTTTTAGCAATCTCCTTCAAAGAAATGAAAATCAAAACCTCTCCCCTTGTATTTGGTGAAGTCTGGACCACCAAAATCACCAACTATGGAAGTTGGCTGCGAGTTACTGTTCGGCTCGGGGAGGAAGAAGAGGTATTTATAGCAGGTTTTGTACTGGCGGTTCCTTAAGTGAACCGCCTGTAGAAAACCATTTCTACAGGCGGCTCAATTAAGGAAACCGCCAGTAGAAATGTCCTATTTCTACTGGCAGTTCAGTTAAATGAACTGCTAGTACTTTGCACTTGCGGTTCTTATTTCTCGCCCCACCGTTTTTTTCTGCTGGCGTCCGGTAACAGGAACCGCCTGTACAAATAAAACAGTGGCGTCGGCATAGAGCTTTTGTGTACTAGTGAATCGACATCAAAACCCAGAATGAAGCCGTTTGATCAAATACCTTCATAAGTTTTTTAACGGAGCTGATATACCTCGGCTCTCTTTAGTTTGGGAAAATACTATGACAATGGGAGACTACCGGGCAATGGAAGGAAGGGGTCCTTTTGGTTGAGGGATGTACTAAAACTCTTGGACAAATTCAAAGGAATGGCAAGAGTACAAGTAAATAATGGGCAATCATGTTACCTGGGGAAAGACCTATGGGGGAATGAGACCTTAGCACAGAAATTCCCGGAGCTATTGCCTTTTGCAAAGAAACGGAAGATTGTGGAGGCTGAAAGTTTAACACAAGTACCCCTACGCGTGGGAACGGGCGACGTGGGAACCGAAGCGGCCATGGTTAATGCCTGCACACGCGCATGGAAAGAAGCCTTCCAGGGGCAAACGTGAATTGCGAGAACGGTACAGGGAGCCAGCGCGACTTTCTTTCTGGTTACGGAGAGAGTATTTCTATTAATTTCGTCAATGTTAGAGATATCAAAGTCATAGTGACTGATAATTTGGAATAGAGGGAATACAAGAAATCGGGTGATGAAGATATAAATGCTTGAACAAGATGTACACACCCAATTTAACAATCTGGTATATCGAATAATATTACAACCTACATTATTCCTTTTTTTTTTCCTTTTTCGAACACACAAGAAGCAGGAGAGCTGCATCCATTCAATCAAATTATTAAAGGTACACCATGTGGTTTTATTCTAGCTACATATAGGCACGAAGTATTTGTTCCAATGCAAGTTTCGCGTGCTTATTATCACCCAACTTATTCCTGATGATATAATCATGAAGCTCATATAGCTCCTGGATCCTTTTTGTGCTTTGTCCGCTCTTTTAATTAATTACACCCTGCAAAATAATACGAATATTCATTGATGTGTTAAAGAGAAATTAACCCCAAAAAAAAACACCACCAGGTGAACACACAGAAAAGGGAAAGATATGCTGAAGCGCGTGGCGCGTGCGTAGTGCGTACTGGTTGTAATTGATTTTGATCTTGCCGGCGGCGGGGTTGCCGATGATGGCGAAGGCTTCCTGGGAGAGATCGAGCGTGGCCTGGCATCCCGGCGACGGGCACAGGTCGACGATCTTGACGGTGACGGAGGCGCCGGCGTTGCAGGGGTTGGGGGTTTCGTTGGTGCCCCCGGTGCAGGTGACCGTGTACATCCGCCCGCACGCCGCGCCGCCGGCGTAGATCGCCTCGCTCGCCGCCGCGATCATCGTGCCCTCGTCCGTGTATCCGTAGCACGCCGACGCTGCATGTATGCAGAAGACGCATGTGTTAATTCAGAAAACAACGTTCATGATTATAGATGCATGTGATCATATGGCCGGCCGGCGGCGAGCGACGCACGAGTGTAGGGAGGGGTGTAGTAGGTGGCGGTGCCCTGGTCGGCGAGCGACGCCGAGACGAGGCAGCCGAGAAGGGCGGCGACGAGCAGAACGGCGGCGGCAGCTTTCGCCATGGCCGAAAGCAACTAACAGCTAGCGCTAGCTCTTACTGCTTTTTGGCTCTAGCTAGCAGAGAGAAGAGGTGGCCGCCGGGTGCTATACTGTTCTTGGTGCACAAGTGGCGTTGCCGAACAGGGTATTTATAGGAAGGGCAGGCAGCGTATGTAGTATAGGTGTATGTCATTATGTCAACATGTTCACGATCACGGGAATGGAAAATCGTGCCTGGTGCTTATGGAAACCGCCAGAAGAGAAGTCTTGGCCCGACACGGAGAAAAACTGTTCGAGCTCTAGATGGATGCGGTGAAACTAGTGCCTTTGGTCAGAGGAAAAGCTGAGTCTCATTCTCTTCTGTTTTTTTAACAATGATGAAAAGCTGAGTTCCTCAGTTGCATATGGGCGGACGTGTGATTTTCCGCGGAACCACCTGTTGTTACGTATACCCGTCCATGAGCGGCGTGAAGAACGTAGGTCAAAACTTAGGCAACTGGTGCAGATTTTTGTGGATCATTGACAGTATGATTTCGTAGACATGTACTTTCTTGCGGTGACTTGGCTAGCTGCAGCCTGCGGTAGGCAAATGGACAGAGCCTCTAGGTGGCATCGAGAAGACAGACTTGTGCAACAATTATGGACGGTGAGGTTTGGCACAACTCAGCTTTACAAGTGAAGCTGTTTTTTTTTAAAATAGTTTCATGACTAACTTGTTTGAAAAAACTGAGCTGTTTTAAGCTACTTTTTTCAACTTCATTTTTTTTAACCGATGATATTTTATCCCTATTCCCATTGATTTTCAACGGAAATACTACTAGGCACCAGGTTCGAGCCCGGGTGGCCGAGCTCACCTTTGGAGCTTCTAACCAAACGAGTTATCGCTCGCTCCCTCTTTTTTTTCTTTATGGCAACTCATTCTTTTGTGAGAAGGGGGAAAATAAATTCACTCATAAAGTTGTTCTAGAAAGGGGTTGTTTGGCAAAAAAAAAAAAAAAGCTCACAACAGCTTGTGAATTGTGAGTTGTACCAAACAGCCGCTAATACTATTCCAAAGCGATGGTCTTGGCTAATACTAGTACTACACACAAACTCGGGAGAAATGTTATCGGTTTCTTTGCCACAGGCTATCATTGACTTATTGCTCGGTGTCGTCGTCTTCTCCAGTCTCCACACATTAATCAGCAGTCGTCCCAACTCCCAAATGAGAAGAGACCGCGTGCATTGGCGGACGCCGAACATTCAGCGAGTCCGTCCGTCATTCAACGTCCCAAGCGGATTGTTCTCAAACAACTCACGTCCTCATACGAATTTAAACAATTCACGTCCGCCGAATTTAAACAACTCACGTCCTCATAGTCTGTTCTAAAATGCATCGGGCTCCATACAACAACGAGCAACTTTGCTATCTATATAGCTAAAAGTTTTCTTTCTTAACGTGTTCTTTTTACTTTCAAACTGTTCTCACACCCTCTCTATATATTTCTTATGTGACCCGTATTGGTAACCCATGCTCAGAAAAGCACAAGGTGACACTTCGCACCCAACAATAATACGAAATCTCAAAGTATGATTATATAGATTGAGTTCAATATAATCCATGGATACGTTTACTTATATATAATATTAATTAAAGGGTGAAGCGTTTCTTTTTACCTTTTTTTTCTTCTCAATTGGCAAATTGCCCTCCATATCTCGTACATGCTCCCATGGACACGTTTTTTTTAGAGTTAAAGGGCAGAGCCCACACCAAACGTGTTACAACATTCGGGTGGAGCACACCCACCAATTAAGTTTGCAGAACTCTCTCAACTCTCACTGCCAAAACATAGAAATTTCCCAAAAAGCACAGGTTTCTAGAAAAAGAAACAGAAAGAAAGCAAAAGGAGGTATCACTGGAGAGCCAAACTAAACCAGGCCTTTCTGTCTTCTCCACTAACTTCAAAACTAGCAAGCTTTTCCTTCACCTCCTCCAGTACAACATTCAGCTCCCAGTTGCAGGCTTGTTCAAACATGAATTTGTCCCACTTCTCTGAGATTTGCTTCATCCAGAAAACCTTATTGGCCTTGAGGCAATCTTTTTGTGCTTCTCCAAATGAACAGAAAACTCTTGTTTCTTCTCTTGTGGGCACAAGATTACCTAGGTCTGAAGCATTGACACTATCCTTATCAACAACTAATTCATGTCTCTCCAATGTGAACCCCGAAAACAAATATTGTTTCTTAGTTTCCAAAGCCCCCACAGGGCTGCAGCACAGAACATGTTACACACTAGGAACCTATTATTGCTAATCCACAGCTGAGCTACAGAAATAAAACCATTATCCAAAGTTTCAGACAAACAACACCACATTTGTTTAGCTACTACACGGTCAAAAAACAGATGGTGGACAGATTCCAACTCAGAACAAAAGAGACATGTCAAATCATCTAACTTCTTTCTCAAACTCAAATTATCTCTAGTTAAAGTCTTGTTTTTAGACAATAGCCACAAAAAGAAATAGACCCTAGGGGGCACCTTAATCTGCCATAAAGCAGGGACATGAGCTGGGATAATGCCTCTAAAGTTAATGACCTTATATAAGGATTGATAATAATAAACCCCACTAGTGTTAAATTGCCAAATCAAGGTATCCTCCTCATTAGAAAAACAAATAGTATCAGCTAGCTGCAGAATCTCAAGCCACATGTTCATGAGTCTTTGGTCTACATGTCTCCTAAAAGTACATTTGAGCTCATTACCATCCCATAAATTTACCACCGTTCTAGTTTTTTCTTGGACTAGCACATAAATTTCCCAAAATTGAATAGCTTTTTAGATAACGGAACAAGAGTTCCAGCCTCTACCACCCTGGGGTGGTACACAGCTGAGATACGGATCAAACTGAAGCCCTAAGGCCAAAACCCAACACGTTCGAAAAAGAAAAGGAGGAAAACAACGTACAAGCGTTCAATCCTCCACCCGACAGCTGACATTGCCAAAATTGAATAGCTAAGCTAAAAGTACCTAGCCAATTATCCTCTCAGAACTTGACTTTTTGTCGTTTTCTATTTTCCATCTGAACCCCATCTTGGCTGCTTCAGCAGCCCACATGAGACCTTTAAAAAACTGTGAAGCACCAGTTGTCGAGCTACAGAAAAAGTTTGGTTTTGCAGTGTCATACTTAAAGTCAATGTACTGTTTCCACAACTTATTATTGTCTAAATTGTGCCTCTTAATCCAGGACCCTAATAGGCATAAATTCAACTCTCTTAGGTTAAGGATTCCTAGGCCTCCAAAATCCTTTAACATGTTAATACTATTCCAATTCACTAGATGAATTTTATGCTCTCCCTCCTTATCATCCCAAAGACAGTTAGCTAAGTGAGAATTTATAATTTTGATCGCCCACTTAGGGAACTTAATAAAGGACATGAAATAAATGGGGATACTAGTCAAACAAGCCTTAATAAGAGTTACTTTTGCTGCATGGGAAAGAAGTTTCCCCCTCCAGGCTCCAGCCCGCTATTCTCTTAAGCAGTTTATCCACTAAAGGTTGAGTATCCTCTCTTCTCAGCCTCTCATAATGTAAAGGAACACCTAAGTACTTAATTCGAAATTCTCCTAGAGGACAAGCAAACAGGTGAGAAATATCATGAGCCAACTCTTCACCAACATTCATTGCTAGAATCTCATTTTTATGGAAGTTAACTCAATCCAGACAGCTGTTCAAACCACATTAAAATCCCCTTCAAGTTTTCCCATGGACACTTTTAACAACTCATGTCCAATAACTCACATCCAGCGATAACATCGCCACGACACTTTGCACGTGCGGCTGCATCCTGCTTGCCGGCGCTGGCGCGGTCGTCGACACCGACTAAAACAAGCGGGACGACATGGACAGCGGGCGTGTGCCGTGGAAGTCTGCGAGTACGGCCAATATAAAACTCACCCGGGTCCACAAGGCCACAACTTATGGAAACCCCAGAAGAGAAGTTTGGGTCAGACAAGGAAAAACCCGTTCTAAGCTCTAGATGTAGATGGATGCGGCGAAACTAGTGCCTTTGGTCAGAGGAAAAGTGTGTTTCTCCGTTGCATGGGCGGGTTTTTCGATACCGGAATTACCTGTCGCTACTCGCTACACGGAAAGAAAAAAATTGGGTAGGTCAAAATTTAGGCAACTGGTGCAGATTTTTCTGGATGATTGACAGTACGATTTGTCGTAATTAACTACGTAGGCATGCATGTACGTTAATGTTTCTTGCGATGACTTGACTAGCTGCGGTATTGACGTATTGCAAATGGACAGAGCTAGCTTAGCTAGCGGTTAAAACATTCAGCGAGGTTGCCTTGATCGTCTCTAGGAGGTATGGAGAAGATTGACGTTGTGCAGCATTATGAACGGTGACTAATACTACTCCAAAGCGACGGTCTTGGCTAATCCTACACACAAACTCAGGAGAAATGTGATCGGTTCTCTTTGCCACAGGCTATTGGCTTATTGCTCGGTGTCGTCTTCTTCTCCACACATTAAGCAGCAGTTGTCCAAGCGGGACGACATGGACGGCGGGCGCGTGCCGTGGACGTCTGCGAGTCCGGCCTATATGAAGCTCACCCAGGTCCACAAGGCCACAACTGTCAACTGTGGTCACTCAACTGGTCAGCATTTGGTCGCGCTCGTCCTCCGTCTGCATCAGAGCCTTCCATAGTTGAGTGCAAACTGGATCCTATTCCTGTCTCGTTGCAGATCGACCTGGGACTTCACGGAGCTCTCAGTGCATTTGGCATACGGAATAACCGAACTAGGTTGAGTGCAAACTGCAAAGTAAAGATTGGACTAGTCCAGTTTGGTGTTCCGAAATATTCAGGTTATTGAGCTCGCAGTTGTAATCGACTGATGCATATAGCCGGTGACAGTTTCGCTGCAACTTCTGCATCCCATTGGATAATTTCCATGGAGTTATAAGACTCGTCTTCCAAACGGCCGATGCTGACTGGGCATGTAGACAATCAACCATAAACCAATCAATCAACCTCAGAAGCAGAGTCTATAGCTTTTGCAAGCAATAAACAGGCGATTAGACTTCCCTGATCTCAACAGTGGTACAACACCTGCATGGATTCCAAATAACGAACGGGAACGGGCACAACAAACGCTGCCTTTTAGGCCACATCGTAACACGATGTCCATCACTGTCTTTTGGCTTTGAGCTCAACCTGAAGCCAAATTTCTTTCTTTACATGGCGGGGACAAGAGTACAGAGCCTACAAAAATTAGGTTAGAACCCCTCGCCTAAATTCAAACGGTGCCTGAGAAACAAAGTAAGAAAAGGCAACCGATGCTATACATGGGAATCTACAAGGGGACAGTGTTTGTGGTGTAGTTCGAGGAAGAACTGTTGAACTTGGATGAGAAATAATTCCTTAAGCTATCAACGAGTTGCCGGATGTCATCTATCAAGGACCATGTCGGA
Organism: Eremochloa ophiuroides; assembly: GCA_038502445.1. Taxonomy (NCBI): domain Eukaryota; kingdom Viridiplantae; phylum Streptophyta; class Magnoliopsida; order Poales; family Poaceae; genus Eremochloa; species Eremochloa ophiuroides. The sequence goes on from JAHLJS010000003.1 coordinate 101,414,628, forward strand.
GTGTTCAGGGCTCGTATCGAGTTCAAGCAGACTAGAAGGGTTCCACCTTCATGAAGAAGTACCTGAAAATTGAAATTGTAGCAAATGTAGGAATAAGGACACCAAAGAAAGGTTTGTGTATGTGAATCACATGGTAACAGTAGTGATGGTGCTCAACACTCTCCTATTTGTGTAGAAAGTGAAGGTACCGCTCTGTTTTATGCTATCAATGTATGCAAATCACATTGTAAGATTGCATTTATCCAACTCTACAATTTACTACTACCTTCGGTTCACTTTTATAAGGCGTAGGTTGACATCGCATGGTCTCCCAAGTAACATTTTAACCATTTATTTATTTTATATAATATTGTTTATGATTATAAACCAATGATTATTGGATAGTACATTTGATTACAAATCTAACCGTATTGAAATTGTATTACAATTGTAGAAAATTGTTGGCCAAATTATTGGTAGAAACTTGTGAAGTTTGAATCTTTATAGGCGTGCAGGCACGCCCTATAAACCGGACTGGAGATTGTAAGTGCATTCACCCCCTATGTAGGATTTTGGTGATTAATGACACCCAAATTAGGGACTAACGTGTTTATCAAGATTATATGCAGGTGTTAGTCCATATGAATGAGCAAATTGAAATGTTCGGTGAAACGGCACCCCTTCAACTCGACCATGTTACTTGGTGATCCTTATTCAAAGCCTAGCAAGTTTCTATTTTATTTGAGTATAGGAAAACCGCACTATCAAGAGGGATGCATAGCTAGTTGACTAGTAGAAAGATTAAAGTGCTCAAACATTAACTTAAAAACATGCTTGAGAGACACCTACACTCACTTGTGCACTGCCCTAGCTTTTTCTGTTTCTGGTGTATCGGTAGTACCGGTATACCTACCGGTACTACCGGTAACACTTAGAGCAGAAAACCCTTCCAGCGAAGTCCTTGCTATCGGGTTCCAAAATTCACTTTTATTCCGGTAGTACCGAATTTTTTATCGGTAGTACCGGTGGTAGAGCGGTAGTACCGATCCTGGATCGGTAGTACCGCCAGGACTTGGCGCCTGAGGTGTTTTTCAGTGCCTGGATCGATAGTAACGACTTATTTCCGGTAGTAGCCCTTTGTCGTACTGGTAGTACCGATCCTGGATCGGTAGTACCGATGGGATTAGCTGTTTCGCGTTCTCAGGCTCTGGACCGGTAGTAACGGCTTTTCATCGGCAGTTGCTCGGTTGTCGTACCGGTAGTACCGGTGCCCCTACCGGTAGTACCGGTCTAGTCAACAACTCTGACACGCTTTTCTACCGTTGGACCTCGTGTAGTGCGCAAGTTAGCTTTTCAACGTTCGAAAAGTTGCGCAGGCATCGGTAGTACCGGTAGCCCCCAGGCAGAGGAAGTATAAATACCTCCTCCCAACTCCTAACTCGAGACAACAGCTCTCTCTTGCTCTCTCACTCTCTCTCACTCTCATTCATTGCTCCTAGCTTCGATTCACCTCAAGATTCAAGTTGAGAAGTGAGATTCGAGTGAGGAAAACATAAATCCATTGCTTGAGCACTTGATTCCTCCCGCTAGCCGGCTTTGCTTTGCATTTGTTACTCTTGGGTTCTTGGAACACTAGGCGGCTAGGTGTTCTTCGGGAGAGCCCGGTTTGCTCAATTTGTGAGGGCTCCCCGAAGTGTTTGTATCACCCCGTGATTCTAGTGAAGAAACTCAAGTGACCTTTGTGGTACCCTTGAGAGAGGCAAGGAGGTGAAATAGACTCCGACCTTTGTGGTCACCTCAACAACGAGGAGTAGGCCTTCATTTGTGGATTGTCCGAACCTCAGGATAAATAACTTGTCTCGTGCTCTCTTTGTTGTTGTGCCTTCTTGTGGTTCCACGGCTTCGACCGTGTTCTTCCTTTTCCTACCTTGTTCTTAGGTTTGGAGGCTCGATCTACGATTTGGTGGTGATTCAAGCTAAGGGAAAGGTTGCAAGGTCTTCATCACTCACCTGGGTGCATTGGTATTACATAGATCTAAGTTTGTTGCATATTTAACTTGTGTTCTCAGTCTTTCTGCCTTGACCGGTAGTACCGACGGATTGCATCGGTACTACCGACTGTTATCGGTAGTACCGGTCCAATCCCGGTAGTACTGGTCACAGATCTCACGTTTCGATTGAGTTTGAGTTTCAGGTTTTAGATTACGCCTATTCACCCCCCCTCTAGGCATTGTAGATCCTTTCAGAAATAGTAATTCAGTATGCCACAAATGAAAAATAGGGTTAAGGGCACCTGAACATTAAATTTCCTTGTTACACAACAACAGGTGCATAGCTAAGTCATGAAAAGGAACTTACAGTCAACCAAAGAGGAAGAAATCCCAGCACAGAAGGAAGGGCAGCAAAAACGATACAAGTTAAGGCCAGAGCAACACTTTGTTTGACCTGTAAGGATGAACCTAAAAGTGTAAGAAAAGGTAATATTGCATCTGAAGCTAAAGTGTCATACATGCAAACAAAACACCGTACCAATGAAGTTGTTTGACGAGCCTTAGCAATGCAGAATGGCACCCCGCAAATATTATCCTGCAACAGCAGAACATCAGCAACGGCCACTGCAGTTGCACTGGCTCGTTGGGCTAGAACCATCCCGACTGTTGCGGCTGCAAGAGCTGGTGCATCATTTATACCATCACCGACCATTATTAAACCTCCACCTGGAATCAAACAAAAAGGTAAATAATTAATATCGCCAGGCAAGTGAGCACAACAAAAAGTAATCATATATAGCTTCAAGTTCAAGTTTATATGATGTACAGTTAAGCCCATAAAAAAGTACACAATGTTCAATTTTACAGTTTAATTGTACACAAGGAACATTTAGTCATGGACAAAAGGTAGGATTATGTAGCTGGCAGGTTGCTTATATGTCCAAAAATAAACTGAAGTAAGAACAAAAATGTTGGAGTCGATAGATTCATGTAGCATGAGAAGTGAAAACTATGAAGAAAACTACCAATGATTTTTTTAGATCAAGTCATGTGGTGAGGAAGTACATAGGAGTCACTTAGAAAACAACCGTGGCTACCACATTGCAGGATTAAAGGCTAAAGCTATATAAGTCCATACTTAGATAACATATGTAAAACTTAAAACCATGATATAATCATATGGTTGATTTTTCATAGGCATATATATCACAGGTATAAGTACCTCCTTCCCTTGAAACTGCTTTTACTTTATTTAATTTATCCTCTGGCTTTAAAGAGGAGTGGACTTCTTCAATACAGACAGCTTTAGCAACTCTCTGGGCACTTGATTCATGGTCTCCAGTTAGCATCATAATGCGAAGTTTAGCTCTCTCTCTTAAGGTAGATATAACTTCACAAACACCAGAGCGGGGTTCATCCTCAAAGTGGAAAAGAGTTACCTGGAAAAGATCAAATCGGTTGATATAATACACTGGAAACTAGTTCTTACAAAACACAAGACTCAAATGATGAAACTGATACACTTTCAAATGGGTATACTGTTAGGTCGGGGGGGAGGCAATGTAGCAGAATCAGAGAATAAGTACAACTTGATAGTCATAGGTACAACCTTACCAGTGAGTGGGCCGGCCAAACAAGGTAAGGTCATGTTTATGACCATGCAAAGCAAACAAAGGTCAGCTACAACAAGAGCAAGTTCAAAGGTTCTATCTTCTAAGTAGAACTCAAAGAAAGCTAGTGTCCAAACCAGCCCAACTCATCGGATTCAAATTATTATGGCACCTGCTGAACAAGTTTCAGAATAGGCAGGCCAATCAGATGGACGAAACACTAGAATCTGGACCACCTGGCTATGCTCATGGTTTGAAACTTTGAATGCGCAATGGATACATGGGACCATGCTGGTTAATCACTTAGGTGGACCAGAATGAACATACATGGCCAGCTACATGAAAGAAGAAAGAGAATGGCTCACATGTTAACTTACTTTTTTATCAACAGACAGAGCAGCTTGAACAAATTCAGGCCCATATGCAGAACTCTTTGCTGCTGCTCTTATTTGCTCTGATTCACCATTGGATCTATATAGTGAAGAAATGTAGTCCACAGAACCAATAGATGCCTCGGATAGCTCATTTTCATTGTCTCTTACCTGTAATGCAAATGTATGAGATGCCAAGTCAGCATGTCAAAGGCTCTTCCAATTCCTTTACACTGACAAAACAGCGAATCAAACCCATGCTAACCTATCAAAATCTAAAACACATCCCTATTGAAGAATATGATAGCTGCTGAACTACAATTGCATACATTGGATGAAACCTATGCTGCCGTATAAAAAACTTGGCCAGTGGTGAAAAGCCCCATGATATTGAACTAAGAAGCTCTCAGTCAAACCGACTGTGAAAAATCTCCCATATCCTTATTGGACCGTACCATAACCTATGACCATGTCCTTCTGGGCTGGCGACCACTGCAAGTCTGCAACTAGGAGGGCCCAAACCAACATGCCACAGGCCGGCACCCTACCACTATTTTTTGGTTGCCAGTGAGGAAATTTTTTTGTCTCCCACAACTAAGGGAGCTTACCACTACACTATAAGAGTGTTGGTGCCTACAGCATACATTAAATACCAATGGTTTTTCCAGTAATAAACCTGAATTTTATCTAAAAAAACAAGCAATGCCTTTTATATATCTGGCATCCAGATGACTTTGATGATTGAAAAATATTATAGAAGTTAGATGTACCTTTACACCACTCAAAGTAGCAGCAACTCCCCTACCAGGTAGGCATTCAAAACTTTCTACAGCAACCGCTGGAAGCTCCTTTCCAACAGAATGGTCTAAAACAGCCCTATAATCATGCAAACTGTATGTCAATTGTTTGCCATAGATTTTCTACAAGTTTCAGTGCATAAAAGATAAATGAACAATAGAATGTAAAGTTATATACACCACAAACCCCCAATGTCATGCTTCAAAAATACAAAAAAGACAAGAAAGTCTACACTAAGGTTAAGGGAATGGGAACCTTGTAACAGTCAGTGCTGAATAGGCATAGATAACATCACAGAAACATTCATGTTAACTAGAACCCATGCTGGTCCAGTGCAGGACAGCCACTACTGGCTTGTGTGAATAGAAATTCATGCAATCACATGCAGCCAGATTGAGCATATTCGGTACGGATCAGCCTTCGATCCCACACACACACAAACAGAATGAGCCTACTGACACCGCTTCCAAATAAACAACGCAGATCTGATGCTTGAGTTTCAACACTTTAACCACAGCAACGGTACAATATTTACACTTGGCCCAGGGAGTAGATTCAAGGCTTCTAGCAAATCCATGTATTGCAAAGTTGTACTCATGATAATGCACGTAATTCAGAATAAAACAAAGAGCTGGGTTCTGGGAAAGTTATCTATTTTCTGCACCTTCCAATAGGATGGGTCGTTCCTTTCTCCATGGCTGCAGCAACAGCCAGTGCCTCACTTTCACAGTTTGGAGTGCAGCAAGAAGGATTGCTATGACCGTTCGTCACACCCACATGTCCATGGATAGGCTCGATTGCTTTGCACATAAGCTTCCCAGTTGTTAGTGTGCCTGTCTTATCAAAAGCAATAGACTGACAAGACGAAAGAGCATCCAAGACATGACCACCTTTCAATAAAATTCCCTAGAGAACAAAAGCATAGGTTCATCAATCCAGTATCAACTATACCACCCAGAAATGGAGCAGCTAGTAAGAGAAAAAGGTATATTCAAAAAGTGACAAGATTGCTATGTTGCTATCTCCAATTAATAACAGGAGGAACTTCATAGCTCAGTAATTACACCAATCATTGAAAAAAAAGAGATAATTCATATATATCAATATACTATGGATTTTACCATACTTGTGAGCAATATGAAGTTATGAACTAAATGGTTGGTGCTTTCAAGAAGTTTAGAAGCCAACAAAGTGTTGCAACACACCAAAATAAAGAGCTTGAACAACTGAAAATTTCAAACAGTACCTTACTAGCAAGAGAACTGATTGCAGTTGCATATGCCAATGGAGCTACAGCCAATGCACAGGGAGATGCAGCCACCATAAGTCCTAATCCACGGTAAATTGAACCCCTACAGACTAAAGAAAATGTCAGAATAGAGAAAGTTCAAGTCTGGAGCTAAGCGTATCAAATCGATAAAATTGGCAAATCAAAATCATCAGTATGAAATCTACCAAAGCATATTGGGTGTAGAACTATCAAATGTACCTATTATGTTTTATATAAGCATATGGCAGGACCAATACAGCAGTGAGACATTAGAGGATTACCTGAGTTACCAAAAAAGGGCCACTTAAAAAGTAATGGCCCCAAAAGTGCAACAACCAAAGAAAGGGCTACCACAACTCTGCTATAGTACTCTCCAAACTCATCAAGCCATCTTTGCAACTTTGGCTTGTTTAGCTGGCCCTCTTCAGTCAATTGGACAATTCTGTTGAGCGTTGAATCCTCCCATGACTTGGTCACCTAGAAAAGGTAGTAAATAGGGAAACAAATGACTCTCTTGCAAGGTGGCAAGGCAACGCTCTAGACAGATAGCAAACATAATGTACTAAAAAAAGCAGAAATGCTACTATTAACAACTGCTTATTAAAACTAAACATCTGTCCTCACAAAGGGTTAACTATGTTTCCATTTTCCATCTCTTCATCAAAGAAAGTTGAAAACATACTCCTCACTGAAGAGAGAAAAGGCAAACCTTTACAATCATCATTCCTTCCAAGTTCCTGGCGCCACCTGGTATGGCATCTCCAACTGTCCTTTCTAAAGGTTTTGTTTCACCAGTTAGGTGCTCAATTGTGACAGTTGATGAACCTTGGGAGACTTCACCATCAACAGGCACAGCCTAAAGAATACAAGAACTGCACTAAAATGAGAGAAACTGTCTAACCATCTAGAAAAAAGCACCATCAACATGTATGGGAAAAAAAATGGATAAGTCAAAACATTGTGCTCAGTTAGAAACAAAGTGAAAAATCCATGAAGAGACTATGAAATGAAAACAAATAGGGAAGGCAAGGATTTAACTTCTGTACAAGAAATAGCACACCTCGCCAGCTCTAACTAAGATATGAGAACCCACTTCAAGATCGTGCACAGGAACCTTGGTGTAACTTAGATTTGAAAACTGTACAGATTCTTCTCCATTCGTTTCTAACAAGAGCGCGAATTCCGGGTGATTTTCCTTCAGTTCCCTCACATCAAACATTGACTTGCTTGTAAAATACTCTTCAGCTGTAAGCAACGAGAACAGTGAATTTCTAATAAACACACAACAGGAGCTAAGAAATGGGCGTTCAGATGTTATCAAAAGAAATGTACCGATATGAGCCAAGTTAAACATTGCAAGAAGCAGGCCACCCTCCAATGCATTTCCCATAAATATAGAAGCAAATGCTGCAAGAGCCATGAGGACATGGATATTTATTCTTCCGTCAGCAATATTTACAAGAGCATCAAGCGCTGCAGACACCTGCAAGATAGGCAAGGAGAGTCAAACAAGTACGTTGTTGGAAAGCGGCCTCAAAACAATCTTCCATGTGAGGTTGCAAAGCAAAACACAGTTCCATGTTCAATGAATTCCATTTTACACCAATGCAGTCATCATATCAATTGCTAAGAAGCTTGAACTGAACCTTGGCTAATTCGAAACCTGGACAAGTACTGGAGATTTATGCGGTGGCATACAAACAGTGGCTTCCCTACGCAAACTTTTATAGCGAAATCCCCGGTGAGACACAATGTCATAGATACAAGCCCCAAGTGTTGCCAATGTATGAACTCCTTGGAGCGTGCAGTGTGCTTAGTGTATCTGAAATCCCAAACCTGTTGCTCTTATTATTCTTACCAATCTTCAAGCATTTAAATACAGCATAGAATTGACGCAACCCAACTAATTATTTAGTAGTGATGTCGAAGGAGCTGTGAGCATAGAACAAATAGACTATCAAGTACAGTACTAGTTAGTAGTGATCCCTGGTAAAGGTCTGGAAGGTCAAACGCAGCAGCAAAGGAACAAAGTAGGTGGCATTACCCCGACGAGAGGGAAGGCGACGGCGATGAGCGCGGCCTGCAGGCGGCCGACTGTGTTGAGCAGCGGGACGTGCGGGCAGGCAGCGGCGATGAGGAGGAGGCCGAGGGAGATGCAGCAGGCGTGGAGGTGCTCCCGCAGCGCGTCGGCGAGGTCGGCCCAGCCGATCGCCCGCGCCACGCGCATGACCGCCGCGCCCCCGCCTCCCCCGTGCACGTCCACCTCGTGGTGACCGTGGCCGTGGTGGTGATGGTGGTCATGGCCGTGGTGGTGGTGGTGGTGGCCGTGGGCGTGGCCGTGGTCGCCGTGCGCGCGTGGGTTGAAGAGCGGGGACGGGCGCGAGGCGAGGAGGAGCGGCGGTCGGGGTGTCAGCGCGAGGGGTTTGGGCGGGGAGCAGCGGCGGCGGAGGTGCGGGAAGGGTGGGGGCCGCGAGAGACGGAGGAGATGCGACGACGGCGGCACCCGCGAGGAGACTGAGGCGGAGGCGGAGCCGGAGCCGCTGAGGAATTGCATCGCGCCGGCGGGCGGGAGGAGATCGCGTCGGCGAGGCGGTTGACGCTGGTGGTGGTGGTGGTGGGCAGCAGCAGCTGAGGAAGAAAGAGGACTGGTCCACCACGGGGTTGGACCTTTGTGGCGGGCGTGTGGTGTGGTGGCGAGCCAAGCGGATGCCGATGACGGCCGTGGGCCGGGTTTGTTTCGGCTCGTGTCGTCACCGTGTCGCGCACGTCTCCATTCTGCAATTTGCAACTTTGTAGTGAGTACACGTTTATGTCTTTTTTGTCAGTAAAAAGGAGCTCTATTAGTATGCCTGATCGCTTGGACGTATCAACAATATTTTTCCTCTTAAAACAAATCAATATCAATCAAAATCAACGCTTATTTTCAGTCTAAACATTTTCGATACAGCCTCCCAATAAATTCAAGTGATAATACACTCATGCAAAAAGAAATGGCAAGCTCCAGAACAAAGTGTCACGCTTTGACAAAAACTGTTTTAGAGTTAAGGTTAGTATAACACTGCACTCTTGCATTATAACTTATATACAGTTCATTTTAGTTTTAATCTAATAATACAAATTGACATGCTTTGATGTATTTTTGAGAACAAAATATATTCAGATAAATGCACTTTAAAAATATGGGATATAATTTTCTATGAACCTTGTCAATGTCGAAAAAATAGCTTAAAACAAGTTAAATAAGCTATAATTTAGAAAGGAGTATTGCTCTAATTCATTTGTATAACTTTGTTTACAGAAAAATATTGGGATATAGGCAGTAGTCGAGCAGATTACAAAACGTTGATGTTTTATTAGAGCCTACATGACCGTCTACATTACCTATCTGCAGGTCAATTGATCATCAACTGCATGATGAATTCTAAGAAGAGGAAGCGACAGAAGCACTAACACAATAGTTTTGTTTTCTTTTTCTTTTTTTTTTATTGCCAGTAGATTTTTTTTCTTTAGCAAACAAGAAGCACTGTAGGGTTTTTTTTATCAGAAAGAAGCACGGTAGATGCGCGATGCAAAACCAGTCGTTCGTGGGCCAGGATTCTATGGGCCCCGCAGATTTGTTCTTGTTCAACTGTCTGCACCATGTAATAGAAGCCCAGCCACGGCCCAATGCAAAGTGGAAGGGCAGAAGCTGCTGCTCAATGGAATTGGCATGGACGCCTTCGAGGCTTTTTTTCTTTTCTTTAAAACAAAAGCGAAATGGTACTAGGATCTATTATGCCTTTCAGTTAAAAACGAAAAACAAAAAGATGAGTTTTAAGACAGAACACTAGTTGCAGTCCAGAAACCACAGCGGCACAAAAAAAAAGACTGGATAGAGAACACAAAAGGACTAGATGCAGAAACTCAGCCAATACAGGCAACCAAAGAGAGATGCACAGGTAACCTAAACGTCCTGCATTGCTCGATGTCTTTCTCCAACCTCAGTGCTACTAGTATTGTGGTACGTTCCTTTCAGAGGTTCCAAAACATAAATCGATTGTGCTATTGAATTTGCGGTGTTATTCTTCAAACTTATAACCTTTTCGATCCAAGACTAGAAACTTGTGTTAACGAACAGCATTTGCTTTGATTTCGACTCTAGCCACCCAACAAATTTTTTAGGCATTCTGCAACGGTCAAAATTCAAAACTCAAAGCTAACAAATTAAAGGAGCAGGGGTGGTTCAGCGTTACCCCGACGAGAGGGCAGGCGACAGCGACGAGCGCCGCCTGCACGAGCCTGCTGGCGCCGGAGCCGAGCGGCGCGACGTGCGGGCAGGCGGCGGCCACCAGGAGGAGCCCGAGCGCGACGCCGCAGCAGACGTGGAGGTGCTCTCGCATCGCGTCGGCCACGCCGGCCAGTCCGACCGCCCTCGCCGCGCCCCTGACGCCTGCTCCGCGCGCGTCGTCGTCGTCCGCCCCACCGCGGTGACCGTGGCAGTGGCCATGGCGATGGCCTCGGTAGGGGTGATGGACGTGGCCGTGGCGGCAGCCGTGCGCGCGGGGGGTGTCGGTCACGGGTCGACGACGCGCGCGGAGAAACCGCGGTCGCGGGGTCGGCCGGTGGGCGGCCAGCAGCGGCCGCGGCGGAGGTGCATGCGGGGACCTCAAGAGGCCGAGGAGCCGCGCGGGCGGCACCGGCACCGGCGTCGAGGCGCCGGAGGAGACTGAGGCGGAGGCCGTTAGGAGCTGCATTACTGCCGTGGCGGTTCAGGATCGCGCACGTCGGTGATCGAGGTGATGATTTGGGCGGCTGCGGGACGGCGGGAGAGGAGGACGCGCGTGGGGCTGCGACTGCGAGGTACGCGAGCCACGAACAGCTGTAGTGTAAGGTGTCGTCGCCGTGTCGCGCGGTCGCGCCATCGTGTCGCATATAAACGCGGCCATGGCTGCTAATACATGGTGCCCTCCGTATCAAGAGCATCACCGACTGGGGCGAGTTTGGGCCATTCCGCATGTCTAGCTAGGGACGAAGATAAAAAAAAAAAAATTAGGACGGGCTCAATAAAAGTGTACAACAACTTAGCTATACTATAACCCGTCACAATAGACAAATATGTAAAGCCCGAAAGCATTGTAATACTAAAAATGATGATTAACAACGAAATTCATAAAATACATCATGAAAAAAGAGGCAGTTCATTCATACATACCGGGCCCAGATTCACATAACCGTCATGTGCTAAGACAGAACTCTCAAATTTTTCAGCCTTTGCCGAATTAAAGAAGAGATAGCAATATAAGCAATAAGCTGCATTCTTGGACTCACTGTACTCTAGCCAATTAAATTTATCAAACCAAGTCTTTTGAATGACCTCCATTCACCACCAATATATATTTACAAGGAAATGGAAATTCAAAAGGTTGGGTCAGACCACTCAAAGCATAGGATCTCTTTACTTGGTCTCTAATTTCAGGTTCATAAGAATCGAGTGGTTTGCGTTTTGCAGGGTCAACAATTAGGTTCAAATCATGACAGAACTCTGCCCTAGGCTTCATCGGTTGAGTTGTGCTCTCATTAGTATGTGGAGTTGAGCCATTTGAAATTGAATAGTAGTTGCGCAAAGTTCTTTTCGACATCCTGGAAATTGAAATCATAAAATCAAAGTATCAAACATTCAATTCAATCATCGAATCAGACTCTGAAACTCAGTTTCACTTCCACAGAATGACAGAAAAATAACTCACCTGTGCGCCACCTGCTGTCCGCTTGCGGCTTGTCCGGCCGTCCGCCTACAGCGCCGCGCTCCACCTGGCCCGTTCGCACTCGCTCTGGACTCCGGAGTCGCCCGCCGCCACTGGCCGTAGTGCAGCCCCGAGCCCCCTCGCGGTTCGCGCGAGCGCGGCTCGCCCGGCCATCCGCGGTCCGCCCGCCACGCTGCACCTGGGCGCGCCTGGCCCGCACAAGCGCAGTCGCCCGCCGCCGCCGGCCGTCTCACGGCCCCCTCGCGCAGGCCTGCCCTCGCGGATCGAGTCGCGGTTCGTGCGACGGCGCGAGCGTGGCTGCGTGCCTTCGCCCTGCTGTCGGCGCCCGATGTGGGGCTCGAGCCCGTGGCGTCCGGCCGCTGGCTCCGTCCCTGTGTTTGGCCCCAAACAAACATACTAAACATACTACTAAACAGTCTGTTCTTTTGGCTAAAAATAAACGCTGATTTTGGCTCGTGCTGATTTGTTGTGAGAGGAAAATACTGTTTCGTGACTGAAAATAAGCGTTGATTGGTCAAAAAACAAGCTGAAAAAAATTTCACCTAAACAGTATTCCGCATTCCGACTGGAACGACAACAGATGCTGCGGATGACGCTATGTTTTTCTATCAATTAGTCAAAGTAGTAGAAGTTTGACTCATCATAAAACTAAGAGGTTCGATACATCTTACAATAGTTTCATGAGCAGTTATGAACTATTTTGTTTGGCAAATATCTTTTTCTAAACAGCTTCATGGGTGAAGTTATTCTTCCCACCCCCCTCCCCCTCTCATGAAAAGATGAGTCGGCATGAAGCTTATAAAAAAAAGTAGCTTCTCCCGGTTTTCTTCCTCATGCATGAAGTTTTTGATGAAATTATTTTGCCAAACAATATTCTCAAAATAGCTCAGTTTCACCAAACAAGTTGCTCATGAAGCTATTTTATAAGAAAAAACATTTTACTTATGAAGCTGGGTTATGCCAAACGAGGCTAAAAAAAAAAGGTTGCATTTTAAAATGAGGGATTACAAGCTTGAACTAACTGTATCGTAGATTATCCACATCAGTTTTTTTTTTCTTATGTAGAACAATAAGGACGTTATGAATAGACAGAAACTAATTACTAGCCAGATTTTCTTAACTTTAGTCATCGACATTGAAAACTTTTGCCGTGCCTCCTCAAGAATTAATTGGGATCTTACAAGCCATAATCCATTTATTTTATTTTATATTCTTCATAGTTCCTTCCCTACTGCTGACACACACACTCAACTCCCTCTTTATGTCACCCCGAGATCTCTATCATTGGTTGTTCCATCCACATAAAAACAGTCCAACAAGACCAGACCAATTCATCAAGCAAGCTTCAACTCTATATTTCAGCATCAGGCAACCAACACTGCACAACCTTGCGCACCAACTTAGGGCTTCTGTGGAGGCCTATATATTGGCCTCAACTGACATGTATTGTAGTAGACTGGAGTGAAAATTAAGCTAAGTTCCGCTTTAACCCATACGAGTCGAGATACACATAAACATGTGGATCTAAACAAGGCCATATTGGTTACGACACCATTGAAGATCTTCCCATGACCAACACACTATTGGAGTTGATGCTGGACTCTCGTCACCTCCAACTCCACTGCCCACAGTCCAACATGCGCACGTCGGCAATCTTCCTGTCCGACCTGGTCGGACAGGAGACGCCCTCCAACCACCCCCCCTGCCCGCGACATCCGTGCCCGCGCCTCCGCTCCCGCTCGCTCCGCGTCGCACCCGAGCTCACCCCGCGCAGGTAGGCCTCCTTCTCTCTCTCCTCACTCTCCTCCTCCTACTCCGGCATGGCCTGAGATCACCTGCCGCCGTGCCCGAGCTCGCCCTCTTCTCTGGCAGCTTCTCCGGCGGGTATAGAAGGAAGGAGGCCCGGCGAGGAAGGTAGGCCAGGAGGTGGAGATGGAGGCGGGCGGTTTAGGGGCCCTGACAGCGGTGGAGGTGGTCGAAAAGGTCGGGGCGGGGGAGCTCTGGCCATGGCGGCGACGAGCGGAGCTCCGGCGAGGGGGCGGGGGAGATGGGGACGCCGCGACGCACTAGGGCTCGCCGGAGCTCCAGCGAGCCCTAGCGTGCCGCGGAGTGGGCGTGGGCGGTGGCAGGGGCGAGGATGACGTGAGGAAGAGAAACAGTCCCGGGGGTGATCGGCGTGAGGCTGTATTTTGACCGGGTCGGACACTAGCACGCCCCTGTGCACGCTGCTCGGCCCAACTCGCCTGACCCACTCTACATCACTGGTCCCACACAGCGTGCCAGCACCACTAGACCACCAAATTTGAAGGGCTACGGTGAGGCATTTATTTAACCTCTATGGGCTAAGGTTGATTCTCGCCCAGGAGCCGCTGCCACGTCGCCCAAAATGGCCTCCTCCGTCCGATCCTAACTTCTTTCTCAAACTCAAATTATCTCTAGTTAAAGTCTTGTTTTTAGACAATAGCCACAAAAAGAAATAGACCCTAGGGGGCACCTTAATCTGCCATAAAGCAGGGACATGAGCTGGGATAATGCCTCTAAAGTTAATGACCTTATATAAGGATTGATAATAATAAACCCCACTAGTGTTAAATTGCCAAATCAAGGTATCCTCCTCATTAGAAAAACAAATAGTATCAGCTAGCTGCAGAATCTCAAGCCACATGTTCATGAGTCTTTGGTCTACATGTCTCCTAAAAGTACATTTGAGCTCATTACCATCCCATAAATTTACCACCGTTCTAGTTTTTTCTTGGACTAGCACATAAATTTCCCAAAATTGAATAGCTTTTTAGATAACGGAACAAGAGTTCCAGCCTCTACCACCCTGGGGTGGTACACAGCTGAGATACGGATCAAACTGAAGCCCTAAGGCCAAAACCCAACACGTTCGAAAAAGAAAAGGAGGAAAACAACGTACAAGCGTTCAATCCTCCACCCGACAGCTGACATTGCCAAAATTGAATAGCTAAGCTAAAAGTACCTAGCCAATTATCCTCTCAGAACTTGACTTTTTGTCGTTTTCTATTTTCCATCTGAACCCCATCTTGGCTGCTTCAGCAGCCCACATGAGACCTTTAAAAAACTGTGAAGCACCAGTTGTCGAGCTACAGAAAAAGTTTGGTTTTGCAGTGTCATACTTAAAGTCAATGTACTGTTTCCACAACTTATTATTGTCTAAATTGTGCCTCTTAATCCAGGACCCTAATAGGCATAAATTCAACTCTCTTAGGTTAAGGATTCCTAGGCCTCCAAAATCCTTTAACATGTTAATACTATTCCAATTCACTAGATGAATTTTATGCTCTCCCTCCTTATCATCCCAAAGACAGTTAGCTAAGTGAGAATTTATAATTTTGATCGCCCACTTAGGGAACTTAATAAAGGACATGAAATAAATGGGGATACTAGTCAAACAAGCCTTAATAAGAGTTACTTTTGCTGCATGGGAAAGAAGTTTCCCCCTCCAGGCTCCAGCCCGCTATTCTCTTAAGCAGTTTATCCACTAAAGGTTGAGTATCCTCTCTTCTCAGCCTCTCATAATGTAAAGGAACACCTAAGTACTTAATTCGAAATTCTCCTAGAGGACAAGCAAACAGGTGAGAAATATCATGAGCCAACTCTTCACCAACATTCATTGCTAGAATCTCATTTTTATGGAAGTTAACTCAATCCAGACAGCTGTTCAAACCACATTAAAATCCCCTTCAAGTTTTCCCATGGACACTTTTAACAACTCATGTCCAATAACTCACATCCAGCGATAACATCGCCACGACACTTTGCACGTGCGGCTGCATCCTGCTTGCCGGCGCTGGCGCGGTCGTCGACACCGACTAAAACAAGCGGGACGACATGGACAGCGGGCGTGTGCCGTGGAAGTCTGCGAGTACGGCCAATATAAAACTCACCCGGGTCCACAAGGCCACAACTTATGGAAACCCCAGAAGAGAAGTTTGGGTCAGACAAGGAAAAACCCGTTCTAAGCTCTAGATGTAGATGGATGCGGCGAAACTAGTGCCTTTGGTCAGAGGAAAAGTGTGTTTCTCCGTTGCATGGGCGGGTTTTTCGATACCGGAATTACCTGTCGCTACTCGCTACACGGAAAGAAAAAAATTGGGTAGGTCAAAATTTAGGCAACTGGTGCAGATTTTTCTGGATGATTGACAGTACGATTTGTCGTAATTAACTACGTAGGCATGCATGTACGTTAATGTTTCTTGCGATGACTTGACTAGCTGCGGTATTGACGTATTGCAAATGGACAGAGCTAGCTTAGCTAGCGGTTAAAACATTCAGCGAGGTTGCCTTGATCGTCTCTAGGAGGTATGGAGAAGATTGACGTTGTGCAGCATTATGAACGGTGACTAATACTACTCCAAAGCGACGGTCTTGGCTAATCCTACACACAAACTCAGGAGAAATGTGATCGGTTCTCTTTGCCACAGGCTATTGGCTTATTGCTCGGTGTCGTCTTCTTCTCCACACATTAAGCAGCAGTTGTCCAAGCGGGACGACATGGACGGCGGGCGCGTGCCGTGGACGTCTGCGAGTCCGGCCTATATGAAGCTCACCCAGGTCCACAAGGCCACAACTGTCAACTGTGGTCACTCAACTGGTCAGCATTTGGTCGCGCTCGTCCTCCGTCTGCATCAGAGCCTTCCATAGTTGAGTGCAAACTGGATCCTATTCCTGTCTCGTTGCAGATCGACCTGGGACTTCACGGAGCTCTCAGTGCATTTGGCATACGGAATAACCGAACTAGGTTGAGTGCAAACTGCAAAGTAAAGATTGGACTAGTCCAGTTTGGTGTTCCGAAATATTCAGGTTATTGAGCTCGCAGTTGTAATCGACTGATGCATATAGCCGGTGACAGTTTCGCTGCAACTTCTGCATCCCATTGGATAATTTCCATGGAGTTATAAGACTCGTCTTCCAAACGGCCGATGCTGACTGGGCATGTAGACAATCAACCATAAACCAATCAATCAACCTCAGAAGCAGAGTCTATAGCTTTTGCAAGCAATAAACAGGCGATTAGACTTCCCTGATCTCAACAGTGGTACAACACCTGCATGGATTCCAAATAACGAACGGGAACGGGCACAACAAACGCTGCCTTTTAGGCCACATCGTAACACGATGTCCATCACTGTCTTTTGGCTTTGAGCTCAACCTGAAGCCAAATTTCTTTCTTTACATGGCGGGGACAAGAGTACAGAGCCTACAAAAATTAGGTTAGAACCCCTCGCCTAAATTCAAACGGTGCCTGAGAAACAAAGTAAGAAAAGGCAACCGATGCTATACATGGGAATCTACAAGGGGACAGTGTTTGTGGTGTAGTTCGAGGAAGAACTGTTGAACTTGGATGAGAAATAATTCCTTAAGCTATCAACGAGTTGCCGGATGTCATCTATCAAGGACCATGTCGGAGTGTTCAGGGCTCGTATCGAGTTCAAGCAGACTAGAAGGGTTCCACCTTCATGAAGAAGTACCTGAAAATTGAAATTGTAGCAAATGTAGGAATAAGGACACCAAAGAAAGGTTTGTGTATGTGAATCACATGGTAACAGTAGTGATGGTGCTCAACACTCTCCTATTTGTGTAGAAAGTGAAGGTACCGCTCTGTTTTATGCTATCAATGTATGCAAATCACATTGTAAGATTGCATTTATCCAACTCTACAATTTACTACTACCTTCGGTTCACTTTTATAAGGCGTAGGTTGACATCGCATGGTCTCCCAAGTAACATTTTAACCATTTATTTATTTTATATAATATTGTTTATGATTATAAACCAATGATTATTGGATAGTACATTTGATTACAAATCTAACCGTATTGAAATTGTATTACAATTGTAGAAAATTGTTGGCCAAATTATTGGTAGAAACTTGTGAAGTTTGAATCTTTATAGGCGTGCAGGCACGCCCTATAAACCGGACTGGAGATTGTAAGTGCATTCACCCCCTATGTAGGATTTTGGTGATTAATGACACCCAAATTAGGGACTAACGTGTTTATCAAGATTATATGCAGGTGTTAGTCCATATGAATGAGCAAATTGAAATGTTCGGTGAAACGGCACCCCTTCAACTCGACCATGTTACTTGGTGATCCTTATTCAAAGCCTAGCAAGTTTCTATTTTATTTGAGTATAGGAAAACCTGCACTATCAAGAGGGATGCATAGCTAGTTGACTAGTAGAAGGATTAAAGTGCTCAAACATTAACTTAAAAACATGCTTGAGAGACACCTACACTCACTTGTGCACTGCCCTAGCTTTTTCTGTTTCTGGTGTATCGGTAGTACCGGTATACCTACCGGTACTACCGGTAACACTTAGAGCAGAAAACCCTTCCAGCGAAGTCCTTGCTATCGGGTTCCAAAATTCACTTTTATTCCGGTAGTACCGAATTTTTTATCGGTAGTACCGGTGGTAGAGCGGTAGTACCGATCCTGGATCGGTAGTACCGCCAGGACTTGGCGCCTGAGGTGTTTTTCAGTGCCTGGATCGATAGTAACGACTTATTTCCGGTAGTAGCCCTTTGTCGTACTAGGTAGTACCGATCCTGGATCGGTAGTACCGATGGGATTAGCTGTTTCGCGTTCTCAGGCTCTGGACCGGTAGTAACGGCTTTTCATCGGCAGTTGCTCGGTTGTCGTACCGGTAGTACCGGTGCCCCTACCGGTAGTACCGGTCTAGTCAACAACTCTGACACGCTTTTCTACCGTTGGACCTCGTGTAGTGCGCAAGTTAGCTTTTCAACGTTCGAAAAGTTGCGCAGGCATCGGTAGTACCGGTAGCCCCCAGGCAGAGGAAGTATAAATACCTCCTCCCAACTCCTAACTCGAGACAACAGCTCTCTCTTGCTCTCTCACTCTCTCTCACTCTCATTCATTGCTCCTAGCTTCGATTCACCTCAAGATTCAAGTTGAGAAGTGAGATTCGAGTGAGGAAAACATAAATCCATTGCTTGAGCACTTGATTCCTCCCGCTAGCCGGCTTTGCTTTGCATTTGTTACTCTTGGGTTCTTGGAACACTAGGCGGCTAGGTGTTCTTCGGGAGAGCCCGGTTTGCTCAATTTGTGAGGGCTCCCCGAAGTGTTTGTATCACCCCGTGATTCTAGTGAAGAAACTCAAGTGACCTTTGTGGTACCCTTGAGAGAGGCAAGGAGGTGAAATAGACTCCGACCTTTGTGGTCACCTCAACAACGAGGAGTAGGCCTTCATTTGTGGATTGTCCGAACCTCAGGATAAATAACTTGTCTCGTGCTCTCTTTGTTGTTGTGCCTTCTTGTGGTTCCACGGCTTCGACCGTGTTCTTCCTTTTCCTACCTTGTTCTTAGGTTTGGAGGCTCGATCTACGATTTGGTGGTGATTCAAGCTAAGGGAAAGGTTGCAAGGTCTTCATCACTCACCTGGGTGCATTGGTATTACATAGATCTAAGTTTGTTGCATATTTAACTTGTGTTCTCAGTCTTTCTGCCTTGACCGGTAGTACCGACGGATTGCATCGGTACTACCGACTGTTATCGGTAGTACCGGTCCAATCCCGGTAGTACTGGTCACAGATCTCACGTTTCGATTGAGTTTGAGTTTCAGGTTTTAGATTACGCCTATTCACCCCCCCCCTCCCCCCCTTTAGGCATTGTAGATCCTTTCAGAGATAGTAATTCAGTATGCCACAAATGAAAAATAGGGTTAAGGGCACCTGAACATTTAATTTCCTTGTTACACAACAACAGGTGCATAGCTAAGTCATGAAAAGGAACTTACAGTCAACCAAAGAGGAAGAAATCCCAGCACAGAAGGAAGGGCAGCAAAAACGATACAAGTTAAGGCCAGAGCAACACTTTGTTTGACCTGTAAGGATGAACCTAAAAGTGTAAGAAAAGGTAATATTGCATCTGAAGCTAAAGTGTCATACATGCAAACAAAACACCGTACCAATGAAGTTGTTTGACGAGCCTTAGCAATGCAGAATGGCACCCCGCAAATATTATCCTGCAACAGCAGAACATCAGCAACGGCCACTGCAGTTGCACTGGCTCGTTGGGCTAGAACCATCCCGACTGTTGCGGCTGCAAGAGCTGGTGCATCATTTATACCATCACCGACCATTATTAAACCTCCACCTGGAATCAAACAAAAAGGTAAATAATTAATATCGCCAGGCAAGTGAGCACAACAAAAAGTAATCATATATAGCTTCAAGTTCAAGTTTATATGATGTACAGTTAAGCCCATAAAAAAGTACACAATGTTCAATTTTACAGTTTAATTGTACACAAGGAACATTTAGTCATGGACAAAAGGTAGGATTATGTAGCTGGCAGGTTGCTTATATGTCCAAAAATAAACTGAAGTAAGAACAAAAATGTTGGAGTCGATAGATTCATGTAGCATGAGAAGTGAAAACTATGAAGAAAACTACCAATGATTTTTTTAGATCAAGTCATGTGGTGAGGAAGTACATAGGAGTCACTTAGAAAACAACCGTGGCTACCACATTGCAGGATTAAAGGCTAAAGCTATATAAGTCCATACTTAGATAACATATGTAAAACTTAAAACCATGATATAATCATATGGTTGATTTTTCATAGGCATATATATCACAGGTATAAGTACCTCCTTCCCTTGAAACTGCTTTTACTTTATTTAATTTATCCTCTGGCTTTAAAGAGGAGTGGACTTCTTCAATACAGACAGCTTTAGCAACTCTCTGGGCACTTGATTCATGGTCTCCAGTTAGCATCATAATGCGAAGTTTAGCTCTCTCTCTTAAGGTAGATATAACTTCACAAACACCAGAGCGGGGTTCATCCTCAAAGTGGAAAAGAGTTACCTGGAAAAGATCAAATCGGTTGATATAATACACTGGAAACTAGTTCTTACAAAACACAAGACTCAAATGATGAAACTGATACACTTTCAAATGGGTATACTGTTAGGTCGGGGGGGAGGCAATGTAGCAGAATCAGAGAATAAGTACAACTTGATAGTCATAGGTACAACCTTACCAGTGAGTGGGCCGGCCAAACAAGGTAAGGTCATGTTTATGACCATGCAAAGCAAACAAAGGTCAGCTACAACAAGAGCAAGTTCAAAGGTTCTATCTTCTAAGTAGAACTCAAAGAAAGCTAGTGTCCAAACCAGCCCAACTCATCGGATTCAAATTATTATGGCACCTGCTGAACAAGTTTCAGAATAGGCAGGCCAATCAGATGGACGAAACACTAGAATCTGGACCACCTGGCTA
Source organism: Eremochloa ophiuroides (assembly GCA_038502445.1). Classification (NCBI taxonomy): domain Eukaryota; kingdom Viridiplantae; phylum Streptophyta; class Magnoliopsida; order Poales; family Poaceae; genus Eremochloa; species Eremochloa ophiuroides. The sequence goes on from JAHLJS010000003.1 coordinate 101,435,659, forward strand.
TGCTCATGGTTTGAAACTTTGAATGCGCAATGGATACATGGGACCATGCTGGTTAATCACTTAGGTGGACCAGAATGAACATACATGGCCAGCTACATGAAAGAAGAAAGAGAATGGCTCACATGTTAACTTACTTTTTTATCAACAGACAGAGCAGCTTGAACAAATTCAGGCCCATATGCAGAACTCTTTGCTGCTGCTCTTATTTGCTCTGATTCACCATTGGATCTATATAGTGAAGAAATGTAGTCCACAGAACCAATAGATGCCTCGGATAGCTCATTTTCATTGTCTCTTACCTGTAATGCAAATGTATGAGATGCCAAGTTAGCATGTCAAAGGCTCTTCCAATTCCTTTACACTGACGAAACAGCGAATCAAACCCATGCTAACCTATCAAAATCTAAAACACATCCCTATTGAAGAATATGATAGCTGCTGAACTACAATTGCATACATTGGATGAAACCTATGCTGCCGTATAAAAAACTTGGCCAGTGGTGAAAAGCCCCATGATATTGAACTAAGAAGCTCTCAGTCAAACCGACTGTGAAAAATCTCCCATATCCCTATTGGACCGTACCATAACCTACGACCACGTCCTTCTTGGCTGGCGACCACTGCAAGTCTGCAACTAGGAGGGCCCAAACCAACATGCCACAGGCCGGCACCCTACCACTATTTTTTGTTTCCAGTGAGGAAATTTTTTTGTCTCCCACAACTAAGGGAGTTTACCACTGCACTATAAGAGTGTTGGTGCCTACAGCATACATTAAATACCAATGGTTTTTCCAGTAATAAACCTGAATTTTATCTAAAAAAACAAGCAATGCCTTTTATATATCTGGCATCCAGATGACTTTGATGATTGAAAAATATTATAGAAGTTAGATGTACCTTTACACCACTCAATGTAGCAGCAACTCCCCTACCAGGTAGGCATTCAAAACTTTCTACAGCAACCGCTGGAAGCTCCTTTCCAACAGAATGGTCTAAAACAGCCCTGTAATCATGCAAACTGTATGTCAATTGTTTGCCATAGATTTTCTACAAGTTTCAGTGCATAAAAGATAAATGAACAATAGAATGTAAAGTTATATACACCACAAACCCCCAATGTCATGCTTCAAAAATACAAAAAAGACAAGAAAGTCTACACTAAGGTTAAGGGAATGGGAACCTTGTAACAGTCAGTGCTGAATAGGCATAGATAACATCACAGCAACATTCATGTTAACTAGAACCCATGCTGGTCCAGTGCAGGACAGCCACTACTGGCTTGTGTGAATAGAAATTCATGCAATCACATGCAGCCAGATTGAGCATATTCGGTACGGATTGGCCTTCGATCCCACACACACACAAACAGAATGAGCCTACTAACACCGCTTCCAAATAAACAACGCAGATCTGATGCTTGAGTTTCAACACTTTAACCACAGCAACGGTACAATATTTACACTTGGCCCAGGGAGTAGATTCAAGGCTTCTAGCAAATCCATGTATTGCAAAGTTGTACTCATGATAATGCACGTAATTCAGAATAAAACAAAGAAATGGGTTCTGGGAAAGTTATCTATTTACTGCACCTTCCAATAGGATGGGTCGTTCCTTTCTCCATGGCTGCAGCAACAGCCAGTGCCTCACTTTCACAGTTTGGAGTGCAGCAAGAAGGATTGCTATGACCGTTCGTCACACCCACATGTCCATGGATAGGCTCGATTGCTTTGCACATAAGCTTCCCAGTTGTTAGTGTGCCTGTCTTATCAAAAGCAATAGACTGACAAGACGAAAGAGCATCCAAGACATGACCACCTTTCAATAAAATTCCCTAGAGAACAAAAGCATAGGTTCATCAATCCATTATCCACTATACCACCCAGAAATGGAGCAGCTAGTAAGAGAAAAAGGTATATTCAAAAAGTGACAAGATTGCTATGTTGCTATCTCCAATTAATAACAGGAGGAACTTCATAGCTCAGTAATTACACCAATCATTGAAAAAAAAGAGATAATTCATATATATCAATATACTATGGATTTTACCATACTTGTGAGCAATATGAAGTTATGAACTAAATGGTTGGTGCTTTCAAGAAGTCTAGAAGCCAACAAAGTGTTGCAACACACCAAAATAAAGAGCTTGAACAACTGAAAATTTCAAACAGTACCTTACTAGCAAGAGAACTGATTGCAGTTGCATATGCCAATGGAGCTACAGCCAATGCACAGGGAGATGCAGCCACCATAAGTCCTAATCCACGGTAAATTGAACCCCTACAGACTAAAGAAAATGTCAGAATAGAGAAAGTTCAAGTCTGGAGCTAAGCGTATCAAATCGATAAAATTGGCAAATCAAAATCATCAGTATGAAATCTACCAAAGCATATTGGGTGTAGAACTATCAAATGTACCTATTATGTTTTATATAAGCATATGGCAGGACCAATACAGCAGTGAGACATTAGAGGATTACCTGAGTTACCAAAAAAGGGCCACTTAAAAAGTAATGGTCCCAAAAGTGCAACAACCAAAGAAAGGGCTACCACAACTCTGCTATAGTACTCTCCAAACTCATCAAGCCATCTTTGCAACTTTGGCTTGTTTAGCTGGCCCTCTTCAGTCAATTGGACAATTCTGTTGAGCGTTGAATCCTCCCATGACTTGGTCACCTAGAAAAGGTAGTAAATAGGGAAACAAATGACTCTCTTGCAAGGTGGCAAGGCAACGCTCTAGACAGATAGCAAACATAATGTACTAAAAAAAGCAGAAATGCTACTATTAACAACTGCTTATTAAAACTAAACATCTGTCCTCACAAAGGGTTAACTATGTTTCCATTTTCCATATCTTCATCAAAGAAAGTTGAAAACATACTCCTCACTGAAGAGAGAAAAGGCAAACCTTTACAATCATCATTCCTTCCAAGTTCCTGGCGCCACCTGGTATGGCATCTCCAACTGTCCTTTCTAAAGGTTTTGTTTCACCAGTTAGGTGCTCAATTGTGACAGTTGATGAACCTTGGGAGACTTCACCATCAACAGGCACAGCCTAAAGAATACAAGAACTGCACTAAAATGAGAGAAACTGTCTAACCATCTAGAAAAAAAGCACCATCAACATGTATGGGAAAAAAATGGATAAGTCAAAACATTGTGCTCAGTTAGAAACAAAGTGAAAAACCCATGAAGAGACTATGAAATGAAAACAAATAGGGAAGGCAAGGATTTAACTTCTGTACAAGAAATAGCACACCTCGCCAGCTCTAACTAAGATATGAGAACCCACTTCAAGATCATGCACAGGAACCTTGGTGTAACTTAGATTTGAAAACTGTACAGATTCTTCTCCATTCGTTTCTAACAAGAGCGCGAATTCCGGGTGATTTTCCTTCAGTTCCCTCACATCAAACATTGACTTGCTTGTAAAATACTCTTCAGCTGTAAGCAACGAGAACAGTGAATTTCTAATAAACACACAACAGGAGCTAAGAAATGGGCGTTCAGATGTTATCAAAAGAAATGTACCGATATGAGCCAAGTTAAACATTGCAAGAAGCAGGCCACCCTCCAATGCATTTCCCATAAATATAGAAGCAAATGCTGCAAGAGCCATGAGGACATGGATATTTATTCTTCCGTCGGCAATATTTACAAGAGCATCGAGCGCTGCAGACACCTGCAAGATAGGCAAGGAGTGTCAAACAAGTACGTTGTTGGAAAGCGGCCTCAAAACAATCTTCCATGTGAGGTTGCAAAGCAAAACACAGTTCCATGTTCAATGAATTCCATTTTACACCAATGCAGTCATCATATCAATTGCTAAGAAGCTTGAACTGAACCTTGGCTAATTCGAAACCTGGACAAGTACTGGAGATTTATGCGGTGGCATACAAACAGTGGCTTCCCTATGCAAACTTTTATAGCGAAATCCCCGGTGAGACACAATGTCATAGATACAAGCCCCAAGTGTTGCCAATGTATGAACTCCTTGGAGCGTGCAGTGTGCTTAGTGTATCTGAAATCCCAAACCTGTTGCTCTTATTATTCTTACCAATCTTCAAGCATTTAAATACAGCATAGAATTGACGCAACCCAACTAATTATTTAGTAGTGATGTCGAAGGAGCTGTGAGCATAGAACAAATAGACTATCAAGTACAGTACTAGTTAGTAGTGATCCCTGGTAAAGGTCTGGAAGGTCAAACGCAGCAGCAAAGGAACAAAGTAGGTGGCATTACCCCGACGAGAGGGAAGGCGACGGCGATGAGCGCGGCCTGCAGGCGGCCGACTGTGTTGAGCAGCGGGACGTGCGGGCAGGCAGCGGCGATGAGGAGGAGGCCGAGGGAGATGCAGCAGGCGTGGAGGTGCTCCCGCAGCGCGTCGGCGAGGTCGGCCCAGCCGATCGCCCGCGCCACGCGCATGACCGCCGCGCCCCCGCCTCCCCCGTGCACGTCCACCTCGTGGTGACCGTGGCCGTGGTGGTGATGGTGGTCATGGCCGTGGTGGTGGTGGTGGCCGTGGTCGCCGTGCGCGCGTGGGGTGAAGAGCGGGGACGGGCGCGAGGCGAGGAGGAGCGGCGGTCGGGGTGTCAGCGCGAGGGGTTTGGGCGGGGAGCAGCGGCGGCGGAGGTGCGGGAAGGGTGGGGGCCGCGAGAGACGGAGGAGATGGGACGACGGCGGCACCCGCGAGGAGACTGAGGCGGAGGCGGAGCCGGAGCCGCTGAGGAATTGCATCGCGCCGGCGGGCGGGAGGAGATCGCGCCGGCGAGGCGGTTGACGCTGGTGGTGGTGGTGGTGGGCAGCAGCAGCTGAGGAAGAAAGAGGACTGGTCCACCACGGGGTTGGACCTTTGTGGCGGGCGTGTGGTGTGGTGGCGAGCCAAGCGGATGGCGATGACGGCCGTGGGCCGGGTTTGTTTCGGCTCGTGTCGTCACCGTGTCGCGCACGTCTCCATTCTGCAATTTGCAACTTTGTATGTCTTTTTTGTCAGTAAAAAGGAGCTCTATTAGTATGCCTGATCGCTTGGACGTATCAAGAATATTTTTCCTCTCAGAACAAATCAATATCAATCAAAATCAACGCTTATTTTCAGTCTAAACATTTTCGATACAGCCTCCCAATAAATTCAAGTGATAATACACTCATGCAAAAAGAAATGGCAAGCTCCAGAACAAAGTGTCACGCTTGACAAAAACTGTTTTAGAGTTAAGGTTGGCATGACACTGCACTCTTGCATTATAACTTATATACAGTTCATTTTAGTTTTACTCTAATAATACAAATTGACATGCTTTGATGTATTTTTTTAGAACAAAATATATTCAGATAAATGCACTTTAAAAATATGGTATGAACCTTGTCAATGTCGAAAAAATAGCTTAAAACAAGTTAAATAAGCTATAATTTAGAAAGGAGTATTGCTCTAATTCATTTGTATAACTTTGTTTACAGAAAAATATTGGGATATAGGCAGTAGTCGAGCAGATTACAAAACGTTGATGTTTTATTAGAGCCTACATGACCGTCTACATTACCTATCTGCAGATCAATTGATCATCAACTGCATGATGAATTCTAAGAAGAGGAAGCGACAGAAGCACCAACACATTAGATTTTTTTTCTTTTTCTTTTTTTTTATTGCCAGTAGATTTTTTTTTTCTTTAGCAAACAAGAAGCACTGTAGGGTTTTTTTTTATCAGAAAGAAGCACGGTAGATGCGCGATGCAAAACCAGTCGTTCGTGGGCCAGGATTCTATGGGCCCCGCAGATTTGTTCTTGTTCAACTGTCTGCACCATGTAATAGAAGCCCAGCCACGGCCCAATGCAAAGTGGAAGGGCAGAAGCTGCTGCTCATTGAAATTCGCTGAAACTTTCGAATTGGCATGGACGCCTTCGAGGCTTTTTTTTTCTTTTCTTTAAAACAAAAGCGAAATGATACTAGGATCTATTATGCCTTTCAGTTAAAAACGAAAAACAAAAAGATGAGTTTTAAGACAGAACACTAGTTGCAGTCCAGAAACCACAGCGGCACAAAAAAAAAAGACTGGATAGAGAACACAAAAGGACTAGATGCAGAAACTCAGCCAATACAGGCAATCAAAGAGAGATGCACAGGTAATCTAAACGTCCTGCATTGCTCGATGTCTTTCTCCAACCTCAGTGCTACTAGTACTGTGGTACGTTCCTTTCAGAGGTTCCAAAACATAAATCGATTGTGCTATTGAATTTGCGGTGTTATTCTTCAAACTTATAACCTTTTCGATCCAAGACTAGAAACTTGTGTTAACGAACAGCATTTGCTTTGATTTCGACTCTAGCCACCCAACAAATTTTTTAGGCATTCTGCAACGGTCAAAATTCAAAACTCAAAGCTAACAAATTAAAGGAGCAGGGGTGGTTCAGCGTTACCCCGACGAGAGGGCAGGCGACAGCGACGAGCGCCGCCTGCACGAGCCTGCTGGCGCCGGAGCCGAGCGGCGCGACGTGCGGGCAGGAGGCGGCCACCAGGAGGAGCCCGAGCGCGACGCCGCAGCAGACGTGGAGGTGCTCTCGCATCGCGTCGGCCACGCCGGCCAGTCCGACCGCCCTCGCCGCGCCCCTGACGCCTGCTCCGCGTGCGTCGTCGTCGTCCGCCCCACCGCGGTGACCGTGGCAGTGGCCATGGTGATGGCCTCGGTAGGGGTGATGGACGTGGCCGTGGCGGCAGCCGTGCGCGCGGGGGGTGTCGGTCACGGGTCGACGACGCGCGCGGAGAAACCGCGGTCGCGGGGTCGGCCGGTGGGCGGCCAGCAGCGGCCGCGGCGGAGGTGCATGCGGGGACCTCAAGAGGCCGAGGAGCCGCGCGGGCGGCACCGGCACCGGCGTCGAGGCGCCGGAGGAGACTGAGGCGGAGGCCGTTAGGAGCTGCATTACTGCCGTGGCGGGTCAGGATCGCGCACGTCGGTGATCGAGGTGATGATTTGGGCGGCTGCGGGACGGCGGGAGAGGAGGACGCGCGTGGGGCTGCGACTGCGAGGTAGGCGAGCCACGAACAGCTGTAGTGTAAGGTGTCGTCGCCGTGTCGCGCGGTCGCGCCATCGTGTCGCATATAAACGCGGCCATGGCTGCTAATACATGGTGCCGTCCGTATCAAGAGCATCACCGACTGGGGCGAGTTTGGGCCATTCCGCATGTCTAGCTAGGGACGAAGATAAAAAAAAAAAAAAATTAGGACGGGCTCAATAAAAGTGTACAACAACTTAACTATACTATAACCCGTCACAATAGACAAATATGTAAAGCCCGAAAGCATTGTAATACTAAAAATGATGATTAACAACGAAATTCATAAAATACATCATGAAAAAAGAGGCAGTTCATTCATACATACCGGGCCCAGATTCACATAACCGTCATGTGGTAAGACAGAACTCTCAAATTTTTCAGCCTTTGCCGAATTAAAGAAGAGATAGCAATATAAGCAATAAGCTGCATTCTTGGACTCACTGTACTCTAGCCAATTAAATTTATCAAACCAAGTCTTTTGAATGACCTCCATTCACCACCAATATATATTTACAAGGAAATGGAAATTCAAAAGGTTGGATCGGACCACTCAAAGCATAGGATCTCTTTACTTGGTCTCTAATTTCAGGTTCATAAGAATCGAGTGGTTTGCGTTTTGCAGGATCAACAATTAGGTTCAAATCATGACAGAACTCTGCCCTAGGTTTCATCGGTTGAGTTGTGCTCTCATTAGTACGTGGAGTTGAGCCACTTGAAATTGAATAGTAGTTGCGCAAAGTTCTTTTCGACATCCTGGAAATTGAAATCATAAAATCAAAGTATCAAACATTCAATTCAATAATCGAATCAGGCTCTGAAACTCAGTTTCACTTCCACAGAATGACAGAAAAATAACTCACCTGTGCGCCACCTGCTGTCCGCTCGCGGCTTGTCCGGCCGTCCGCCTACCGCGCCGCGCTCCACCTGGCCCGTTCGCACTCGCTCTGGACTCCGGAGTCGCCCGTCGCCACTGGCCGTAGTGCAGCCCCGAGCCCCCTCGCGGTTCGCGCGAGCGCGGCTCGCCCGGCCATCCGCGGTCCGCCCGCCGCGCTGCACCTGGGCGCGCCTGGCCCGCGCAAGCGCAGTCGCCCGCCGCCGCCGGCCATCTCACGGCCCCCTCGCGCAGGCCTGCCCTCGCGGATCGAGTCGCGGTTCGTGCGACGGCGCGAGCGTGGCTGCGTGCCTTCGCCCTGCTGTCGGCGATCGATGTGGGGCTCGAGCCCGTGCCGTCCGGCCGCTGGCTCCGTCCCTGTGTTTGGCCCCAAACAAACGTACTAGTAAACAGCCTGTTCTTTTGACTGAAAATAAGCGCTGATTTCGACTCGTGCTGATTTGTTGTGAGAGAAAAATACTGTTTCGTAACTGAAAATAAGCGCTGATTGGTCAAAAGAATAAGCTGAAAAAAATTTCACCTAAACAGTATTCCGCGTTCCGACTGGAACGACAACAGATGCTGCGGATGACGCTATGTTTTTCTATCAAATTAGTCAAAGTAGTAGAAGTTTGACTCGTCATAAAACTAAGAGGTTGTTCGATACATCTTACAATAGTTTCATGAGCAGTTATGAACTATTTTGTTTGGCAAATATCTTTTTCTAAACAGTTTTATGGTTGAAGTTATTATCCCCATCCCTCTCTCATGAAAAGATGAGTTGGCATGAAGCTTATAAAAAAAAAGTAGCTTCTCCCGATTTTCTTTCTCATTTCTCTTCCAACCATGCATGAAATTTTTGGTGAAATTATTTTGCCAAACAATATTCTCAAAATAGCTCAGCTTCACCAAACAAGTTGCTCATGAAGCTATTTTATAAGAAAAAACATCTTCACTTATGAAGCTGAGTTGTGCCAAACGGGGCTAAAAAAAAGAAGGTTGCATTTTAAAATGAGGGATTACAAGTTTGAACTAGCTGTATCATAGATTATCCACATCAGTTTTTTTTTTCTTATGTAGAACATAAGGACGTTATGAATAGACAGAAACTAATTACTAGCCAGATTTTCTTAACTTTAGTCATCGACATTGAAAACTTTTGCCGTGCCTCCTCAAGAATTAATTGGGATCTTACAAGCCATAATCCATTTATTTTATTTTATATTCTTCATAGTTCCTTCCCTACTGCTGACACACACACTCAACTCCCTCTTTATGTCACCCCGAGATCTCTATCATTGGTTGTTCCATCCACATAAAAACAGTCCAACAAGACCAGACCAATTCATCAAGCAAGCTTCAACTCTATATTTCAGCATCACGCAACCAACACTGCACAACCTTACGCACCAACTTAGGGCTTCTGTGGAGGCCTATATATTGGCCTCAACTGACATGTATTGTAGTAGACTGGAGTGAAAATTAAGCTAAGTTCCGCTCTAACCCATACGAGTCGAGATACAAATAAACATGTGGATCTAAACAAGGCCATATTGGTTACGACACCATTGAAGATCTTCCCATGACCAACACACTATCGGAGTTGATGCTGGACTCTCGTCACCTCCAACTCCACTGCCCACAGTCCAACATGCGCACGCCGGCAATCTTCCTGTCCGACCAGGTCGGACAGGAGACGCCCTCCAACCACCCCCCCTGCCCACGACATCCGTGCCCGCGCCTCCGCTCCCGCTCGCTCCGCGTCGCACCCGAGCTCACCCCGCGCAGGTAGGCCTCCTTCTCTCTCTCCTCACTCTCCTCCTCCTACTCCGGCATGGCCTGAGATCACCCGCCGCCGTGTGCCTGAGCTCGCCCTCTTCTCTGGCAGCTTCTCCGGCGGGTATAGAAGGAAGGAGGCCCGGGGAGGAACGTAGGCCAGGAGGTGGAGATGGAGGCGAGCGGTTTAGGGGCCCTGACAGCGGTGGAGGTGGTCGAAAAGGTCGGGGCGGGGGAGCTCTGGCCATGGCGGCGACGAGCGGAGCTCCGGCGAGGGGGCGGGGGAGATGGGGACGCCGCGACGCACTAGGTCTCGCCAGAGCTCCAGCGAGCCCTAGCGCGCCGCGGCGTGGGCGTGGGCGGTGGCAGGGGCGAGGGTGACGTGAGGAAGAGAAACAGTCCCGGGGGTGATCGGCGTGAGGCTGTATTTTGACCGGGTTGGACACTAGCACGCCCCTGTGCACGCTGCTCGGCCCAACTCGCCTGACCCACTCTACATCACTGGTCCCACACAGCGTGCCAGCACCACTGGACCACCAAATTTGAAGGGCTACAGTGAGGCATTTATTTAACCTCTATGGGCTGAGGTTGATTCTCGCCCAGGAGCCGCTGCCACGTCGCCCAAAATGGCCTCCTCCGTCCGATCCTCGATCCGATGGCCCAGATATCATAGATCGGATTTTACTGGGAGTAGCTTCTCAGAATTTTCCTTACCTTATTTGACTTCTCTTTACCTACTTCAGCTTCTCATCCGAATCCGACGAAACAAATATAAACTCAGCTTCTGCTTCTCTATCCAGCTTCTCACCCCCTCCTCTCTACTCTCCACTCTTTCTCGCTCTCCCCGTCTCTCTTCCATGCCGCCATGGCGACGGCGGCTCTGGCGCGTGAGGGCGGTGGCGGCAGCGGCGGCGCCTGACTTCCTCCTCCTCCTCCTCCTCAGCCTCCCTCTCCTATCTCTTCAGCAGCTTCCGCCCTCTCTCTTCTTCCATCGCTGGACGCCGACGCTGTCCCACGGCGCCTCCGTCGCTCCCACTTCACGGCACGCGCCTCCGCCGCCCCTTCCTCTCCCCATTCCCCTTCCTCTCTCTCCTCTATCTCGGCGTCATGGCATGTTGCCCGAGCCCCAAGCGGCGGCTCACCGGGCAAGGGAGTTGGCGGGACGGCGGCACCTTCAGGTGTGCCGTGGCGGCGCCCAAGCGGTGGCTGTCCCCGGCAACTGCGGCATGACCGGGCCACGCCGGTGGTCACCGGCCTGGCTCCTGACGCCGCTCCGCTCTTCTTGTGGGCTCCACGAAACCCTAACCCTAACCTAGGTTCCTCTGCTCTATGATCGGTTGGGGAGCTCCCTAGGTCGCTGTGGTGTGTCGTGCTCTGTTCTGTACTCTCAATCCATCATTAATTCATAATTTTTGTGTTCTTTAGTTGTTTTGTTTTTACCGAATTTTTTCTTTCTCTATGGATGGAAGAGGGATTCCTGCTGTGTTCGATCTCTTTTTGTTGGCAACGCTATGAAACAACTATTGAACTGTGCTGCTGTCACTTTTTCCCTTTTTGTTTGATGACTTTAGATATACAATGTCATCCCTTTTAGAATTTAGTTTGCCAAATTAACGTTGTTCCTATGATCCATGAACCTGTCATCAGCCACTGCACCAGGCGGGGAGCTCCTTAGGTTGTTGTGGTGCGTCGTGCTACTATGAACTCATTACAGGTACTACTCTCATGTAAATATAATTGATTGCTACACACTTTATGCTAGATACATATAAATTTTTTTGGGATATGTGTCTAATGCTTTGACTAATTTTGAAAAAAAAATAGAGTTAAATGCACCAACAGCCCTTGAATTTGTAAGGGTGTGTCATTTAGGTCCACGAACTCTGAAAACATACTTCTGGGTCCCTAAACTTATAAGGGTGTGTCATTTAGATCCACGAACTCTGAAAATACATTTCTGGGTCTCTAAACTTGTAAGGGTGTGTCACTTAGGTCCACGAACAAATATTATATTTCTATTTCTATTTCTATTTAATAATATAGTTATTCAATTTCTATTTCTATTTATATTTAATAATATAGTTATGAATAGCACATAAAAATAATATTTAATATGACATCATCAACAAATAAATAAACTAAAGTGTTAAAATAATTTAAGTGTTAAAATAATTTAAAAGAACAAATATATTAGGATTAAACTAAATTAAAAAAGTACTTCTTTTAAATTATTTTAACACTTTAGTTTATTTATTTATTGATGATATCAAATTAAATATTATTTTTATGTGCTATTCATAACTATATTATTAAATAGAAATATAAATATAAATATAATATTTGTTCGTGAACATAAATGACACACCCTTATAAGTTTAGGGACCCAGAAATACATTTTTAGAGTTCGTGGACCTAAGTGACACACTCTTACAAGTTTAGGGACTCAGAAATATGTTTTCAGAGTTCATGGACCTAAGTGACACATCCTTATAAGTTCGAGGACCGTCGGTGGATTTAACTAAAAAAATACTATGCGCAGGTTGCAAGGTTACTGCTATTCTTCGTTGATCGATAATTAATGATTGGATGTGCACTAAACATGCTTTGGTTCCTATTTCGTCCAAGTTCAGCAAATATTTTTTGCTAAAATGTTACAACTCTGTCATCTATTAGGGTTATGTGAATCTCTTTTCATAGCTATGTGAATTTCTCCTAAATGAAATGGGCTTAAATAATTGCGGCATCTACTAAATTTTCTGCTGAATGAAATGGCCCGAAATAATTTTGGGTACAATGTTGTTGCCGGCATATGAAGGGTGGAGAGGATTAGAATTTCCTTTTTCATATTGTTTGTTTTCCCTGGAGTTATGTATCATGTTTTGCATAGCTAAATCATTCATCTATTCATCCTCAAAGTCAAATACGACTAGATCTGTGCTTGCTGCAGGTATTCTGATTATGCATATTTTCAGGTCCATGACCCGTTTCATCATGTGTTTTACATGTAGGTACTTCGATGTTTCATCATAAACTTCAATTCATAATTGCTAAAAGAATCAGAACAAGAGCTTTGAGATATTCAACTTCCAGTTTGCTAATTGTTCACAAAATAATGATCTATATATGCAGTCTTGTCATCGAATTTTTTGAGTTGGCCACCAGGTAATCTGAATCTTAAATAAAGTTGAGCAAATAGCCTTGGGTTTCATTCTTATCACTGAAAGAGAGCACGGGAATGTTTGCTACGAAAGAGAGCACTAAAGAAAGTGAGAGTATGAAATTGATGGTAAAATTCCCATCCCTGTTATCAACCCCTATTGTATGAAATTTAATTTCCTTTGTTTGGGTTACATTTAGTGTTCTACCAGCAAGAAAACTTTAGATTATTCATTCATAGTTCAACCAATTCAAAATCATGTCAGTTTGTATTGCAATGACTACATGGTACCACTAAGCTTGCACTATGATTGGGTAGCTGGTAAATATCTATGCTTATTTTTGTAATGTTGTTATTTCCTTTGGCCAGTTCTGATGTCATTGGAGACATTTAAAAGTCCCTAATTTGGTTTTGAAAATTGATGAAACCTAACTACTAACCTAAGTGCTAAGTGTGTAGTCTAAAAGAGGTTAGTGGTGTGGAGAAAGTTGACATGAGCTAAGAAGTGGAGATCAAGTGAAGAAAAAAAGGAAAAAGCAAAGGATCAAAGAGTTAGAGGCAAAGGTATAAGTTAGGGCTCGTTGGTTTAGTGATCAAGGCACTTAGTGAGTGCGATCACATTTAGGATAGTTGGCCGGACTATTAAGAGGAGAATTGTTTCGTGAACCCGGTCGGCAAGTGCTCTAGGTGCATATTAGTTGCATACACTTGATCTAACCTAGAGTGACTAACTTTGCCTTGCAAATACGCTTAAAACCTGCTAACATACGTGCCTAAAAGTGTGAAACACTTAGTTGTTAGCGTCTAAAAGCAAGGTAGTTGAAGAAAGGGTGAAAGCAGCTCTCGAAGGAGCACCGGACGCTCGGTGGGTGCTCACCGGACGCGTCCGGTGTGCATTTGACCTCTCTGAAACCTCACTGTGAAAGCACCGGACGCTGGAATAGTAACTCCATCGCGTCTGGTGACTTGTTTCGTGCATCCGGTGAAGAAGTTCAGAAACTGACACGGTGTGTGCACCGGACGCTGGGAGTGTCCGGTGACCTAACAGCGGACGCGTCCGGTGCCGTTTTGTAACAACCCTAAAAATCCACACAATCTAAAAATCCCAACCAATTAAAATTTTTCATTTATTTATTGTGAAAACTCATTTTTCTTGTGCAAGCATATAGGTTTCATTATGAAATTGGTAAATAAAGGAGTGTAGTTTGCATTTTAATTCCATTCACATAGAATAATAACTTATGCATCACATTTGGGATTTATTGCAATTTATGTTTGTATTTACTCAATAATTAAAATGGGCAATATATGTATATATACACTAAACTGAAAACAGAAAAGGAGAAAGAGAGTTCAGCCAGCCAGTCAGCCCGAGCCAGCCCGACCTTCCTCTCCTCATCTCACCGCGCGCGGCCCACGTCGCGGCTCGGCAGCGCACGCGCACGAACGGCACACACGCGCTCGCGCCCGCGCTCGCGCTCGCTGCCAACCCGGCCCCGCCTGTCAGCCGCTCTCGCACCCCCCCCCACTGTTCTTCTTCCTCACGAAGGCGACGCGCCTGCCGGGGGGTGTCGCGCGAATGGCGTGACCCCGGTCCCACAGCCGACAGCATGGCAGAGCCCTGGACCCCGCTGTTCCCCTCCTGTCCCCTCCTTTCTTGGCCGCCAAGCGAACCCGCGCCATCCGGAGCCCTAGATCCACTCGAGCCACGGCCCTTCGATCGGCCGAGCGCAATCAGAACCGTTCGCCATTGGAGCAGGCCAAGCTCGCCTATAAATTGGAGCACCCCGAAGCCCTACTCTCATTTCCCCTCGCCGCCACCGCAGCACAGACCGGCACACCGCACCAAGCCGAGAGAGAGAGCGTAGGAGAAGGGCGGAGCAGAGGAGGAGAAGCTGCCGGAGCGCCGCCGCCGCGGAGCACGCCGGAGCCGGACACGGAGGAGAAGCCGAGCTGCGGACGAGGAGCGGCACGGCACTGCGATCGCTCTGCACGGCTCCGACTCGCCACAGCACCGCCATCCTAGCTTCACCAACACCACGGTGAGCCACCGCACGCCACGTCCGAACCTTGCCCTGCTTTTGCCATGGCGTTCCACACTCGGGACGCGCAGGCACGAGCCTATACCGGCTCGGGAAGATCACCTGCACCATGCACTCACTGGACCGGCCGAAACCCCTGGACTACAAGCTTGCTAGACCGAGAACGCAGCACGACGCGTTCTCGGCGGAGCGCGCTCACCACCGACGCGTTCCGACGCCGAATCACCCGTTCCGAGCAATCCGTCTAGCAACCGTATAGGTTAGAGCGTCGTGGAGCACCGCCACGACCCCCTTGAGCTAGCTACGCGGATCTAAGCGCTAGAGGAAGCCTGAATCGCCTTGGCCGCGTGCGCCGCGACCTTACCGGAGCGCCGCCGCGAGCCGTAGCCAAAAGAAGGTCATGCCATGGCTAAGTTCGCCACCAGAGTGTTGTATGCCTCTCTGGCCTCACCAATTTGACAAGACCGCATTCGATTGAACCAATACTTGGTAGTAGCCGCGATGCCGCTTTCCGCCGTCGTCGGCGACACGCCGCCGCCACAACCGAGCACCTTGGAAAGCTCGGTAGCCAAAATTGGTAGTTGGTATACCATCGCCTTGGACCCTGGACGCGTATACATCTCCTAGAAGACATCCTTAGCCCCGCCGGAACCTCACCGTCGCGACGACATCGCCGCCGACAGGTTCCGCCTCGCCTAAGATCCGTTCCGAGTACCCCCGGTCGCCTCGCGCTGCGGAGAAAGGCCGCCGAGGTTCGCCAAGTCTGCCTCGGCACCGCCGCTAGAAAGCCGAGCCCTGCCTTGCCGAAATAGGGTCATCGCCGCCCTGTCATCGTCCGCCGCACCGGAGAGACACCGCCGCCTTGAACAGACGCCCTGGAACCCTGCTAAGCACCGAATCTCCGATTCGCCCGAGCCTTCCCAGGAGAGCTCGGGAGAGCAGCCCCCTCGGCGCACCAAATCTCCGATTCGCCCGAGCCTCCCCAGGAGAGCTCGGGAGAGCAGCCCCTTCGGCGCCCAAATCTCCGATTCGCCCGAGCCTCCGCAGGAGACCTCGGGAGAGCGGCACCCTCGGGCGCCCAAATTTCCGATTCGCCCGAGCCTCCGCGAGAGACCTCGGGAGAACGGCACCCTCGGGCGCACCAAATTTCCGATTCGCCCGAGCCTCCGCGAGAGACCTCGGGAGAACGGCACCCTCGGGCGCACCAAATTTCCGATTCGCCCGAGCCTCCGTGAGAGACCTCGGAGAACGGCACCCTCGGGCGCACCGAATCTCCGATTCGCCCGAGCCCCCCCCCCCCCCGGGAGAGCTCGGGAGAACGGCACCCTCGGCGCCGCGAATTTCCGATTCGCCCGAGCCCCGCCGAGGTACGCCGAACTATGCCGAGCCCCGCCGAGCTACCCCCGACCACCGCCGAGCTCCGCCGAGATACCCCCAACCACAGCCGAGCTACCACCGACCACCGCCGAGCCACGCCGAGCTACGCCAACTCCGGCAACTCTCTGGGAACCAGCATGGAACACCTGGTGGGCGACCCTCGGGTTTGTGTTCTGATGAGGCGACACACGCCGCACTACTGGACCCGCGCGCCACATCCCGAGCTGCCCCTGAATAACCGACCAGTTTTCCCATTTTCAGAAAATAGGATAATCTTTGGAAATTCATAACTTATTCATACGATGACCAAAAATTGCGCACCATATATCAAAATTCTCAGGAAAATGAGATCTACAATCTAAGACTATGTTTGTGTGCATTTGGCTCTTTGTTTTATTGGATTTTTCTGAAATACTCTATAGGAGTCGCTGACGCGACTATTTCGTGTTCGATTTCAGAGCCGGAGGAGGATCTGACTAAGGAAGACGACCACGAGTACTTCCAAAAGCTAGGAGACGACTACGAAGGTGCCACGTCCCACCAAATCCTTAGATCCTATTACGCATTGCAAATGACATTGTTGCTATTGCTTTATGATTATGTATGGATTGGTTGCATGGTAGTATATTTGAATCCCCTGCCTTGATAAGACTTTACCCTGCTATCCGCTGTTAGGTTAGCTGCTGCTTAACTTACTGTTACTCTTCCACTACTTTCTACTTGCTATATGCTATGTGGTGGAATTGGGACGGTGTATAACTGATTATAACCACTGGGAGAGAGTGCTGCGTGCGTCTTGGGTGCGTGGTAAGGGTTGATGTCGACCAAGTGGGATGTGAGACGAGCCCATGGGGCAAGTCGTGCCGGGGGTGCAACCTGGGCATCCCCAAGCGAGATACCTGTGGCGGGTAAAGTTGTTGAGGAGGTTCCGGGTGGGATAGCCTTGGTGGTTTGAAGCCCGTGGACGGAGGTGCTGTGATGGCACGGGGAGAGTATCCCCTAAGTGGAGATGCCTGCTTAGTCAAACCTAGGATGGACTAGTTTCAGGTTCATGGGAATCCTTTTCTACTCACTCGCTTCTGATGGGCGGGAGACGGCTGGACTACTTGGTAGGACGGTGCCACTACTGCTAGGTTGAAAGGTGATAAGGGTGGGCGGAGACGGTCGATGGGTTCCCGTTCCGTTCTAGATGCACAGTACCACTGGATGGGCCCGGTACTGTGTCTCCCAGTCTCAGCATAACGGTGTAGGATCCGGAATATCCCAGGGCTGAGTGGTAGGGTGGCATCGACCTAGGCAAGCAAGCACCCGGAATTCTGCCTAGGTGTTTGCGCAACACCTATGATGGCTAATCTTGTGAGTAGTGAAACCTCTGCAGAGTGTACGGTTGATCGATCGATACATATGCCAACCTGTTGGCTATGGACCTTTCCTGTGAAGCTTCTACTAGTGTAGTGAGTGTTCTCTTCTCCCCCTGGATGACATTTTTCCGGCAGTGTACCCGTTGTGGTAGTGTGCCGCTGAGATAGGCCCGAGAGGGAGTTGGGCCTGTCGAATGAGAGCGAGGTGTGTGTATGTGAGGTGTGGTGATGGGAAAAGGGATGATGGTGTTAACTGGTGATAAAACTTGACTAATTAAACATTGATTACAGCTGCATAGGAAAACCTCAGCCTATAGGTCTGCTTGTATAGCCTTGCATCCACTTTTCACAAAGCAAATGCTGCATAGGTGGGCTCCGTGGCCAGTACAAATCGTACTGATAAATTTGCTGTCAGGTGACGAGAATGAGTACGACTTCGAGGGAGATGATGACGAGGAATAGGGTCACGTGCTACACTCAAGTTGGCCGTGAAGGATGAATCGCTTCCGCATCTTCTAAAGCTTCTCTGATTGTTGATTCCGCCAGTGTGGCGATGTAATAAATAGTTATGTAAGACTTATTTATCGTTGTATGGATCCTGGTGTCAACTGAGATATGGGTAATTTCATGGATTGTCCCAAGCAATCTGTTGAATTACAATTCGAGCCTGTGGATTTCCCTTCGTGGAAATCGAGGTCGTTTCAGTTGGTATCAGAGCCATACTTGACTGTAGGACGAGACCCATAGAAAATGGACGTTAGAATAGGAAGCCAGACTCTCTTTCGGTTATATTACCGACCTTGCATTTACTTTTTATGCAATAGGCTTACCTAATACAAGGACCTGCTAATCCGTTTCTTGAAAAATTTGCAGATGACCAGCCTTGGACCACCACTTCGTCCACTGCACGACGGCACTATCGAGATCCCGATCAATGGGAGGAACCACGGCGGATTTGCCATGGTACTACGCCAGGTGCTGGAGGAGCTGGGAGCACCGTCTGACCAGATCCAGTACTTCAGCCGAGGGAAGCTTGTCGAGGCTGAGAGGTTTGAAGGACCTGTCACTACCAGAGTTGAGACACCCGTCAGCCTGACCCTTCCAGGAATGCCGGTTTTTACTGACTACACTGCTGGAGAGACTGTGGAGGACGGAGTACAGTCTGTCTCCCGCAAGGTACTACGCGCCGTTGTGTACACAGCATACGAGTACCTTAAGGGGACCCACTTCCGTCTGCTGCCTCAGGCCTTGGAGCTGCACCCTGACCCCATCCAGAGGATTCTGTACACCGGCCAGATCGTTCAGGCCGAGACTGACCCTTGCCTACGCACAGTGGCACACCACCTCCAGGAGCAGGACGAGTTCATCAGCTCATTGGAGCAAAGGAGGCGGCGTGACCGAGCACGCATGGCAGAGGTCGAGGACAGTTTGCAGAAAGGGACTCAGACCCTGGAGAGTTTGAGCAGAGCAGTCACTGACTTGCAGTTGGAGATGCAGCGCCGTGATGAGTTACACCGAGCCGAGATCGCCGACTTGCGAGACAAGGTCGGAGATTTTGGGCTTCGCAATGACTACCTGAACAGCAGAGTGTTGGAATTACAGAGGAGGCTGGACGACAAGGAGAGAACACTTGCTGAGAAGGAGCAGAGGAGCAGAGACAGGGTAGTCGAGATGAACACGCTGCGTTCCAGGATCAAGGAGTTGGAGAAGCAGTTGGAGAAGGCCGAGGACAAGTCCACCCGCAACCAAGGGATTCTGATCGACCGCGTGAAGATGGTGGAGTTCCTAAAGGACAAGCTACGGAGGACAGAGACAGCTTGGAAGCAGTCCGACGCCGGGAGAGCTATTGAGGTCCGGAAGGTACAGAGTTCGCTTCCCCCACTGGAGATGGTGAAGCCCCGGGAGGGAGACTTCCGCGTACCACCCACTACGCTCAACCTGAGAGCGTGTCCGTCTCAAAGGATGCAGGAGATTGAGGCCACTCCAGAGCTAGCAGTAGCACTCGACTATGTCAAGCGCCTGACCATGACCGACGACGAGATCGAGGCAGAGGACAGCCGCATACCCGACGCCGTACTTGACCTTATGCACCAGTAGCTTATGGGACCCTGCGTGGCCCTTAGACTAGTGATACCATGAGTTATCCTGTCATTGACTATCTGCGCATAGCACGATCTTCTTAGCAGCTAGGAACATCCTTTATGTAATAATAACCATGTGATGAGTGACATTTGGATCTTATGCTTCTTATGGTTCTTTATGCTTCTTTGGTTGAGTGTAGGATAGCATGAAAAATGTTTTAATTCATTTAAATCGTTGAAAACATCTAACTCCTACTTAAACCACTATAAGATTATTACTGCACTAAGCACATACCTGTAACCCCAAGAGCAAACCCCATCCTAACTAGCTCGCCCTTAGGAACCTTCAGAAACGTTCACATATGTAGAGGAGTGATAATCACTATCGAGGGACTTGACTTTCGAGCTGACCTAACCCTACTACCATCCAATAGCTTAGATGTCATCTTAGGCATGGACTAGCTAACCAAACACCGGGGAGTGATATCTTGTTCACCTAGATATGTTCAGGTAACCCACCCTTGGGGAACAGCTGTCCGATGTGTACCCCAAACCGAAAGAGTCCAAGCCCTCCTATGTGCCCTGGAGACTAAAGCAGATAAGACAGAGCTGACATTCAGAGATGTGCCAGTAGTCTGTGAATTCAATGACGTATTTCCAGAGGAGTTGCCAGGAATGCCACCAGATAGAGATGTGGAGTTTGTTATAGAGCTGATGCCAGGGACTGCACCGATTGCCAAAAGACCCTACAGAATGTCGGCTGATGAGTTGAAGGAACTCAAGAAGCAGCTGGGAGAATTACTGGAGAAGGGTTTCATTAGGCCAAGTGCTTCGCCCTGGGGATCTCCCGTTTTGTTTGTCAAGAAGAAGGATGGCACGATGAGGATGCGCATTGACTACCGGAACCTGAATGCGGTCACAGTCAAGAATAAGTACCCATTGCCCCGCATCGATGATCTGTTAGATCAATTGAGTAAGGCCAAGTACTTCTCAAAGATCGATCTCCGATCAGGGTATCATCAGATGAAGATCAGGGAAGAAGATATCCCGAAGACTGCATTTGTCACTAGATATGGACAGTATGAGTGCACAGTAGTCTCATTTGGACTCACTAATGCTCCAGCATACTTCATGAACATGATGAACAAGGTCTTCATGAATGAGCTAGACAAGTTTGTAGTGGTATTCATTGATGATATATTGGTTTATTCAGCCACAAAAGAGGAACATGAACATCATCTGAGGACCGTATTGGAGAGGTTGTCTCGCAACCAGCTATACGCCAAATTCTCCAAGTGCGAATTCTGGCTTGAGGAAGTTGCTTTCCTTGGACACGTACTGTCAGGAGAAGGAGTCGCAGTAGACCCAGCCAAAATTGAAGCTGTGAAAGAGTGGGAACAACCCTGTAATGTGTCAGAAATCAGAAGCTTTTTGGGACTTGCAGGATACTATCGCAGATTTATTGAGAATTTCTCCAAGATTGCAAGACCCATGACCAACTTGCTGAAGAAAGAGAACAAGTTTATATGGACTCCTGAATGTGAGAAGAGTTTTCAGACCTTGAAGGAGAAGCTCACTACTACACCTGTACTAGCCCTGCCCGATATTCACAAGGATTTTGTTGTATATTGTGATGCCTCTCGGCAAGGTTTGGGCTGTGTACTAATGCAAGAAGGAAGAGTGATAGCTTATGCCTCAAGACAGTTGAAGGAACATGAGCAGCGATACCCGACTCATGACCTAGAACTTGCAGCCGTGGTACATGCACTCAAGATTTGGAGACACTATCTGATAAGCAACAAGTGTGACATCTACACTGACCACAAGAGCCTGAAGTACTTTTTCACACAGGAAGATCTGAATATGAGGCAACGCAGATGGCTGGAGCTCATCAAGGACTATGATCTTGAGATACATTATCACCCAGGAAAGGCTAATGTTGTCGCTGATGCACTTAGCCGCAAAAGCTACTGCCATACCCTCATCACCAAGTCTATGCCGTCTGAGCTCAGGAGAGAGTTTGACGCGTTCCAGCTCGAGGTAATCTCCTATGGCACGCTAAATGAGCTTCGCGTCGAGTACAATCTCACCTCACGAATCCGTGAAGCGCAAAAGAACTGTCCTGAGATAGACTATATCCGTGGTTTGATGAAGCTGGGAAGAGGCCCTGAATACCGAGAAGATGAGCAGGGAACTGTATGGTACAAAGATAGAATCTGTGTACCGACGGATTCAGCGATACGAGAAGAGATTCTGTCAGAAGGCCATGACTCCAAATATTGCATTCACCCAGGGTCAGCCAAGATGTACCATGATCTAAGGAAGCACTTCTGGTGGGAGAATATGAAGACAGACATTGCAGGGTATGTAGCCCGATGTGATACATGCAATAGAATCAAGGCCGAACATCAGAGACCAGCAGGGTTGCTACAACCAGTTGAGATACCAGAATGGAAGTGGGAGTGCATATCCATGGACTTCATAATAGGACTGCCCCGATCCGAGCACGGATATGATTCTATATGGGTAATAGTGGACCGTCTAACCAAAGTTGCACATTTTATACCGGTCAAAAGGAAGTATAGAGTTGAAAAGCTAGCAGATCTATACGTATCAAACATTTTGAAGTTACATAGGGCGCCTCTGAGTATTATATCTGACCGAGGCTCACAGTTCGTATCACAGTTCTGGAAATCCTTGCACAAGTCCATCGGAACCAAGCTCGACTATAGCACCGCATACCACCCGCAAACGGATGGGCAAACAGAAAGAGTGAACCAGATTCTCGAGGACATGTTACGTGCTTGCGTATTGAGGTACAAGGAAGGATGGGAGAGCTGTCTACCCCACGCCGAGTTCTCATACAACAACAGCTATCAAACCAGCCTCAAGATGTCACCGTTTGAAGCATTGTATGGGAGACCCTGTAGGACCCCACTAATGTGGTCAGAACCAGGTGAGAGGACATTCTTCGGTCCTGCTAAGATTGTGGAAGCAGAAGAAGGCGTAGCACAGGTCAGAGAAAATTTGAGAATTGCACAGAGTAGGCAAAAGAGCTATGCAGATAGGAGACGTAGAGAGCTTGAGTTCAAGGTTGGGGATTATGTCTACCTCAAGGTATCTCCATGTCGTGGCACTGTCAGATTCCACGTGAAGGGGAAATTGGCACCAAGATATGTTGGGCCATACAAGATCTGTAAAAGGGTTGGAAAGCTTGCTTACAAGCTGGAACTACCGGAGGAATTATCTGGAGTACACCCCGTGTTCCATGTCTCGCAATTAAGGAAGTGTTTGAAGCTTCCCGAGGAGCAAGTTCCTACGGATGCATTGGACCTGCAAGACACACTTGAATACAAGGAGCATCCGATCAAGATCTTGGCACGGGATACCAAAGAGACGCGAAACAAAACCATTCCGATGTGCAAGGTACAGTGGAGCAATCACACTGAAAGGGAAGCTACGTGGGAGAAAGAATCGGACTTGCGGATTATGTTTCCTTACCTCTTCGATGGGTACGTTAACTCTGAATCTCGAGGTCGAGATCCTAATGAGGGGGGAGGACTGTAACAACCCTAAAAATCCACACAATCTAAAAATCCCAACCAATTAAAATTTTTCATTTATTTATTGTGAAAACCCATTTTTCTTGTGCAAGCATATAGGTTTCATTATGAAATTGGTAAATAAAGGAGTGTAGTTTGCATTTTAATTCCATTCACATAGAATAATAACTTATGCATCACATTTGGGATTTATTGCAATTTATGTTTGTATTTACTCAATAATTAAAATGGGCAATATATGTATATATACACTAAACTGAAAACAGAAAAGGAGAAAGAGAGTTCGGCCAGCCAGTCAGCCCGAGCCAGCCCGACCTTCCTCTCCTCATCTCACCGCGCGCGGCCCACGTCGCGGCTCGGCAGCGCACGCGCACGAACGGCACACACGCGCTCGCGCCCGCGCTCGCGCTCGCTGCCAACCCGGCCCCGCCTGTCAGCCGCTCTCGCACCCCCCCACTGTTCTTCTTCCTCACGAAGGCGACGCGCCTGCCGGGGGGTGTCGCGCGAATGGCGTGACCCCGGTCCCACAGCCGACAGCATGGCAGAGCCCTGGACCCCGCTGTTCCCCTCCTGTCCCCTCCTTTCTTGGCCGCCAAGCGAACCCGCGCCATCCGGAGCCCTAGATCCACTCGAGCCACGGCCCTTCGATCGGCCGAGCGCAATCAGAACCGTTCGCCATTGGAGCAGGCCAAGCTCGCCTATAAATTGGAGCACCCCGAAGCCCTACTCTCATTTCCCCTCGCCGCCACCGCAGCACAGACCGGCACACCGCACCAAGCCGAGAGAGAGAGCGTAGGAGAAGGGCGGAGCAGAGGAGGAGAAGCTGCTGGAGCGCCGCCGCCGCGGAGCACGCCGGAGCCGGACACGGAGGAGAAGCCGAGCTGCGGACGAGGAGCGGCACGGCACTGCGATCGCTCTGCACGGCTCCGACTCGCCACAGCACCGCCATCCTAGCTTCACCAACACCACGGTGAGCCACCGCACGCCACGTCCGAACCTTGCCCTGCTTTTGCCATGGCGTTCCACACTCGGGACGCGCAGGCACGAGCCTATACCGGCTCGGGAAGATCACCTGCACCATGCACTCACTCGACCGGCCGAAACCCCCGGACTACAAGCTTGCTAGACCGAGAACGCAGCACGACGCGTTCTCGGCGGAGCGCGCTCACCACCGACGCGTTCCGACGCCGAATCACCCGTTCCGAGCAATCCGTCTAGCAACCGTATAGGTTAGAGCGTCGTGGAGCACCGCCACGACCCCCTTGAGCTAGCTACGCGGATCTAAGCGCTAGAGGAAGCCTGAATCGCCTTGGCCGCGTGCGCCGCGACCTTACCGGAGCGCCGCCGCGAGCCGTAGCCAAAAGAAGGTCATGCCATGGCTAAGTTCGCCACCAGAGTGTTGTATGCCTCTCTGGCCTCACCAATTTGACAAGACCGCATTCGATTGAACCAATACTTGGTAGTAGCCGCGATGCCGCTTTCCGCCGTCGTCGGCGACACGCCGCCGCCACAACCGAGCACCTTGGAAAGCTCGGTAGCCAAAATTGGTAGTTGGTATACCATCGCCTTGGACCCTGGACGCGTATACACCTCCTAGAAGACCTCCTTAGCCCCGCCGGAACCTCACCGTCGCGACGACATCGCCGCCGACAGGTTCCGCCTCGCCTAAGATCCGTTCCGAGTACCCCCGGTCGCCTCGCGCTGCGGAGAAAGGCCGCCGAGGTTCGCCAAGTCTGCCTCGGCACCGCCGCTAGAAAGCCGAGCCCTGCCTTGCCGAAATAGGGTCATCGCCGCCCTGTCATCGTCCGCCGCACCGGAGAGACACCGCCGCCTTGAACAGACGCCCTGGAACCCTGCTAAGCACCGAATCTCCGATTCGCCCGAGCCTTCCCAGGAGAGCTCGGGAGAGCAGCCCCCTCGGCGCACCAAATCTCCGATTCGCCCGAGCCTCCCCAGGAGAGCTCGGGAGAGCAGCCCCTTCGGCGCCCAAATCTCCGATTCGCCCGAGCCTCCGCAGGAGACCTCGGGAGAGCGGCACCCTCGGGCGCCCAAATTTCCGATTCGCCCGAGCCTCCGCGAGAGACCTCGGGAGAACGGCACCCTCGGGCGCACCAAATTTCCGATTCGCCCGAGCCTCCGCGAGAGACCTCGGGAGAACGGCACCCTCGGGCGCACCGAATCTCCGATTCGCCCGAGCCCCCCCCCCCCCCCCGGGAGAGCTCGGGAGAACGGCACCCTCGGCGCCGCGAATTTCCGATTCGCCCGAGCCCCGCCGAGGTACGCCGAACTATGCCGAGCCCCGCCGAGCTACCCCCGACCACCGCCGAGCTCCGCCGAGATACCCCCAACCACAGCCGAGCTACCACCGACCACCGTCGAGCCACGCCGAGCTACGCCAACTCCGGCAACTCTCTGGGAACCAGCATGGAACACCTGGTGGGCGACCCTCGGGTTTGTGTTCTGATGAGGCGACACACGCCGCACTACTGGACCCGCGCGCCACATCCCGAGCTGCCCCTGAATAACCGACCAGTTTTCCCATTTTCAGAAAATAGGATAATCTTTGGAAATTCATAACTTATTCATACGATGACCAAAAATTGCGCACCATATATCAAAATTCTCAGAAAAATGAGATCTACAATCTAAGACTATGTTTGTGTGCATTTGACTCTTTGTTTTATTGGATTTTTCTGAAATACTCTATAGGAGTCGCTGACGCGACTATTTCGTGTTCGATTTCAGAGCCGGAGGAGGATCTGACTAAGGAAGACGACCACGAGTACTTCCAAGAGCTAGGAGACGACTACGAAGGTGCCACGTCCCACCAAATCCTTAGATCCTATTACGCATTGCAAATGACATTGTTGCTATTGCTTTATGATTATGTATGGATTGGTTGCATGGTAGTATATTTGAATCCCCTGCCTTGATAAGACTTTACCCTGCTATCCGCTGTTAGGTTAGCTGCTGCTTAACTTACTGTTACTCTTCCACTACTTTCTACTTGCTATATGCTATGTGGTGGAATTGGGACGGTGTATAACTGATTATAACCACTGGGAGAGAGTGCTGCGTGCGTCTTGGGTGCGTGGTAAGGGTTGATGTCGACCAAGTGGGATGTGAGACGAGCCCATGGGGCAAGTCGTGCCGGGGGTGCAACCTGGGCATCCCCAAGCGAGATATCTGTGGCGGGTAAAGTTGTTGAGGAGGTTCCGGGTGGGATAGCCTTGGTGGTTTGAAGCCCGTGGACGGAGGTGCTGTGATGGCACGGGGAGAGTATCCCCTAAGTGGAGATGCCTGCTTGGTCAAACCTAGGATGGACTAGTTTCAGGTTCATGGGAATCCTTTTCTACTCACTCGCTTCTGATGGGCGGGAGACGGCTGGACTACTTGGTAGGACGGTGCCACTACTGCTAGGTTGAAAGGTGATAAGGGTGGGCGGAGACGGTCGATGGGTTCCCGTTCCGTTCTAGATGCACAGTACCACTGGATGGGCCCGGTACTGTGTCTCCCAGTCTCAGCATAACGGTGTAGGATCCGGAATATCCCAGGGCTGAGTGGTAGGGTGGCATCGACCTAGGCAAGCAAGCACCCGGAATTCTGCCTAGGTGTTTGCGCAACACCTATGATGGCTAATCTTGTGAGTAGTGAAACCTCTGCAGAGTGTACGGTTGATCGATCGATACATATGCCAACCTGTTGGCTATGGACCTTTCCTGTGAAGCTTCTACTAGTGTAGTGAGTGTTCTCTTCTCCCCCTGGATGACATTTTTCCGGCAGTGTACCCGTTGTGGTAGTGTGCCGCTGAGATAGGCCCGAGAGGGAGTTGGGCCTGTCGAATGAGAGCGAGGTGTGTGTATGTGAGGTGTGGTGATGGGAAAAGGGATGATGGTGTTAACTGGTGATAAAACTTGACTAATTAAACATTGATTACAGCTGCATAGGAAAACCTCAGCCTATAGGTCTGCTTGTATAGCCTTGCATCCACTTTTCACAAAGCAAATGCTGCATAGGTGGGCTCCGTGGCCAGTACAAATCGTACTGATAAATTTGCTGTCAGGTGACGAGAATGAGTACGACTTCGAGGGAGATGATGACGAGGAATAGGGTCACGTGCTACACTCAAGTTGGCCGTGAAGGATGAATCGCTTCCGCATCTTCTAAAGCTTCTCTGATTGTTGATTCCGCCAGTGTGGCGATGTAATAAATAGTTATGTAAGACTTATTTATCGTTGTATGGATCCTGGTGTCAACTGAGATATGGGTAATTTCATGGATTGTCCCAAGCAATCTGTTGAATTACAATTCGAGCCTGTGGATTTCCCTTCGTGGAAATCGAGGTCGTTTCACGTTTTGAGCTCTCTGGATGCTCTCTGTTGTTGCACCAGACACGGGCGTCGGAGCGTCCGGTGTGACTGGTCCGCGTCCGGTGCGAGCGCGCGCAGGAATAAAATTCAAACGGCTAGTACACGTGTCAGCGGGCGATACACCAGACAACCACCGGACGTGTCCGGTGTGAACTGAAGCAGCGTCCGGTGTGCCCGATTTCAGAGTAAAATGGCTAGATCTTTGAGCACGCCTATAAATAGTAGTGTGACTGCCTTGGGGCATCTCTCTTGCGCATTTTGATCATCCTAAACCCCTTAAGAGCTCAGCACACTCCGTCCAACTCTCTCTCTTTGATTCAACTTAAGTTTTTAATTGAGAGAGAGTGAATCAAGTGTAGTGATCATCATCTTGCATCCTAATGCACTTGGTAGCTTGGTGGCGGAGTAATTC
Organism: Eremochloa ophiuroides; assembly: GCA_038502445.1. Taxonomy (NCBI): domain Eukaryota; kingdom Viridiplantae; phylum Streptophyta; class Magnoliopsida; order Poales; family Poaceae; genus Eremochloa; species Eremochloa ophiuroides. The sequence continues at coordinate 101,463,713 of JAHLJS010000003.1, forward strand.
TTGTTACTCTTGGTGATTGCCGTCACCTAGCCGGTTTGGAGGTGGAGAAGCTGTGGAGAAGCTTGGTGATTGTGCTTGCTCACACCGGTGGATTGTGAGGGGTTTGTGCCTACCCCGAGCGGAGTGATCAAAAGTAATTCTAGTGGATTGCTTGTGTCATTGAGCTACTTCCTCCGTGGTAGGTCCTTGTGGCGCCTTGTGTAGGCTCGGTGTGTGATTCCGATTAGCCACCGGACCACCGGTTGAAGTCGACATAACGGGGACGTAGCGTGCCGGTAAGCACGTGAACCCCGGGGATAAATCTTGGTATTCACATTGCTATCCTCACCTTCGAGTGGGTGATTTGTTGATTATCCCGGTGATTGGCTTTCTTCTCAAGGTAAAGGTATAAACCACAAGCACATCTCTTTTACCTTTGTGCAAAGAGTTTAGTTCTCTAGCTAGCTTGTCTTGTGTAGTTGTAGTTGTTTTTTGCTTGTGCTAGTTAGATTGTAGTGGCTTAGGGCCTAGTGATAACTAGAATTGTGTAGGTGGCTTGTTTAGATTAGTAGTTGACTCTAGCATTGTATTTATAGCCTCTTGTGGTTCTAATCACTTGTTCTAGTGGTTTGTAGAATTTTTATTTAGGCCTATTCACCCCCCACCTCTAGCCAACTCGGACCTTTCAACATTCCCAGAAACATTATCCAACTGTTTTTCTACTATAATGTTTCTGTCAGTTTCACTTATCTCATCGTGGGGAGTATCCGTGTACATGTATCATGCTTCTTGTGCTACAATCTTATTACTTTTTACTGTTAGCCTACAAAAAATATAATACCACATTGTTTTCCTTCCTAAAATAATTTCTTGGGGGGGTTCCTACTGTTTACTTTTGTAAATTACCAGCTGTAAGGAAAATACTCTCGTTTTTAGGCCTCATGTATACTTCAGTTTTAAGTTCTTAGTGCTACATGGGAACCGATGTATATTCGGTTGCAGTATTGTTTTTAATACTTGCAGGCTTACAATGGTGCAACCTGCACTTCAGGAACGCTACACTTTAGCTCCAAATTAATTTTGGATATACATAGGCCAGGAAATGTGTAGGTCGGTGTGTGGATCCTTAAGTCTACATTAGTTTTGTTGACATGCACTATGATTACTGCTGCATTTTGGAATGCGCTCATTTTTCATATCTCTCAGGTTCAGAAATGAAACTCCTTTAGCTGGAAACAGAGTGCAATTTCGGTTGCATTGTGAGTTGGATTAATAACTGCTGCACCAACCTTTGGATCACCGGCCTACGCTTCTCTTCAATCTGTTCTTTCAGACGTCTCTCTTCCAATCTCTGGACCTCCCATTAATGATTCGGGTGCTTTATTGACGATTTCACTGACAGCCTCGAGGTTGTTGCTGTTACAGCCTTGGATTCAGTTCAAACAGTAAGTCATGGTCGACAGTTTATCTGCATTTGATTACTTGAAAGCAATTCCCATTCCATTCCAAGTGCCGTTAATTTGGTTTACACCCCTTTTGCAGAAAGCCGGACAAGCGTCGAAAGCACCAAACAATGGGAGGAGCTTAATTCTTCTTGGTCTTGTTGAACCAAAAAGAGCAAATGGAGAAGAGTTAATAAGATGGCTATTGGACTTGGGGACCTTCAAAGAATTGTTGAGGACATGATTAGGGATGCAGTAGCTCCAAAGAAAATTAAGAACAATCTGAACATACAGGATTTATTTCCAGGGCTATCACCGTAACTCTGTGATCATATACCTATGGGTAATGATCTAATTTGTCCTTGGTTCTTGCTTATAATTGTCCTGCTCGTTAGGCAATAAATGGAAGATTCCTCCAGCTACAACATTCTTACTGAACCTTGCCTTTTCCACACCATTTCATGATTGTGCAGGTGTGAATTGCAGTAAAATGCTTAACTCTCGGAACAATTGCCTGGACATCATATAATCACAATCGCAGAGAGAGTTAAAAGAAGTATTTCCAAAGGTCAGTTCTCAACTGTCAACAAATTAGCACGATCTCCATGGCCAAGTTGTTTCCAAAATCTAGATAAAAGCTATTACAATACAAGTTGGCAGGTTACAGATGGTCAACAACACTGAAGTTTGCTGCATTGTTCGTTTCAACAGCGAGCATCTAGAATTAGGACAGAGCGTTACCACAAAAAATGTCAAGATCTAGATGATCTGCAATGCTAGATAAAGCGAACGGTATTTTTGGTACGCACTACCGTGAACTTCTGAAAATTTCTTGTTTACAACCATACATGTTGACAGTTCTTTTAACTTAGTCACAGATACTTTCGGTAAGACAACAAACATTTATTTTTAAGCGGTTCATGATTTTTGGAGTGAGCTAACAATATTTATGGACCAAGCCTAAAAAATTGACTTAAATTGCTAAATTATGAGATCTATTTCATGACTTCATCTGTAGTTTTCAGTGTATAGTTCTCCCTTCCTTGAGTATTACCAGCCTTTATGCTTCACAATGGTATGATGACGATCTTATTACTAATGAAATGAACAAATTTCCCTTTATTTAATGACAGTCTAGATATTCAAGAGTAATCAGCGCCCTTTTAAAGCTAACCTAGACTCATTTGTGCCGGCCTTCTAGAATAGAGTGCTACTCCCTCCGATAACAAGAACATCTCTATTTTTCAGATTCATCGCCCAACAAGGTGTTACATATTGTCTTTTGAAATACAGTAAAAAAAATAAAGAATAGTTGCTGCCCTATTGCCTTCGTGAGCACTCCACATTTCATTCATTTTCTATCCAGATTGGACGAAGCTTTGCTTATTGGGCTGCGTATTTTTGTTTACTGAAATATTTATTTTTTTGGCGTTGTATCATATGCAGCCTTCGATAGGTTTGGTTATAAGGATGGCATGATCCACCTAGGCTATACCAATGCCATTCTGTCATCCCATATCAGCTTGGAAATGTTTTGTTCTACTTTGTCGCATGAGAGGTAAATCTTTGTGCTCTCTCTTCAGTCTCCATCTGCAGATTTGATGCCTGTTTACTTCTATTTGCATGAGTAAATTACATTGAATGACCTATGGTCTTCTGGGTTCGCTAAACTTTAAATGAAGACTGTTAGTCCTTTCCATTGATTGGTTTGGGGATTTTAGATTTGCCTACTGTGGTGTTTAACCCCTTCTACTATTCGACGCAAATACCTTGACACTCATACAGTCCATAGATAGAATGTTTTTCTTACTAAAACCATTTATGTATATATTCTAGATCTAAATGTTCCTCGCTGTAAAAACTCTACTCTCATTTTTATACTTAATATATGTGTCCATTGACATTTACCTTATATACTGCTATATTCACTGAACTGAACAAAAAAGACAGTCTAGACATGCTCTGCAAAACAAACTAATATTGTGCAGTTTAGAAAAGGAATCATATTTTTATATATTACAGTTGCAAGGCCACAACGCTACCTAACCGTTTCATAGTTTATTTCTTTCAGCTGTCAGCATGACCACCATTGGGGTTCAACAAACCATCATACTACAGATGAATGTTTATGTAGTCCTCTTTAGCTTCTCCAATATTCCACACGACCGTATTTGCTAACTTCAACAACAGACGTAATATATTCAAGGCACTTCCAATGTCCAGCAAATGTGCGTGATGGCGAACCGATGAATCTTCACAGAGTAAGCCCAAGGTTCTTAGCAGTCATCAATATCGCAGAAAAGCTCGAGCTCCATCTACTCGATCGTCCAAAAATGGACTAACTTAGACCAATGCCTCACAACTATGTACCTTTTAACTACTATGTACTTACAGATGCAATCACCATCATGTAACTATCTGTGCAAATATATTTTAAATACATATGTACGTATCTAATTTGATAGCAAACCATGATTTTTCCCTGCACATGCCCGTGATGGCTCGGGCCCTTCCACTAGTTGCTCCTAAGTCCTGACAGCATGAGAGGATGGCAGGACGGCCCTGCGCCATCTCAATCTGCATGCCCCAGCGCTGCTGGGGTAGGATGCCATCTCAATCTGCATGCCCCATTGCTCCATGAATGATACATCGAGCCGCATGGCATCTATTGATCTAAACATGTAGTGAATATATAAAAAATAATCTCAGCATTGGCATTTAGTTACAAGAAAGTTATAAACCCGTCCAAGGAATCTGCCAACACGAGACTCGAGTGGCTAGGCCATGACGTCTCTGCGCACATTACAGCATTGCTTTTTCCTTTCTAGCAAAATAAAATGGCTACAAGTTGAACAGCTAGAATTGCAGCGTCCCACCGTAATGCTGGCTGACGGAATCCTACAAGATGATTGCACAGTAAGATGCCATGATAAAGCCTTATGTATTCCATCAATCAAATAATAAAGAGGGTCTTGTATTCCGTAATGAAAATAATAAGTCTTGGGTGCATAGATCATCCTGATCACGTTTGCTTCTATCAGAGAAGAAACACGAGAATTCGATAATCAAATACTCAAATGAGGCAAGGGTGGAGGGCCCCAGCCTGTCCAAGTTGATCAACTGATGACAAGGCAGAGAACAGAAGTGGATAGGAAGTCCAGAATGCATGGAACAACTGGACTTTTTTTTTCTTGGACATGCAAGAGAGCTACGTATCACTATATTATACACCCTCAAAAAACTCAGTCACACCTATAGCTTTGTCAAACACCAACGACCATGATCAATACTGCCAAAAACCTATGGCTCCTCCGCGGTGTTAGCCACAAGGTAAGAAATACCTCTGGCACCGGCAAGAGCGAGACTGGAATCTAGAGATATAAACATGAAATCTGCTATCAACTATGACGTCAACATGCATTGAGAGAAAGTGGGTTTATCCAAACAGGCATTGAAGTTGGTGAAACATAGCAGGATGCAAAGGTATATGAATGCAACAAGTTATATCATACAGGTACATCAAATAATAAATAGATGTGTACAATTTTACCTGTAGGAAAGGAAGGATGCTATCATGTAGTTCCAGAAAAAACTCTGACGCCGATGAGAATCTGGAATGAACAGAACAATATATTTTCATCAAGACTCAACATATTTATTGGTTTGGTGAATGCAACTATTGAAATTTTGGTTTGCAAGAAATAGCTTTCTATCTAATGATTCTTACCTTCTCAGAAGGCAAAAACATTTGTAGAGCTCTTCAATATCATATTCAACTTTCTGTTGTATATACTGTCTAAGAAGCTCAGAGAGTCGTGAAAGAGTTTCATTCCATTCTTCACTACCTGAGTTAGGGCACAAAGGTAGGAAGGAAGCTACAGGCTCTAGAACAGAAGACAATGGTCGTTGACAGCTGGAATCTGTCTGTTGCTCTGCAATTACATTCAAAATCAGGCAACCGCTAACTCTAAACTGTTCTATCCATTTTTCAGAACTTTCTTGTGGGAGGAAAGTCCTTGGATTTTTCGGATCTGATGGTCCACCATCATTAGGAGATCTATTTTCAGCTCTAACAACATTAGGTGATTTGCTTTCAGATACATTGGAAGTGCTGCATGTAGGATCTCCTGATCTATGTAATGGAAGTGTACTAAACAAATCAGCCTTCACATCCTCAGGTAATTCCTGCAGAACTGTTGGATCTGCCTGGCTTAGCGAATCAGGCATCAAATCAAGCTGTGTAACACATTTTGCTGTTTTCTCAACCAATGCACTAGCTCTTGAGCATGAAGCTTTATTGGCTGCTTTAGTTTCTGATAGCTGTTCGTCAGATTTTCCCTATGGGGGTAATGGTAAAATTAGAATAGTGTGAAACGGGGTTCAAAATATTAAGAGGACGAGGTAAAGTAACTAAATTGCTTGCTTGCACTTTGTTTAAAAACTTCCAGCACCACTTTGTTTCCAGTGACAAAGCTCACCTTAGTACGTTTCTCTTCTGAATGCATTGAGTCTTTGTGGTCTCTGTATCCTTCAAGCTTTGCATCGCAAGGTACAGAATTACGAGTAATTGCTGGCAAAGCAAGAGATTTTGTACTATTTTCCTTGCCCTTATCACTATTGAGGGTGTCCACAAGACCTTGTAATTCTCCTTTGTACATTTCATTCATTTCAGACATTATCTCTGGGGGCAGGTTCTTCAGGACCTCCAAATCAATTTGGGATAACGGAGGCAGCTCGACATTGTGAACTACAGTAGACCTATCACTTTTAGGGTTCACTGCTGCTGTATGTGATAGTCCAGATCTTCTCAAATCCTGCAGTCCACTAGTCCCTACAGAAGCTCCAAGCAGTCAATTCCCATTAGACAGAACACAGTGAACACTATGAAATATAGCTTCACATGATAGCAGCAGTTGGCCAATACCTGCAACATCAACATTCCCCACCATCTCACTGTGGTGTTTCTTGAGCTTGGCAGCTGGTGAAGCAAGCCATGATTCAAGCATATTTCCTTGTGGTGCTTTGTTGGTAAATAAGAACCATTAAGATCAAAGGGTTAGGTGCATACAAAGTATGTCAAGTGCCACAAACAGAAGCAGAGGCAGCTATGAAGTTTTTTTTTTTTTTCTTTTTGGAAGGGGGGAGGGGGATATCTACTGCTATATTTTACCTTACTTAGAGAGGGCAGTGCTTGCTTATTAAATATGGCTTCCAATTAGTGATAGATTCAGAGGCAGCTATGAAGATTTTTTTTTCTTTTTTCTTATTAAATATTTATTTTAGCATGGAAGCACTTGTGAACCAATGGGCCAATATGTAAATTGTGAGAACTCTTGACTTGTTGCATCAATATACAGCATATGTCTTTTGATATTATTTTTATTTCAGGTAATTAAACTAGTGTTTCCTTTATAAGAAAAGAAAAATGCTACAAAGCAGTATGTTCCTTTATAACATGTGACATACTGATGCCGTCAAAAAAAAAAACATGTGACATACTGACATGTGATGGCAATATTGCAGTGGTTCTAGCTTATACATATCTAGGTTTCATCAAATGTTCAGGAGTCAAAAGGTAAGTTGCTGTCTGCATTCAAGATACTGCTCTGTGTGTGTAAAAAGTAACAGTTCCTTCAGCTAGCATTGGTCTTAACAGTATAACTGAAAAGCATCCTACAAACAATACAGTAGTGCACCTTAGACTTAGCTTTCAGATTAAGCTTTTGTTACTGTCAAGTTTTAAGGCATACTTTGCTCTGAGATGCCAATAATCAGATGAAAATGCACAAAGATCACACCTTTCATTATTTTATAGAAACAATGCTGCTTTTTATCACATCCACTATTGAAATCCAAAAGGTATTTTTACACCAAAACAAATGGGGATAAAAAAAAATATAAGGAAACAGAAAGAATCCAAATAGCTAAAGATACCTCCTCGACCCAAATCTGCATGCTCAAGCTTTGACAATGACAGTCCAATTCCACGAACTTCCTTCACATCTGGAACGTCAGATTTCACAATTTAATCATCACAGTAATAAAGGAATTTTCTATAAAGGTCCACAGCACATAAGGTGCATATAAGATATGGAAAAAAATATCTCGAATTTACCAAGACGAAGAGCTGAAAATAATTGTTTTGCAATTCTCTGAAGAGTGACAAAACTGTCAGTTGCACCTGCAATCTTTGAGACAGTACAGAGAAGTAAAGACGATAAATCAAAGGAATGCACAATGCACCTGGTAGACATATCGCATTTTTTGCATCATGAAAATTTAGAAGCAAACAATGCATATAAGAATGCACACTTCAAACTCATAATATAGGATAAATACTTAGCCTATGCATCACCACAATTACATACAAAAATAACTTGATACACAAAACTACTAAAACGCTAAGGGTATGGTACTACTGTGGTCCCCTAAAAAAATTAAGATATGTATTCATATGCACCAGTGAACCACATACCGTCATAGAACGACTCGTAGTTTCACAGTCACCACATCCCATATACTTTATTGGTTCCCCAGCACCTTCCCTTCTTGTTTTCACCTTCAAGGCAAACATTCAGTTGATACCTTAACTATTTATTGTACAGAAGAGTTAAATAAAAGTGTGTATAGTCAATAGAAACAACCTTAAGGGTAATAGTACGTCCCTGAACTCCACACCCCTGCAAGCGTAGAGAAACCTCCTTGCAGAGGTTAGTAAGAAAATGCTCAGCCTGCAATCAACATAAAAGTGATCGAATCAAACATGAAACGGCATAGTGCTGCAATGATATAGAACAGAGAAACAGAAAGGACCCACATCTTTGTTGTCATTAAATCTGACTCCCCAGTTGATTTCAGCACCCACAGATTTTGTTTCCTGCATTGTGTGCAGAGGACAATACTTTAGTAGAGCAACTAATTAATATCAGTAAATTTATTGTCACCATATTTCCTTCCAAAGGGTTGGGCCAGATGTTAGAACAAGAAACAAAATATAATCAACAAACAAATGCCCTTCACATTGATTCTGGAGTCCCATGTACACAGAAGCATACTCTCCATCAATTTAATAATAAAACATTGGGGAAAAAGGATAATATAATTCTTTCAAGATATGCTCAACTAATGAGCCAACAATACACAAAGGATGACATGCTTAATTCCACAACCTGAACACAGAACTAACATGGAACTACAAGCTCCGAAATTACTATACATTGACAAAAGAGCAAACAGACTCACTAGCCCAACCTGCCTGTTCCCAACGAACCGCAGGTGTTCCTCTATACCATCATCACTCTATACTCTATTTTAGTGCTATCATCCTGCATACAGGAACAGGATGTAATCTACATATGTGCACAACCAACCATGCTGAACGATTGGTACTGGCTGCTCTCCTCCAGTCCTCCTACCTAACAGAGAAGCCAGGTGTTCAAATCTTCATTCCCGCACTTTTTCCTCGGAAATTACCAAAACTTTCCCACCAGGCAGCACTTTGTATGTGTATCCGTCAAGGCAACCCAAATGCTTTGATTAAAACAGGACGGTTCAAATTGTTATTTCTGAATCTATTTCTTAGATGTTCTCGGGAGCACGAGCAGATCAGCAGAGCTGCCTGCTCCAGGTATTTACATCCGATACACCAGTTGAGCACAGTTTTCAGTAAAACAAAATAGGCACAGGCCGTCACAACTGAAGCAATGGCTGAGATGCTCTTTTTCTACCTGAACAGATCCAACAACTGAATGATCAATTCCTCTACAATAATTCCATAAAAGATCACCAGTCTTTTTTCCGAAGTCCTTGTGAAGGGCATCCTACAAAAGAAGCACTGGCATGTAATAACCATATTGGAGGGAGACAGTTGAGAAACCACATCAATGTCCATATAGACGTATAGTCCTAAAGAATGTGGTTGGCATATGTGACCACACAGAAGATGACCTAGACGATGCGCTTATGACTTGTAAACAAAACAATTTATTCTGCATTAGTAAATGGCACTTAAAGTCAAGAAAGGGTCGCCTAATTCTCTTGTGTAATAGTGCTAGTGCAGTCTGTGTGTGTGTGCTCGTTTCTGTATGGCTATTTTAGCCTAACCCTTTCTTCTATTAATGCATATTCGAGAAAAAATACTCGTAAAATGAAGGAAGAAAAAAAAAATCCATGAGGAAACAGGACTGCTTTATGTTACACTAGCGGCGACGAACCTTTGGAACATTGCGGAGTTGGCCACAGTATTCAATTTCTTTGCTTCTCAGTTTAGATGAAACCGTAAGACCAATGCCGGGTAGTGCTTTGATAGAGAGACTACTCAGATAATCATCAGCCTGTAAGAGATACATGTTGCCTCAGTAATTGTCTGTCCCTAACACCTTATAGAGATTATGATATTAGCTTATTAAGTAAATCGCATGTAATACAAAGTACATCCTTTTAGAGGGAGTGGCACCACTAGTGATTTTAACAGAATTCAATAAACTCATAGGAATGAGTAGAACCATTGAACCAACTCCTAGAAATAAAATAACTAATTCAACAGTCAATATTTTCATAGAGATATTTGAACAATAGACATAATATCCAAACGTCCAAGCTTATTTTTAGGCCTTTTGGGAACAGAAGAATGTTGCAGGCAGTGTATCCTCTTCACAATTCCTGCAGCCGTTTCCTTTTTTCATATTTAAGTAAGACTCAGCTGTATAGCTATTTAAGACCTTCTAGGCTCTAAGGTAGTTATGCAGATTTAATATACCTAGGAAACTATACCAGGTAAGATCTGCTACATATATCCTTGTTGCCTATATTAGAAGCTAAAAGGACAATTGATACCGTAAGATTCAGTGTGTCCTAAGCTTGTTTAACTGTTCTAGCAATGCATTCATTAGCTGTGGTGTGTGTTGTAGGGCTCTTGCCCCTTTCTTTCTTCTTAATTTACTCTCCTGCGTTTTCGAGAAAAAGCTGTAATTCCCTGTTAGATCGAATGAACTTCAAAGGAAAGAAAGGAGGCCAAATATTTGGTGCAAAGTGCAAATCACCCCTCTGGTACAATCATGAAGAAACTCTTGAAACACAAACTATAAGTTCTCAAAAATTTTGAAATGGTGCGCATCCATAGTGCATCATAGATGTAAATTGTCACAAAAGTTTAAATGTAAATCATTTTCTAAATAAACATATGAAAATAACAAATTTCAGGTGCATATGTACTGGAACAATTGTCTTCTAGTGCACATGCACAAGAATTTTGCTATTTTCTTGTGAATTTTTGTAGATCGAGTTTGAATCTCAAATTTAAGACAATTTACATTTATATAGATGCACTGTGGATGTGCATCCTTTCAAAAACAAATAGAACTTCTAGTTATGTGTTTTCAAGGTGACATGGTTTGAGTTGAATATTTTCCTCGAAAAATCCTATGGAAATCCTACATGAAATGGATATTCCGGTTATCAGTTCAAAATCACCTAGAGCATGGAGTTGTTTGTATAAATGTAGAGAGATAACAGTGGGCACAGACATGCATTTAGGATCATGTCCATTACAGCATACATATACCTTTTCGGAGGGAATAAAGCATTGTCCATTCGGTTTTGCAGATCTGGTAGCTAACCGAGCTAGGAGCATGTTTTCAGCAATACCTGCACTAGCAGTACACTTTGTTGCATTAAAAATCTCACTTCTTATCCTCTGTGTTACTTCCTCAGGATTGTCATGTAAGCATTCAGTCATATCCAAAAAAGCTTCATCACAACTCAAAGCCTGAATTGTGGATAACATTGTCAGCACTGTAGATGGAGATCTCTAATAATCAAACTATGAGGATGTATCACCAATGAAGATATGCTGTGTCTAGCATGGGTAATCCTGTAGTGTACCTGAACCTTACTGCAGTGTTTGTGCAAAGTACCATAGAACTGATCAGCAACCTACAAGAATTCCAGTCACTCAGATTCTCAAATTCAACAAAAGTCAATGAGGAGTTAGCACTTAGCCATCAAATGGACTATCTTAAATTCTGAATATACCTCCTCATATGCATCAAAGTTATAAGGAACGATCATTAGGTCAGGGCACCGAGCTTTGGCATCTCTAACAAACACTGCCAGCCTTTATTCCTGGAATGCGCCAATGAGGATGCAACCTATGTTCAGATGTGTTCACATAACTAAATTATAAATCTCAATTAATGGAAGTAAAATAGCAGCACCATAATTTCGAGCCGGATAGTTTGCAGATGATATTTCTGCTGTTCCTTTAGGATTGTCTGAATGGCAAACTGCTACTGGTTTATCATGCAGCTCTGGCATATTTCTGATGACGACAGACACAAAAAAGCAATCCTGATGGAAATATTATGTCAACAATCAAGATAATTAAGTATAACACAAGCAACTCAAGCATATTCCTGAAGACAACCATTACCAGACTACATCTTCGAATTGCAGAGTATGGCAGAAGGGAAACTAAAAAATGGCTTCCAATTAGTGATAGATTCAACTAGGAACTCAAAATTTGAAACTATAATTTGTACTGAACCTTTCAAGCATAAACCTCATTTTATGTACACCTGCTTGCCTCTCTTTTCACATAGAATCTGGCAACACACATGTTAGTTTATTGTTGAATGGATCAACAGTAGGTACTTGCATTCACAATTCAGCATTTGGTGAGCATTTTGTACACAGTCATATTCTTCAGAAGGTCCTTTACTCTTTACAACTACATTATAAATCCATCATGCTTACTGGATTCAATGCTATATTTGGAATCCATAAGGCAAACTGACCAGACTTCCTATTTTTATGGCTATTTAGCTTTCTGCGACTAAACAGGATGTGATGGCAAAAATAATATGCCCAAGAGCATATAAGAAACTACATATCACACTCGTAGCTACAAAATAAAAGATTTCTTTGATAAGAGTTCAACATTTAAGGTGCAATTCTACATATCTATAGGTCACCACAGCACTACAAGATTACCATATCAATATGAATGATTGTTTTCTTCTTCACTGAATGATCAGCACTCGACTTAATGCCTTTAGCTTCTAGCAAATTCGAGAAGCGTTTTCGATACCGATTTCTCCATGTCCCAATAAAGTGCAATCGAGAATACTACAACACCAAACAAGAACATCAAATACAGTTTACAGGAAGATATATGTGATGTCATCATGGAGTAAAAGCAGCAAAGCTTAGTAACAGAAGCTTTCAAGCCATAAAATGGCAAATTTATTGACAACAGATCACCAAATGTGACTGACAAATCAGATATTGTCATTTGTTCCAACTAAATACCTTGAAGTAGTTCTCAACAAAATTCGGATCTGTTAGGGTTGAATGTGGTCGGCCAGAAGGTTTAGCTGCACTTTTCTCCAATGGCAAGGACAAATGACTGCCTGTAGAGCTTGCACTGCATAAATTTGAACTCCTTGACTTTGCATCAGGAGATTGAGGCACACCAAGGTTATCATCTGTGTCATTACGGCTCTCTGAACAGGCAGTTTCACAATCATATTCACCCTCATCAACTGTGAAATCTCCGCTCCCTCTTTCTTCAAATGCTGATGCCTTCTGTTCGTTCGAGGATAATGAGTCCTTTGATAACTCCAAATTATCCATTGAAGCTTCACTTTCGCAGTCCCCACTTTGGTACTGTGATCCCTCCTGAGCAGACGAAGACTGGAACTCAATATCCTTATTTTGGTTGTTTTGTTCTCCCTTGTGATGTAATTCATTTTGTTTCTCGGAAAAGAAAGCAGAAAGCTTCATCTGCTTTCGGCTTGAAGAACTATTCTGATTTATTTGATAAGGAGCACCTTAGTTAAATAACAAAAACAAATGCATAAGAATATATTAAGCCATGAGTGTATACAAGCTATGTGTTGTATGCACTTATTTTAAGAGACCTAACCTTGATATTTCTATCATAAATGAAGACATATATGTTCGCAAAACTAAGCAAAATGGTGTAGGATAATGATTTCACATACAAGTTTACAAGTACGCCTTCAGAATAAAGCATAGTTAAAGGATGGACAGAAGTATTGGGTGATATATCTTAATCTAAGAAACAAATTATTAAGAATGCTATGCCCATGGTTAGAATAAAACCTCTACCTCAGTTCCAGGGAAATTTACAATCAGTGTGTATAATCAGCTCAATCAACCTTGTTACCAACCAGCATATTACCAGCGACATGTTCCATCTAGCTATAACACTAGTGAAACAACAGTTGCAAGATGGAAGCATATCATTTAGCACTACACTGACTACAAAAGGTGAGTAAGGACAAGAGAAAATACAGTTGAGGAGCCGGTTCTCTGCCAGGGAATCCACCACCCATGCTGGCTTCACAACAGGGAGCCCCTTGCTGAATGCTCTGGATCAAACAGCAGCATGATCACCATAATCGAACCAGAAAGCATAATAACGGCAATCCAGAGGCCCTCTTCCCTTACGTACCTCAGATCCTTCATTTTGCTATCAGGCAGGTTGCTGCAAACAATGTGTGTCACCGTGTGCCTAGAGAAGTAGTTGACGAACCGGCCTCCATTGTTCAGCATAATCTCTTTCAGCTCCTGCCGAACCCCAAACACAAAACAAACCCCCCGAAAAAAAAAGTCAAATCGACATGATACATACCCTTGCATCTGCAGTAACTATATTGCGGTTATGAGAACCCTTGAGATGAGCATGAGCTGATGGCGCGCGGCAGTTACCTGGCTAGACGGGACTGTGAAGCCGTCGACGAAGATGGAGACGCCATCGAATAGACCGCCGGCGGCCGCGCCGGAGTTGGAGGCGTCGGCGTCGAACTGCGCGGCGAGCTTGCTGTTCTTCGCGGCCATGTAGGTGCCGAAGTCGGCGAACGGGGAGGAGGCGAAAGCGCGGCGAGGGTTTTTAGCGGGGTCGGGGTCGGACGGGGACCCGCTGCTGGCCTCGTCCCTCGCCCGTTTCTGGCCTGGAGACGAGGCGGACGCCGCCGAAGATGAGGGACCGCGGCGGCCCGAGGAAGTGGAGCTCATGGTGGCCGGTTCCGGCGAGGAGAGGCGGTGGCCGGTGCCCGGGGGGAGGCTGGGAGCGGAAGGGGCGGGAGCGGAACGCAGCGGCGCGGCCGAGTGGGCAGCTGCTGAAAGTCTGAAACGGTCGCTGACACGCTGGACGGGTTTGGACTGCACAAGCACAAGCTTTTCCTTGATATTTCTCGACAAATTATTATTATTATTATTATTATTATTATTATTATTTCATTCATTCATTCATTCACCCAAACAAGCCTGGCCTGCTCCTCCGCCAGAAACACCGGCCACGTCACCCCGAATTTTTTGAACCGTTCGATCCCGCATTCAACGGCTCAGATCGTGTAGATCAGATTTTACTGGAAGCAGCTTCTCGTACTTCTATTTACCTTCATCAGCTTCTACCCGGCTTTTCCTTATCTCAACCTGCTTCTGCTCCCAAACCGGAGACACAAATATAATAGCCGGCTTCAGCTTCTCTTTTCAGATTCTTGTACCCTCTCTTCCTCCCCTCGTCGCTCTCTCTCGTCTCCCTCTCGAGTCCCGACGCGGCGGACAGGGCGACGGCGGCGCGTCAGCGGGGCGCGACGGGTGCGGCCACGCTCCTCCTCCGGCGCCGCGGGTGTGGGGACCGGGGCTAGGGCAGCCACCAAGGCAGCGCCGCCGTCCTCGTCGCCGCGGGTGTGGGGGACCGGGGCCAGGCCAGCCGCCCAGCTGCCGTCGCCGCCCTGGCCTGGCCTCAGGGGCCGCAGGCCGCCTGACCCCGGATGACCGCTCGGTCAACGCTGGCACATGCCTCGCCGGATGGCCGTCGCCGCCGTCGCCGTCGGTTGCTCCCTCCTCACTCCTCCCTCCTCAACCCTAGATCTACTCTTTCCTTCCTCTCTCTCTCTTCCCGTCGTCGCGGCAGCACGGGCGTGTTGCGTGCCCCGGTGGCACGCCGTGCGAGGCTAGCGCCACCGCCGTGGGCGCAGGCCCTACCGGCCGACCGTGCGCTCCCTCCCTCCCTCCTCTTTCTCCCCCGACGGCGCGTCACAGCCACTCACCGGCGTGGGTGTGGGGGACCGGGGCGAGGCTGCTCTTTCCTTCCTCTCTCTCCCTCTCTCTTGCCATGGTGGCGGCGGCGTGGGCGCGGTGCGTGCCCCGGTTGCGCGGCCATCGCACAGCTGAGTGCGGATCCGGCTGCCGCCATGGCACACCTGCACCTTGCCCGACCTACGGAGCTCGCCTCCTATGAAGGCATGCAGTACTTTGCCCTGGTCCCCTAGCCATGCCTTTTCATCTTATTTTCCCCTTCTCGTTTGCTACTTCTCTGCATTTGGATTTGGTCTCCTTTTTCTCTGTTGCTACAGCAGTGTTTCACTGACTTATGTCTTGTCTGCTTCGAATTTCCTCCGATGAAGGAGAGGACAAATTCCAATATTTGCTTGCAGTTGTGGTTGCAGTTCTTTATTACTTTTTTTTTGGTCATGTTCAGATCCATGGTTCCCCTCTATGTCTCCTATCGTTTTCACTTTTTTTTTCTCCCTATTGGTTATCCAGCTTTTGACCTCCAGCTATTCTTGCATTGGTTATATTTTTTGGAGTTTTCCCACCTCGAATTTTGTGTCCTTTTTTTTTTGTTAAACTGTTATGCTTCCAATGTTGTTACTTTATTCCATGGCATAATTGTAGTTAGATAAATCTGTTTTCAGTTCATCACAGAGATCCATTGTACAATGCGTATTACTTCTTTCTGTTTGAAAACTGAAAGCTGAGCAGATCCATTGTACGATGCTTCTGTGAAAACTGAAAGCTGAGTGCTGATCAGGTACTTCTTTTATCCCTTGCTTTGTACGATTATGGTGCTTTAGAAAGCCTTTAATTTTTCCATGTTGACAGGAGATGGCAGTGAAATACGGCTGTTCCATTTTTGTCAAATTAGTTACAGCTGTTCTGTGGTTCTATATGTATTCTTACACAATTACTGCCACTTCTGTATCTACTATAGGTGTTGGCCTTGTTTAACCATACCAAATGCAGTTACTGCTCTCCAGGTATAACAGTTATCTCACTTATGCTATTACCTTTGATCTCCAACTAAAGTTTGATTCCAAGTAAAATAATAGTCGATCCAGTGTTGGCTATATAATCTCATTGGTATAAGTGATTGGCCACTTCTACTTAGTTTTTTAGGCCATATTGTTTATTTGCTTGTTTGATGATTGGGTCTAAGCAAATCGATGATGACAGGGAAGGAAAGCAGGTTTCCCCTCAGCCTCTCACGGTGACAGGTCCTCATACCCCTCTTGCTTGTCTGTATGCCATATGCATTGACTTTGCTTTTAACTTTATAGTTTTGTTTATGCATGGTTGATCACTATATTTCTGAGGCCTTTCCATCTATTATGATACCTTGATACTCAAAATCTTGACCAAATGATGATCCGTTTATTTTATCTGAGCCTATGCCATCGCTGATGATGTAACTATTCCAGTTTGACCATATGACATTGCCTATGAGATGTCAGCATATTTCCATGCTATTTCTGTTTTGCGTTTTACACCCTACAGTGCGGTAGGGTTTGCCGCCTCTGGACATAGCCATGGTAGCAAAATTAACTTACACCGCTTGATTTCGGTTTCACCATCCAGATTACCTTTTCGCACTTCTTTACTGCTGTTGTTCACGTGTTAACCTCCCACTGCTCTGCAGCAACTGTTTTGCGTTTTATGTTGCTCATATCTTTTTCCGAACTATAGCATATGAGAATATGCGCTGATAATTGTCACTCTTATGATGTTTTCTTACCTCGTTTCAAGTGACCCGTTGGCATAGATTATGAGGAGTACTTAGTCTTTCATGATATCTCTATTTCTATTCCACTTCTATTGAACTGAGGCATTGGGCATATGGAGTGATACAGACCATTACATATATATATATATATGGCCCTTTTTCTATTCTTAGTCAGCTGAGGTGCTTTGGCATATGCAATGATGACCTATTTTTCACTACCATCAATTCAATCTTCTCTCCTACCATTTGATTTTATGGGACGTGCACTCATTTGACCTACTTTGGGTTCCCCGCACTCATTTGACCTATTTTGGGTTTCCCCTTTGAAAGGATATGTCCATTCAGATTTACTTAATCAGTTCATGGTTTCTGACGGGGATATATTTATTGAAAAAGTTTTACCAAATCGTGACCTTCGTAGCTGGTTTATGTTATTCTACCACTTACTAATGTTTTGCTTTTGGTAAGCAATCAATTGAATGGGTGTTTTTTTTCCCCAGACATCTAAAGGAAGTTGAAATTGCAGAGCTAAAGTATATAATATTTGAGAAGAGGTTTGATTCTCTTCTTATTGCTTGAATAAAATATATTACGGCTTTAGTTTTTACATGTACGCATCTGTCTTGGTTAGTAATAAGGAGGATCTTTAGTAAAAAGAAAAAAAAAGGAAAAAAATCCTTTAGATGACAAATTGTCAGGTTAATGCATAGATATATGTTGATGCTCTTCTTATTTCCTGTATATGGTTAGCATTTTACATAGACATTTTTCAATGACTGGTAGCACCATGGATCTTTAGTTAGGACAAATATTCCTTCTAATGCAATTTGAAAGGTTCTTTGTGCAGGATGATGGTTTCGAACAGGTTTGACTGAAATTCACAGCACGCAGGAGCCTCAGATCTTTTTACCTAGATCCTAGGTGCTCTCTGTTTCGACTCACTACTACTACCATTTTCATACAATTGCATTTATCCCTGCATTACATGTGCTTTTTTTTATTGATAGATAGAGTTGGCTGACAACGATTCCCAGGAAAAGGAAGCAGCTACTGAATCACTGCATAACCCTCTGAAGACATTACAGATAAGAGGTATATAGTAGCCTCACTGATCCATGTGGGTCGTTACATATCCTAATGTTGTAGTTGTAGCTATACTCGTGTTATTTTATTATTTCCAGCACTGTGCCTGCCAAGTCTCTTCGTGCTGACAAGAAATGATCTTGTGCTGGTCATTCTCTGGCACAGGAAAGTGGATATGGTGTGTTCTATTGCTGCTGCTTTGAGTATGGGATATATTTGTAGTAATAGAAAAAAGGCTAGCTACATCTCCTTGGACAGCCTTACATTCTTTCTTCTATGGGAAGAAAAAGCAACCTTTCATATATATTCTCTTGCTTTCATGCTATCAAGGTTTTTTAACCATCCTAATTCTTTTTTGAATATAGTCACCAAACCAGACTACGTAATTAAATAAGTTCTCTAACGCTAGGGCTCTGTTCTTTACTTGACTGCATATGTTTCCTTTTCACAGTCCATCGCTTTTACCATTGTAATGGTTTAGCCCATAAATATGCCATAGAGGATTGATTTATGCTTAAATAAATGTGTGAACAGCAACATATTCAAATATATGGAGAGAGTTCGGTGCACTAACTCTGTAATGAGGCCATAAATACATATTACCTAAAATTTATTATATATTCCTCACAACAACTTCTAGAAACTAGGGTACACGGCCTACTTTTTATGATCGCTCTGAGCTATGAGGTTTATGCAGCCTGACATCTTCTAACTGTACACTTCCCTTGATCTCAGGAGAAAATGGTTGCTTCAGTCTTCTCCATTATTCCTATTGCATCTCGTATTGGTTCAGTCATGTTGTTTGCTGCCAGTGTCTATCTTTAGCATTGATTGGCGAATTTCAAATGATGGTTCAGTCACACAGCTGAAGGGAGGTACAATAGTTCTTAATAATTACATATGCAGTTTTTAGGGCATCAAATCCTGAGCTACTACATTATTAACTAAGAGCCTAATATTGCAGGCAGTAATATCTCTCCAACTGATAGTAGCAGAAAGAAGGAAAAGAAATAACGTAGAGTGTAAACATTATTACCAAAAAATAAAGGCATCCAACAGATACTTTATTCAGCAGATTGAATTGGAAATAACTGCATTTTAGCTTGCAGCTTTGCATCACTATTTGAAGTGCATATTTATTCCTTTCCTATATTTGTCCATATACTAAGTGCCTTTCTCTATTCATGATATGCATGAGCTTTTTGCCTGCTAGCCTGTTGACTGTTAGTCTAAAAGAATTTGTACAGACACAAATAAAAAGATCTCCATTTTCTGGTTTCTCTATCAATGCCCGAGGTTACAGCGAGGTATGGTTCATAGTACACAGCCTTCCTTTTTTGGTTTTCTCCTCAGCTCATTGTTTACCTACATATATTTTTACATCTTCATCTTTGATTATTAACATTGTGTCATGAAAAATATGCTTATCTATAAAAACAAAATCTTCATGATTAAAATACAAGTTACCAGTGAAAGAAACAAAAAGCATTCAGTGGCATAGTTTTGTTGGTGTTATCCTTTTTTCTCAAATATTATAATGAGACCATACTATGTTTTTTTTTCTTTAAGAGGACCATGAATGACCAGGAGCTGCTGTCTTTTCCTGCCTTGACATGCTGCGTATATTAGGATTTACCAAAAACAGGAATATAGTTGTCCATATTAATATTTTTTCCCTAGACTTCGATCATTCTCGAAAACCATGAAAATTTGTTGTTACATTTGTCATCTATTTCAGGTACTGTTAAATCTCCATGCTCAGACTCTTTCGCTTCGGTCTACTCATTTGTATTTTGCTGACATCATTTTCTCCTTTCTTATTCAGCATGCTCTTTCGTGCGTGCCATTAGTTTACACTGTCTGTTTTTTTAACATGTTTGCCTGTCTGATTTCTTACTGCACGGTGTGCTGCTCTCCATATTGCATTTCATCTACTAAAAATCATTATTGTGCCATTTGTGTTACGCTTCAGCAGTTAAAGAGCATTACTGAGATCCATTTGTTTTAGAATACAGCTGTCATCTGTTTTAGATACAGCTGTCAGTGCCCACGATTCACTGCTTTTAACGCTGTTTAGGTAAATCTATTATCCACGGCCTCCATTAGTGTTTCTAATCTTACTTCTACTTTATCTGCCTTGCTTATTTAAGTAGTAGTGCATGTCTGTTCTTCCTTTGTCTTATCAGCATATTCCCTTTATTACAGCTTATTATTTTACAATTAAGGCTTCATTTAACTGGACGGTTTCATCTTCTTTTCTTCAAGAAAAAAATTATTTTCAAACAAGTGCTTCCCGCCTTCTTTGAAAACAAATATTTGCCCTTGGTTCTTATTTCTAGATTTCAGGGAACTATAGCGATGTTATGATAATGAATTATACCTCCTTTACCATTGGTTTGGTGTAGCTCTTTCAGGTCCTACAAATTCCTTGAAAATTTACCATCTCATTGGACACCTTGGTCCATTGCAGGCTGCAGGTGTTCACAACAGCTCTGCATCAATCTTTTGCACATGGGGATGCTTGGAGTTCTCGGCAACCTTTTGTTGTACATTTACAAATAAAAACTCATATCTATCATCACCTAATGAGAAGACAGCTTTCATTTCGTTTGCAGCCTCTTCACTGTGTAATAGCTACTTAGACCGCTACTATCTCAACAACTGCAGATAAGATGTAGTTCTTTAGTTATCAACGACACTTCTGTGGGTGCCTACTTACATACTTAGAATCAATCTATGTGCAGCTGATACTGATATTAGCTGAATGAAACTAAACGTGCGATTGCTAACTTTGGTTTCCATACATGTTTGTTACCGCCATTTCCATAAATTTTCGCTGTCAATTTCCTACCGAACACTGAATAACATCTGCTCTGTATTACTGTATAGTATCTGTGCAGCTAAAGTTGATCACTTTACTATGTTAGATTTTTCTTCAAATTTATTCATGCATTCGCGTGCAAAGGCACGCGTCTGCCACTAATATCATACATATTGCCCCTATTTCTTTGGCGCAAGGAAAGACGGGCGCGCGAATGCGCGCGCCCCAGCTACAGTGTTGCCAAACAAACAAAAGTCCGGATCGACGATTTCAGTTCATACTACTACCTTTGTCATCTACAATGAGCAAATAGTATCATTCTGATTTTGTTCTAAGATATAAACGATATTAAATTTTATTAAGTTTGTATAAAAATAGCATTACTTATAATACCAAATATTAAACCTGTCATAAAATTTAATAAGATGATGATATTTATGTAAGTACTCCTTTCATCCCAAATTGTAAGTCATTCTAAAAATCTTGGAGAGTCAAAATTTGTCAACTTTGACCGAGTTTATATAATAAGATAATAATATTTACATTGTCAACTAAGTATTATTAGATTCTTCATCAAATATATTTTCATAGTACGCTTATTTGGTGTCATAATTCTTCATATTTTTCTCTATAATTTTAGTCAAAGTTGAGATAGTTTGACTCTCGAAAATTCTTGAAACGACTTACAATTTGGAACGGGGGAGTACATTTGATGACATGGGCAGAAGTGTTGATTTCATCTAAATAAAACTAGCTCTTTTCAATTTGAGAACCGTTTACACATATGTTGGTGGCAAACATTTCATTTCATCCAACAAATCCTCCAGTTGAGTTCATGCATTAATAAATACTAAGGTTACTTTATAGAAAACAAAAGGTGACACCATATATTCATGCTGTTCGGCTGGCTGAGAAGCTGTTGATTTTGGACTATATTGATTTGTTGTGAGAGAAAAATATTATTTTATTACTGGAAAAAAGGCAAATTTTGCTGGCAGACACCGTTCTTTCACTTAAATTGCTGAAGGACACCGCTATTTCTTCTATTTGCTGAGTACCATTACAAAAACGATGTATTTAGCTCCTAAACACCGCACGAATTAGAATAAGGTTTTTGGCTGTTTGGGAGAGAGAAAGATATTTGGCCTACTCTTTTTGCCCCTGCTTGAACAAGAGCCACCGCACAGATGGTTCAATAGCTAGCCACGCACAGATGGTTCAACAGCTACTTACGCACACTTTACTTAAAAAAACAGCTAGTTACGCACACTCATTTTGCTACCAGCTAGTTACAGTACTGGTTCAACATATACTCCCAATCGGGTGCAGCCTCAGGCCAAGAAAATAATTTGTTCATAATTTAACTGAAATAGCCATTGTCTCGCTGATAAGTCTGAATCAGACAAACACATCTATTGTCTGGCAAATAAGTCTGAAATATAAGTTATTACAACACATTTAGTCAAGTGCAAATGCCCAACATCTAGGCAAACAAAAGTCTCAAACTGATGTCTTCATCTAGCCAAGCAAAAGTTTGAAACTGACATCTTTCAGACAGATTCAGTGAGATTGCAACATCAACCGTTTGACTCAGTTAGTAAACCCAGCAACTGCTTCTTTGCTTTCTTTTTGGTGACCTTCTTGCTGGTGTCTTTCTTCTTGGTCTGCACTTGCCTGCTCTTGACCCTCTTTGTTGGTGGCGATGGAGAAGATACATCTGGAAACTCCAACTGCCTCTTGTGGCTGATCCAAATAATACAGACATGTGGTTACAAACATAGCAATGCCATTAATTATTGACAAACTTATTAGTGAAAGGAAGTACCTCCTAGTGTTGGATGCTGGGCTATTTAACAATGATGGTGCTCCAGTCTGTGATGCTTGAGTTGATGCAGACTTAGTTTTCATGGACTTTGCTTTCTTGGCCTTTGGGGGCGCTGGAGGTGGTGCATCAGAGTTATATACAGTCTCATTGCATGTCTTCATCATATGGCCAAACTGACCACACCTTTTGCACTTCATTCTTCTACCAGGTTTCTTGCCTCCTTCTTCAGATCCCTTAATTCTTCTTGTTCTTGGTCTTCCAGCAGCCCTTTTCAACTTAGGTGGGTACAACTTGAAACCCATATCCACTTTAGGCCATTGGCTTCTGTCTGTCATGGGGTTGATAGTACTTTCATAAGCCTTTTTGAACATTTCAACTGAATAGTAGTCATCAACATAGTTCTCAACACTTCTGTTGCGCATTGAGTTGATGAAACATAGAGCATGGGTACATGGCAGCCCTGTGATCTGCCATCTCTTGCAACTGCAGGTCCTACTATCCAAGTCCACCGTGTGTCTCCATGTCTTCAATTCCTTGGTACTCCCTTGTATCTCTGCAGTGTTATTACGGCCTCTATGTATGACATAGTTAAGGTTCCTACTCCTAGCATTGAGGTCTTTTGTGACATGGGGCAGTATCTTATCATTGAACCTGTGAGCTAAGTTCCTCCTGACATCAAGTTTCTCCATTATCATCAGCCTTATTTTATCCATTAGTTGGATCATAGGTTGTGATTTCTCCTTTCTGATCCATGAGTTGAAAGTCTCCGCAATGTTGTTAGTAACATAGTCGCACTTGCTAACTTCAGAAAATTTCCACCTATTCCAAAGGTGCTTGTGGTTTTCTTCTATCCACTTGATGGCATTTGGTGAAGCCTTCATCATGATGTTACAGTGATATTCATAGTGTTGCTGGCTGTAAGCTCTACATGCTGGCCAGAGGTGCTTTTTAAACACTGCACCTCCCCACTTCTTCTAAAAATTCTTGACTAAATGCCTCATACACTCTCTATGCTCAACTCCATTGCTAAACACATTTGTCACACCTTTTTCAATGCCCTTCCCAGCATCTGTAGAAATGACTAGGCCGGGTGGCGATCCTATAGCTTTGTACAGCTTCTCAAAAAATCAGCTCCAACTTTCGGCTGACTCAGACTCAAAAACACCATAAGCCACTGGAAATAACCAGTTATGCCCATCTACTGCGAAAGCAGAAGCAAGCTGTCCCCTCCACCTTCGTGTCAAAACAGTGGAATCCACACCAAGGAAAGGTCTGCAACCATTCAAAAACCCATCAACACATGCTTTGAGGGCTACAAACATCCTAGTGAACCTTATTTTCTTGCCTGTTTTTATGCACTCAATGTCAACAATACTGCCAGGATTTGTCCTCTCTACCTCTGCTTTGAACCTGAAAGCATCGGCAAAACTATCATCTCAGCTGCCCATGATTTCCTCCAATGCCATCTGCCCGCCATTCCAAACCACATAATATGACAACTTGATATTGTACTTCTTCTCCAACTCTTTCTTCAGTTTAGTTGCTCCAGTTGTTGGTTCTTCCCTTAGTGTGTCAATAATCCTGTCTTTGACCCATGCATTTGATGCCATGCAATTCTGATCTAGCGTAGCTGTGGAAGCACAAGTATGCTTATCATGCAACACCTTTATCTGCAAATTCATAAGGCACAACAAACTGCATAACATAGAAGCAACTATATCACAAAGGGAACTAAGGCAACTACAACAAAAACAGTTTACCTGCCAAGTCTTGCCATCCTGAAGCTGGGAGGCATGAATCCTCTAGTTGCACTTCTTTTTCTTGCTCTTCGATCCCTTGCAGTGTCCTCTGTACCTTGTGGACTCACTGTAGTCAGCTGCAATTTCAAACTCGTTAAGGACTGCATAGTGTCTAATAGCCCTCTTAAAAGTATCTCCATCTTCAAAAGTAACTCCACAAGCAATAGTTGGGTTCTCTAAGTTAGTAATATGTTCAACCTCCTCGCAGCCAGCATCATCATCAACAACGAGGTCATCAACCTCATCAATATCATGATCAGATGGCTGATAATCTAACCCAGTCTCTGCTCCCTCCTCAGTTACACATGGCTGCTCATCATGTAATCCCACATATTCTTCTTCATCCTCCTCCCACGGTACCTCATCAACACTAGCTTCTGTCCAGTTCAGAGCAGGCCCTGCAATTGCCTCTGTATCAGCCCCAATGGCGTCACTACCTTCAACCATATTAGTAGGCACTGCATCTGCCTCAAGAGATGCACTTTGGCTGTAGGCTACAACCACAATGTCATAAATGTTGACAGTAACTCGGACCAGTCTCCATTCCCAGTACATGTGAAATGCATCCATCAAAAGTGAATCTGAAGTTAGATTAGTGTGGGCTTTGGTTTCCTTGTTCCAAAATGACAGAGTCAGTCCCTGATTTGGGCCATACTTCACTAGTGCTGATATCTCGTCAAATAAATCTCTCAAATTTGTTGTATCCCTATCAACAACTAGTTCCAAATCGATTGATTCATGACTCACGTGCCTACCATCAACCAGAATCTCATGGTAAGCCGGTATGCGCACAGCGAGTCTGCACGCCGAACTAAGATCCTGTAATACCCCGGGTATTACGGCTAATTAATTATGCCATGTCATCATGTTTAATTTAATCATCTGCATATGATTGTGCTTAGGGCTTCTAAAGTGATTTAATTATGTTTAGGTTTGATGGTGTAATTAAACCTTTAATTGGGAATTAAAGATATTAGCAAAAGAAGAATTCCAATTAAGCTTTAAATTTACTCAAAACCCTAATTTAAAAACTATTTAGAATTGGATGAAAGTTCATTAATAAAAGTTGTATAACTGTTAAAATGAAACAACTTTTATTTTGGAAGATTTTGAATTTATAATATAAAAATTCAAATTAAACTCAAACTACTATGTTAAAATTCAAGTTTGAAACTTCAAATTCAAAAATATTAGGAATTTGACAAAACCTCCTTAATAAGAGTTGTATAGATCACTGAGTAGGACAACTTTTATTTTTACAATTTTTCAAGTTGCTGAAGAAATTTAAAAGTAATTTTAAAAATACAGTTTGAAATTCAAAACCCTCTTTTACCCCCTTTACTGTAGTTTCAAAACCATATGGAATTTGGGTTTGGTTCAAAAACAAAAGTTGTCCAAAATTTTAAAACCTACAACTTTTGTGTTTTCACCTTTTCAAGTTCGTACACAAAATCTTGTGAATTGAGTCAAAAACCGAGAGGGGGCACTGCATTGCCACAGTAACCCGCCCCCCCTCTGTTCGCGCACAGGAGCTGACCGCTGGGGCGCACGCGCGCGCGTGGCGCCGCCCGTGCCGGCCGGGATCCTGCCCCCGGCACGGCCGTGCGTGTGGGGGACCCCGCGCCGCCCTATGCCGCTCCTGTCCCTCCTTCTGACCGGCTTAAAGACGACGGCCACCCCCCGGTTTCCTTCTCCCTTCCTCTCGGCGCGCCGGTGACCACATCCACTGCCCCGACCAAATTGGCCTCAACCCGTGCACCATTCTTCAATTACTTGAGCACCCAACCTTCCTGCTCCCTTGCGCATCCTGTGCCTCCGCGTGAGTCGACGTTCGTGCTTAGAGGGCTCCGGAACGCTCGTCGTCGTCCGTGTGTCCGGTCGAAGCTCCGCCATAGCCGTTCTCTCGGTGTAGCTTGTTGTGGTGAGGCTCGTCCGCGCTAGTGTTGCGTTTTGAGCTCCTTAACTCTTGCTGATCTTCCTGCGTGCGGTGGTTTTTCGTTTGGTGCCCCAGAACGCTCCAAACGGAGGGGTCACCGTCGGGGAGCACCGCCGCGGCCGCTGTCGTCGTCAAGCTCGCTCTCTCCCACCACCGCTGCTCCCGCCGTCTGCCGGTCTAGGACCGTGGTGAGCTCCTGGATCTCTCCAAACCTTTTTCCTAAGCGCTATCGTACCCTTACGGCCGGAATGGGTTGGCCGCGCCGCCGCGTCCGCCATGGACGAGCTCGAGCTCGTCGGAGGCGCGTAGCTCCCTGGTTTAATATGCTAGGTTGTCGGCTGGGTCTTAGGGTTCGCTGGGGTACACTCGGTTTCGTCCCGGGGATCACCGGCGGCGAGCTCCGCGGCAAGCCGCCGTGCGCGCGTGTGTGCGTGTGTGCGCGAGTGGGCGCCGGCCTGTTGAGGAGGAGGAACTGGCAGGCGGGGACCGCCTGTCAGTGCCTCGGCGTGGCGCCTGGGTGCATGCGCGGTGCGTGTGGGCTGTGTGGGCCGGCCTACTCTGTTCGTGGGCCATCCCGGGCTAAATATGTTTTTCAATTCTCCAGTGAATTAATATGCTCTTTTCTTTTGTATTTATGAATGAATAGTAAACAGTTTTGTTATTTTCTTAGGAATATTTCTGTTGATCTAAAAATCATGAAAATAATTATGGGTACTCTATGCAGCATGTAGTATTTTATAAAAATATTATATATAGGGTTTGGATATTTTCTGTGGGAACTAAAAATCAGCATATTAATTAGTAAATGCAATTTTGAGTAATTTTAATAAATTCTAGATTAATCTAAAAATCACAAAAATTTATGTGGCATTGTTTTAGGGTAAAACCTACCTGTTAGTTAAGTTTTGGCTCAATTTGAAATTGTTTGATCACTTAATAAATAAGTATTGTGTTACTTGAATAAAAAAACTATTTTAACAAATAATCCCTGAAGTATGGTGTGATTTTGGATTGATTGAGTTCAGGATCTTTCACCATAGTGATCCTTAACAAAAGTATTAGAGTCGCTGGTTGGTTGTAGTAAAGCTGTGCAGCGGCTTTCTATGACCGTTAAAATGGTCAATATAACAAAAGTAAGACAAACACTGCTTTTACCTTCCGTAAAGCGTTTGCGACTTTACCGTGAAGGAAAGTTGTACTCAAGATCTTAATGGTTTACTTACAAGCATTTCATTTGTTGTCCTCATGCCATGCTAAGCATACATCATTACATACGTGTAGTGCCCGTTCCCGAGGAGGTCCAAGTCGAGACTACTGCTGAGGAGGTCACTCCAGAAGTTATCCAGGGATTCGACATCTGCGGGACCGATCCCGACCCGACGCTGTACGCGATTCAAGGCAAGCCCCGGTGCATTTAGCCCCGCCTTGTGTTTTATAAAATGATTTATCACTTGAGTCTATTATTGCATTAGGTTGTTAGGAGTTGTTTGTCACCTATATTGATGCATTACCTGCCTTGATAAATAATATCCCGGAAACCTGTTTAAAAATAAAAATATTCAAAAATGCTTAGTCCTGCTTGATCAATTTAGATTTGCATAAAAGGCTATTTTTGACCTATGAAAATGTGATAATTATGAATCATGAGAAAAGGGAAAGGGATATAAGTCCGTTCGAAAATTGTGTACTTGGGTAGCAGCCCCAATGCACCGTAACCGTCGGAAAGGGATTTTCCGTTCGTTGGTTGTGAATTTGGGTTAGAGTCCCAATGCTTGACCATCGGCGGAAAAGGGATTTGAAAACCGTTGGGACACTTGTATTTGGGTTAGAGTTCCAATGCAGTGTCGCCGACGGAAAAAGAATTAGGGACCGTTCATTGTAGGCCTCCTGTGATCGGGACTTTTCAACTAGCCACATACTACGGAAAGCCTCTGACTCCGGTGGCCCTACTGCTTGAACCGACAAACACGCACTGGGAGTGGAGAGATGGCGAGAGTAGCGTGTACCCTCGTGGCCGGCGTGCCTGGAGAGGAGAGGAGTACTGTGCTCTCGGGTGGCGTAGGACCGGTTCAGAGGTAGGATAAGCCGTGGTAGGCGGGGTTGGTATATGCAAGCTTAAGTGCTATATATGCAGTGTGGATAGGGATCCCCAGCTGGGTACTAATCGATTCGAATCGCCGTTGCTCCTCGGATATGGAGACTTGATCCTTTGACCTATAATTGAAAAGTGCTTCGGAACTAGGTGTTTTTGAGAATGTGTAAGAAATTGAAGGTATGATGATATATGAGAATGAATTTGGAATTATGGATATGATTAAAATGAGGCTGAGTTAAAATTTTGAAATGGGATAGTAATGCTTTTCTGCAAAACTTTTGACTCTTACTCGAGCCTTACCTTGACTCCCCTCAGCCTGCATTCCTGAGTCTCATTCCTTTTTTTTAGTCGGGTTGTTAACCCCATGTTGCAGGGACACAGCAGCCGGAGGTTTGCCTCGCCCCCTGCTGTGTGACAGTGGTACAGGAGGGTAGTGAGGAGGAGTAATGTTGAACCCGTGGGCAGGGTTCTTATCATTAAATGCTTAATTATGTTGTATCGTCATTCCTCTGCTACTTATTTTATTTATGGTCTGTAATATTTGTACTTTAATCGTATTTGGACAAATGGTTTGTAATTTAAGTACCTTATAATCTTTCCGCACTTTCACTCTGATGTAATTTGTTATGAAATGTTGTAATCCTGTAATGGCTTCGCAATGGGATCCTGTCGGAGGAAATCGGGCGCTAATGTAGCCCGGCAGAACCTTCTAGATCATTTGGGACACGGGCTCGGCTGTCAGAGGTCATTAGTGACGATGACAGGTGCCTGTGGGCCATGGTATTTAGGCGGTTCTGTCACAGATCCATCCTATAAAAAAATGCCAAAAAAAACTAATTCGAGGAAATCGTTGAAAACACATTCAAATTCATCGCAAAATCGAACAATCAATGTCACAGGTGGGGTTTGAAACATACCCAGCGGGAACCCATCCTAGATCCACCAGGTTCGATGGTGAATCGGCGCTCGGTCGCAGCTTCCTCTTCCTTGGTGACACCATCTTCTCCGTGCAACTCCCTACCGCATCCTTCAAGTTCAAGCTGATGTCGGTGGGGCGAGCAAGCAGCGACGAGGGCGGCGGCGAGAGGTTGGGGAGGCAGCTAGGGTTAGGCTGGTGGAAATGAAATGGATTGTGATTGCCGACCGGTGCTGTGATCTGGTTTGAGTAGGCTCAACGAGCTGGCTAAGGGGCATCGTGTGTCATTTTGAAAAATTTCTCTCTCCCAAACAGCCAAAAATCATATTCTATTGCGTGCGGTGTTTAGGAGCTAAATATATTGTTTGTATAATGGTACTCAGCAAATAGAAGAAATAGCGGTGTCCACCAGCAATTTAAATGAAAGAACGGTGTCCGCCAGCAAAATTTACCAAAAAACAATGATAAGCACAAACGAACATGTTGAAGGAGCTATTTGAACACATACTCAGGCCATTTCTATACAACATGGCACCTTTTAGAAATAGTAAGATGGCATTTCATATTGAAACGGGCCTTAACTTGAGATGTGGATGAATATAATTTTCTAACAGACCTTTTTTTTTATTTAAGTTTTATCATACTTGTGAACCTAGCTAGTTTCAACACGATGTTGGATGCGCTAGGAATGTAGAGATATATTTGAGCTATATTCAGTTTATTTTCAACCATAGAACAATATTTTTCTCTCACAACAATTCAGTCATAGAATTTAGTCCCGCTGAATTTCAGCTCAGCCAAACAAAATAAATAAAACAAATATTTCAATAATGGTTAGTAGCAGCAACTATAGTGGTTAGAGTGTCATTTTGCTCATGAACCACGCTACCTAGCCATGGATCGACTTTGATTCAATCTAATTAGCTTGACAAAAAAATCTACTCCCTCCTCTCCAAATTATAAAACGTTTTGGCATTCTAAATTCATAAGTTTTGTATATACATTATGTCTATATATGTAGTAAAAATTGTATTTAGAAAAGGCAAAATGTCTTATAACTTGGAACGGAGAGTCGTTGTGATTGAGTGATCTAAGGCGATCCCTTATAATTCATGACTTTTTTTAGGATGAAAAAACCATGAGATATCTAATTATCATCTTAACTATGTTTTGCTGACCCTTACTTTCAAATTGGGCCTTAAGGTTCTGCACAGCACCACCGTAGTGGTAGCAACCCGCATACCAAGCACGTTAAAAAATTGAATGACACAATTGACTAGTGGAGCGAGTACCGCAGGTGCTTTTTTTTTCCCCTTTGGTATATTATCTTCCTTCCTCAAAATCGGTAGACTTGTCCGTTAATTATTTTCTGATGACTTCTTGTTTGTATGCCAAATGTCACGTAGCTAGTCTTCTTTTTTATTGAGCCAAGTGAGAAGTACTTTTCTAAAAAACAGGTAAAGAAAAAGTACATTCAGAAAAAAGGTCTGACCTAACCTATACAGTATGTTTAAATTTTAACATGGAGCGTCACGGTGGCCAGAAGAAGACACAGAAAACAAGTTACTAGTCGCAAATTCTTAGGCAGCTTACAAGGCCACGTTTGATCCCTATAGTTATCTGATGCTCTACTTGGGATCCAACTAGGTATAGAAATGGTATTAGTTAGATCTTTAGATAACAATATCTCATTTTCTAGACCAAATCAGATAATGAGTTACTATTCAACTATTCTCACTTCTCAAGAAGTCAAAGAAAACTCTTTGTGTTTGACCAAATATATATACAAAAATATTAATACTTATAGATATAATTAGTATCATTAGATAGATCTTTGAATATATACTTTCATAATATATTTATTTGAAGATATAAATGTTGCATGTATTTTCTATAAAGTCAGTCATAATTGAGAAAGTTTGACCAGCACGTTTCCCATAGCGACATCTATTTTGGGATGGAGAAAGTAGCTATTAAGAAATAGTAAATTCAAATAGGCCTAAAACTATGGCAACAATTATTCAACTTGCTGAACTGAATCAAATAATAACTATTAGCTAGATAATATTGCTATCAGACCGTGAATCCAAACATGATCTAAGTTACTTTGTTCCAATACCGCAAACAGACCATACAAGTTTATTCTCTGTCAGAAAAAGTGCACTTTCTAACTACGAGGCCAAATCCAAACCTTTTTTTTGTTTTTGGTCTTAGCCATTTTTTTTGACAATACTAATAGGTACTTACAATAACACTCCCTCCATTCTAAATTGTAAATCGTAGTTACTATACGTTAAAAAGAAGTCAAAATGGGTTATAATTTGAAATGTTCATTAGATTCATTATAATAAAGTGTATTTTATAATATATCTTTAAGACATACTCCCTCGGCCCTAAATACTGAGGGGTTTCCAAACTTCAAGTTTTATCTCAAATCATAAGCATTCTAGATTGCTCAACTACATCTATGCACGCTTACCAATATCTATGCATGCCCTTAAAACATGATCTTGTGCAAAATAACTTTTTTAGATGGGGGTTGAAATCAATGACATGTGTGCATGCATTTTTAAACCATGTGTAATCTAAAATAAAAAAATATATGTGATGTAAATGTGTATCTTGTTTGTTTTTTAGTAGGAAGGGAGTACATTGGTTAAGCGGAGGCAGTCGTATCGGCCAACTTTTATGCGGACCCCAGTATTGCCGGGCCCGACTTCAGCTGGCGTAGACATATGCCCTGTGCAGAAAAGGCCACGGGCACGGGCGGGTAGGCCGACACGCCCACGCCCACGCCGACGCCGACCCCGACCCGCCGGGCAACGCTAGCGCGCCAACCCAATTGTGGTGGGGCAGCGTCGAAACCACCACACCACACCCGGCCATCCCCAACCAAGCGAAGCGAGCACGGGGCACAGGAGCACGGCTGCACGGCAGACGGGGCCGGAGGAGAAACCGAAGCGCAAAAAAGACCAAAAAACCAAGGAAAACAGGGGTGGTGTGGTGTGGTGTGGGGGAGGAGGAGGAGCCCAGAGCAGGAGCAGGGGAGGAAAAATAAACTAGTGGCCAAACCCTAGCCTGCCGAGCCCCCGCCACGCCTCACGCGTGCGCTCTCCGCCGCCCGCCCTCCCGCCCCTCCCCTCCCCTCCGTCCGCGATGCGCCGGGCGAAGCCGCAGCAGCCCTCGCCGTCGCCGGAGATCCGGTACCGCGGCGTACGGAGGCGGCCGTCGGGGCGCTACGCCGCCGAGATCCGGGACCCGGCCAAGAAGACCCCGATCTGGCTCGGCACCTTCGACTCCGCCGAGGCCGCCGCGCGCGCCTACGACGCCGCCGCCCGAACCCTCCGCGGGCCCACCGCGCGCACCAACTTCGCCAGCGCCGCGGCCCCCGCGCCGCGCCACAGGGCCCCCACCGCCGCCGCCGCCACCGCAGCAGCAGCAGCGGCGGCGGCGGCGGCGGCCACTTCCAGCCACAGCAGCACCGTCGAGTCGTGGAGCGGCGGCGCACCCCGCGCCGCCGCCGCTCTGCCGCGGAGCGCCGCCGCGCCCATGGAGGAGGAGGACGACGACGAGGACTGCCACAGCTACTGCGGATCCTCGTCGTCCGTCCTCTGCGAAGACGCCTTCGGCGACGACGCGGCGGCGTCCCGCGCGCCCCTGCCGTTCGATCTGAACCTGCCGCCGCCTTTTGACGCGGCCGCCGAGGCCGATCAGATGGGTGCCCGCTACGACACGCTACTCCGCCTCTAGCTCGCGAGGATGGCCAGGAATCAGAGGAAGGAGGATCGACACAGCTTGCCCTTCTTCGGCTGCTGATCCGGTGGTGTTCTCTCGCTAGATGGATAATTCTTGACTTTTCTCCCTTCCTTTTTTTTTTCTTCTCTCCTTTTTTTTTAAAAAATTTTCTTACCACCACGATGATGATGATGATGATGATGATTCGATATTATGTGAATAATTCAGTTATGTCCATGTAAGATGTGAGGAAGGAAATCTGAGCTTTTCCTTATCTTTCTCTGGTGTTTCGAGTTATATTGCTGCTGCTGCTGCTGCTGCTGCCCTTTCATTTGTTGGAAAGATAATGGAAGAAATCAAGAGAAATTATTTATACAGATCATTTGCTGCTGCTTTACCATGTCAGAGCTCGACTGAGCTGAACATGATTTTTAGCTTATATACTAATTCATCATCTACTGATGTGCAAATCATAGTATCTTGCAAGTTACAAGGTTGCAACTTGCAAGTGCAGTGTCATCTCAAAGTTCTACTTAATACTTGGATTTGCTAAAATTATCGGAAATATTGTAAGGCACGACTTGGATATATTCATCCACTGATGTGCAAATCATAGTATCAGTCCACTGCATTGCAAGGTTGCAACTTGCAAGTGCAATGTGTAGTCTCATCTGCAAGTTCTATTCTAATACCTGGATTTGGTAAAATTATCTGAATATTCTAAGGCAATACTTGGATTATATTTTTGCAGTGCTGCTTCCCTCAAGCTGGCTGATTCTATTGGTTTTGCTATTTCTTATAAGCACTGGCTTAACAGCGACTGATCCCATTGATCATATGAAGCGAATCCTTGAAGACTCGTGTTGGCGTGTTGTGACCCTGAAACAAATTCTTGAAGCCTCTTCTTGGACAGGCGAATGATGTAGATGACTAGAGGTGTTTTCCGTAATTAATTGCTTGCCCCTCGCAATGGTTATTATTCCAGGATCCAGGATGTCTCATTCTGATGTGTAAGGTGATGTGCAGCTCCTTCTCCTTGTGCATGATTACACCTCCTTCAGTGCAGACGTAAATGTGCGATGCTATATGTTTGTTTGATTAACTGACTTTCATCTCCAAACTAGATGTTAAAGTTGAACTGTACAATGCTGATATATCATTCTCGATTTCCTGATGCTATAAATATCACGCTCGATTTCCTGATGCTATCTTAATTCTGATACCTTTGCACTCTTGTTGATTGTTCTTGGTTGGAAGGGAAGTGTTGGGCTGCACTCTTGTTGATTGTTCTTGGTTGAAAGGGTTTGAAAAGAAAGCGCTGGGTCAAACCAACGGGAGGAAAATTCTTGATGTGTTGAATACTAGTACTAGTACTTCCCTCCATTCCTAAAATATATGTCGCTATGGGATGCGTGCTGGTCAAAATTTCTTAACTTTGACTGTATTTATAGAAAATACGTGCAACATTTATATCTTCCAAATGAATATATTATGAAAGTATATTTAAAGATCTATCTAATGATACTAATTATATGTTATAAATATTAATACTTTTGTGTAAATATTTGGTCAAATGTGAGAAATCTTTGACTTCTCGGGAATTGAGAATGACATCTATTTTGGGACGGAGGGAGTACTATATACTACTAGTCAGCTTGGCCTTGTGGAAAATATAATAAAATACTAATAGTGAAAGCGCCGGTGGACTGACTGTATGGAAATTTAGTTTATTTAGTAGTAGAGTATATTTTGTTGTGACTATGGAAATTTATTAGTAGAGTATATACATTTTGCAACGAGATTATGACACGGCGGTTCTGATTCTGGAGGTTTAGGATGTGCTTTTCATCCTCTGACATACTACATTCGTTGCTGGCTTACTGCCATTTGGCACTTGGCAGAGAAGAAAAATCCTCTACTCTTTGCCGAATCTGCTATACTCTGTCAGGCAGGCTGAGGCCGGTGAACTTTTTGGCGAGACCTTGTTTTCACTTGTGGTCCTGTGGATTTGCTCTGCACCTGTTTCTGGAATCCCTTTTGCCGCCTACCACTTCTTCTGAGAAATAAATACTAGGAGGATTCGTATCAGACGTGCGAAATAAAATAACCACCAGAGCAGCTTTTTCTTCAAGTAGAAAATCTTCATCACGAAGCCTGGGCCTCGTCATGGGCCTGGCCTGGGCTCTTCTTCTAAAGAAAAAGTGACTGTCATCATCCGTTGCAACGTGCATCGTTTTTTCAGTCTGAGAGCATCTGGTCATCTGGATTCAAGGAACTTGCATGAGGCCGTCTGGTGCCCGTGGCAGATGGGAGCATCAAAGCCAGAGGGATGGGCAAGTGGTTAGCCGCTTGGGAGTTGGGACCTGCCGACCTGGCATCTGGCAATGGCAAGGTGAGTGGATGATGGTCACCCACACCGGCCGCATATATGCAATGCAAGTGTGCACCCCGAAGACGAAGACGAAGACGAATGCGACGGCCTCTCCCCTCCCCACGTTCCACCGCCACGGCACGAAACGCGTGCGTGAAGTGCCGCCGGTGGTGGACGTGGGGACTGGTTGGCCTGGCCCCCATGGCAGGCAGATGACCTGGTACTTCGGCCGGGCCGACTAAAAGCCCAGTCCCTTCGGCCTTGTAAACTTCTGTCCAAACCCGCCCACTAAGCTGATCGTTCTGGCCTTCCGGGCCAGGCCAAGTTCCACGATTGAAATATTAAATCCCAGGCCCGTCCCAGTAGCCCGAGCAAGATGGCACTTGCAGGAGCTATACATGAAGATTTTTTTTTTTTTGAGGGGTATACATGAAGAAAATTGGCATAGCTTGCTTTGTTGCCCATGCCGATAATCTCACATTTCAATAGGTATCACAGGTACGCAGTAAGTCAGACAGGACTTTAAAGGCAATATATATACATCAATCAGTGAACAAAATAGTAGTAGAATACCAGAGAATAGCTTAAATTAGCTTAGATTTAATGTAATCTGCATTATGCAAATTGCAGAGTCCTGACTGTCTAGCAAACTAAAGTCCAAACGAATAAAAGTAGGCAGCTCTGTTCGCTTGAGCTAAGTTCAATTTATTTTTAGCCATATAACATTATTTTCCTCTCATAATAATTCAAATGTAGAATTCAGTCCAGTCGAATTTTAGCTCAGCCAAATAGAGACATACATTTCTCCAAGCTACTGCGTAGTGCCATAACCAAAGGATATCTCACAGAGATATGGACTATTTATCCATAACCAAAAGAACCTTCTGTATCTCTATTTATCCATAATAACCAAAAAATTCCTGTCTATCAGCAGAAGGTAGACCACTTCTCCAGATGCAAGTGCAAGCTTCACCAAACGGTAGTGTATGTTTTTTTTTTTTTTTACTTGCATGTGAACATCTAAACTTTTGAGTTTAAGGAAACCACCTGAATTCTAATCAACAGCCATGACCTCATCAGTATAATCAAGTTCAATAGCTTCTGTGGCTGCACTTCGAAATCAAAACCATTTTCACATATTTAGAACACGTGATGTTATAATGTTAAACTGAGAACATGTATTAATCTAAAAAAATCAGAACATGTACACTACGTTGTTCTTTGCGCGCACCAAATCTTACAAACAAACTAAAGCCTCCACTGTTTCTGGATCGGGTCCAAACCCCTCATTATCACAATGGATGCAAATAGGACCTTAGGCTCAAGTGGTTAGGTCTCTGCGGTTGTTTTTTTTTTTTTTTTTGATATTCATGTGTGTTTGGATACTTGATAATATGTTCATACGTTTATAGCAATGGACTATTAGCTCTTGTGCTAAGCTAATGCGAGCTTAGCTAACATTTCTATGACTATTTTTTATAACTAATATATAACA
The DNA here is from genome assembly GCA_038502445.1 of Eremochloa ophiuroides. Taxonomy (NCBI): domain Eukaryota; kingdom Viridiplantae; phylum Streptophyta; class Magnoliopsida; order Poales; family Poaceae; genus Eremochloa; species Eremochloa ophiuroides. The sequence goes on from JAHLJS010000003.1 coordinate 101,501,021, forward strand.
ATTAATCTCACAGGGGAGTTCGTGAGAACACAAGAAAGAAGAAACCCAAACTGAAATTGAAAACCAACACCCCGAACTTGCATTAATTAATATAGGTACATACATACACGATTAATTCCTCCTCTGCTCTCCTCAAAAGTTTTCCATGCATGGTAATGGTACACTTTCCCATGATCCGATCCATGGCGGTCCAACGCCTATCACGCAGCTAGAACGAATCATCACTACTCGAGCTGCGCGTACCAGATCCCCTGGATCTTGACATCCTTGGGCGCCTTGGCGCCAAGGTCGGTGTCGGACGGCTGTACGCTCTCGAAGACGCCGATGACCTCGCCGGTAGTCCGGGTTGCTCTTGGTGACGCTCAGCGTGATGTTGCCCGTGGAGGAGGCGGCGTTCTTGATGTTCTCCTTCTGTAGCTCCTCCTCGTCGCCCCTGCCTCCGGCGGGGAGCGCGACGGCGTTGTCGTAGCCGGTGGAGCCGCCAGCGGCCCTTGGGGTCGAGGAAGGAGGAGCCACGGTAGCTGGGGACGAGGAAGGGCCCGCCGAAGCTCTCGGGCTTGCCGGTGGCGACGAGCTGCTTGACGGTGAAGAGGAAGGGCACGCGCTCGCCCCCCGGGAGCTGCACGGTGACGGCGGCGTAGTCGATGCCGTCCTTCTCCTCGAACTTGAGGGTGCCGTCGGAGCCGACCTCGAGCGGGCCCTCGATCTCGTCCAGCGTGTAGGTCAGCCGCGTCATGAGCTTGGTCTTCTGGAACTCCGGCGGCGCGTTCTTCGCCACGCCCTCCGCCTTCACGGTGAAGGACGTCGGCTCCAGGCACAGCTTCTTCATCTGGTACTTGCCCGGCTTGAACGGGAACGCCTCCACGCCGCCGTCGATGGTCGGGCACTGGTTCGCCGTGCCCGTGCCCTTCACCTCCATGTACGTCTTGCTCTGGATCTCGTCGTACGTCAGCCGCTTCGGCGTGCCCTCCGCGCTCGCGCCCTGCACACGGCACACACGTGTCATCGATCGATCGATTCTTGAGGAGCAGCCGCAGGCAAGGCAGGCAAGCTAATTGCTGACGAAACGCATGCATGCTTACCGAGACGAGGAGCGCCGAGGTGGCGAGCGCGAAGCCGGCGAGCTTGGCGGCGTCGACGCACCGGCTGGCGACGTCCCTGAAGTCGGAGTGGAGGGAGCAAGTGATGCGGGCGGCGCCGGCGTCGACGCCGAACGCCCTGGCGAGGTGCGACGACGGGCGGGACGGCAGCGAGGCGGAGGGAGACCGGGCGCCGAGCTTGGCCGGCTGCATCAGGGTGGCCGCGGCTTGGAGCGAGGCTGCCATCGTCGTCGTCGTCGTCGTCGCGGCCGGTGCTGCTCTTTTTTTTTTTCTTCCCCCTCTGGGTGGTGGGGTGCGCGTCGTGAAGGGCGTTTTGTGAGGGCGGGAGAGTTGGTTATCTACGCGCAGCTGAGCTGAGGCCACAGACGGAGGATAAGAGCAGCGGATAAGGGGGCTCCTCCCATTGGTGACTTGGGGCTATGGTGATGCCCACTGCACACCTGGCATGCCCAGGTGCCACTCCTACCTGAGAAGGATCTCTCCTCCCCCTAATCCCCATAGACCATGGTACACAGTTTTCAGTGAAATTTATGTTACTCTTGTGCTGTTAATAATATACTAGTACCAAGCACCAGTTAGATGGTAGTAACATTTCGGTGGGCAACGCAGTTGAGATGTCAAATGACATAACCGGTTGCAAAACTTGTTAAGCATTTATCAAGCTGTATATTTGTTGTATCAACCAAGGTCAATAGCAATAATATCATTTCTGAAGTTTCTGCCTCACACAATATACTATGGGACCCTTTTTTTTTAAGAAAAAAAAGGCCATCTTAAATCCCTTCTCTTTGATGGGCTTCTCTTTTTTGCACCTTGCTTATCCTCTTTGCAACTATCTTTTCCCTTTTCTTTGATAGTATCTCCTGTTGCAACACTGATGTGTTTGAAACAGTTAGGTTACAACCCATCAAACATTGTGACATCTAAAAGTATATAGATAGTTAAAGACTCCTAAAGGTTAAAGAAAGAAAGAAACTGCCCTTTCTCTTATTTTCTAAATCATACCGATTTTCCAAAAAAAAAAAGGCTGCAAGGGGATTTATGTGTCTATGAAAAAAGTAGCCTTTCTAAGCTTTACACAAGAGAAATTCAGTAAGTCAAAGAAATTATAGAGTTGACAGTGATGTGAACTAAAAAGAATAAACCAAGATTAAGGAAAAAATGTTAATCTTGTGCTGTTAATAATACTAGTACCACGCACCAGTTAGATGGTAACATTTTGGTGAGCAACGCAGTTGAGATGTCAAATGACAGAACCGGTTGCAAAACCTGTTAAGTGGTTAGCAAGTTGTATATTTGTTGTATCAGCCAAGGTCAATAGCTATAATATCATTTCTGAAGTTTCTGCCTCACACACTATACCTATGGGACCTTTTTTTTTTTGTGAAAAAAAAGGCCTTCTTAACTCCCTTGCACCTTTCTTATCCTCTTTGCAACTATCTTTTCCCTTTTCTTTGATAGTATCTCCTGTTGCGACGCTGATATGTTTGAAACAGTTAGGTTAGAATCCATCAAACATTGTGACATCTAAAAGTATATAGATAGATTCCTAAAGGCTAAAGAAAGAAAGAAACTACCCTTTCTCTTATCTTATAATAACGGCCCAACTTCTTCCCCACCAGGCCACCTACTCCACCAATTAGGACTGTGGTCGAGGCCTATCGGTCGACGTGGGTATATGCTATTTTCCAGTCTGAGCATGATGTACATTTTGTAATAAGCGGGTGTTCGCAAAGGAAAGATATATATAGATTTCAGTAATGTACACGTGTACCATCAATTGTGCATTAACCAAATTTCAGGAGACTATACATTCCGCAACTCTTATCAAGCAGTTGCCATTTGCCTTCCTGTTTAAGGCACATTGCATTATATTAACCCTTCTACTGAGATAAAAAAAAAAAAAAATTATAGGTGACATCAGTAACATTCATCTTATATTTTTTCTCTTAGGATATCAGTTACATACGTGCTTCAGATAAGCCAATGCTCATTACTGCATATACTAACGAAGATGTGCTTCAGAGAAGATTGAATGCTCATTACTGCATATATTAACAGACATGTGCCGTATATCACGAAAAATGTGTACCAATCTAGAGGTGGATATAGGTTTCACTTTAGAATCTTCACTTGTGAAATGCATACGGCATTCATCACACCAGGAAAACGTTTAGAACCAACCATTGGAACTACGCGTGTACACCAGATAGGACAAGCAACGGGCATACTGAAACTTTGGCCTGCATATTCACTGATATCTACAAAGATTAAAAAGCAACATCAATGTCAACCCATAATGCCTCCTACACGAATTTCTTCATATGTGGACAGTTTTCAAAGCCAGATACTCATTTTCTTACAATATAAATAAAGTTTCACTATTAGTATAAGTCAGAAAAAATTGCACACTACACTTTTTTCTCCATATGAACCTAATTATTCCTAAATCCACTAAGAAATTAAACTGATTTTACACAAGCGCAGACCCGAGAAACCCATTCAAGCCTTTACATCTCTGGTAGATTATAAGTTCACACAAATGAGAATGATATGAATTAATATTCCCAAGAATGAAGAATCTAAACACACGAACCATACATCGTTCCCCTTTCTTGATTCAGCGACAGATGAGCCAAAGAAAGCGAGTTATTTGTGTTCAGTTGACACTTTGCAGGTATGTTATGTGACTTGTCAATTTGCATAATTATTCGTCGTTTCACTTTGATGGCTCATCGCCACAACTGCATAGCCTCCTCGTCTCACCACTTTTCTTTCTCGTAGGCAAGAAAGAAGAAACCGTGTTATATAGTTTTTCACGGTTAGTAATTCAGACTTCTAACAACTGTTACAGATCAGGCTATATAAAATTTCCACTAAACCGCTCTTCATAAAACGTTGTTTGGTCTACAGTCAGAAAAGAGCAAGTTTCTAAGATCAACTTAGTACAAAATATAAATCAGGGTAATATAATGAGAACACAGAGATAAGTTATTAATTTATTAGAACACTGAAGATCATATATACTTCTGAACTCTGAAAGCAGAAATTTAGAAGATCTGAAACAGTGGATGGCGCTGTTGGATGAGAGGACGCCCTGGGAGAAGGGCGCTGACAATCTTACGGAAAGCACGGCTCAGTGATAGGCGAAAGAACCGATTTGGAGAAATGTACGCCTGCTACATGTGGTAAGGAGGCAGGCACTGAAACTCTGAAAGCCGTGTTGTTGCCCTCAGCGTGATCCTCCAGCAGAAGCAGAGGCACCACCAATCCACCATTGGAGCCCATTCGCGATGGCACACTCTCACCCTTCGAAGGATTCGGTCGAACAGAGACGTGTGCGTGCATGTTATTGCGTTGAGTTCAACAGAACGACGACGAAGGCATGGAATGGAAGCGCAGGAGTAGCTTACCTTGACGTGGTTACGGTACATGGACGTAGTCGTTGGTTGAAAGGAGCAGAGAGGATGACGACACCTTGGGCCGGACGGCCCATGTCTTTCCTCCGCGCATGTTAGAAATTTACAATTGGGCCAGCAGCTCTCGTATCCGTGGACCGTGGCCACTCTCTCAGGTTTTTTTTTTCAAAGAGAGAATTAGTTTGTTGGCACTAAAAAACGTGACCAGTTTTTTTTTTCATGTTTTCATCGAACTTTATTATTTGACCTTAAAACAAAATTTAATTAGTTTTTTTTTACCTTTCATTTTGTCTGTTAACTAGTATATATGATGGGTGATAAAAAGATCTAAATACTCTCAACACAAAATATTTTGGAAAATCATAACTATTGAATACGACATCGAATGAACATAAATTTATATGAAAAATGTAGATCTCGACGAAACCTACAATTTTATACCTTTGAGTGTTTATTCGAGGGCATTCGGATGCCAAAAAAATTAATATAAAATTTTTGCACCATGATTATCACATACTGGTGCCTGACACGTTAGGGAAAAAAAAACCTTTTGAGGGAGGATTCGGAACGCTGGATTTCTCTAGCACTTCTGAACGGCCCCGATCAAAATCTGAAGGCGTGGTGAAAAAGAAAAAAAAAACAAGGTGCCCCCGGTGACCACTAAAAAAGTGCAGGAATCCAGGACTAGGACAGACATGCCATGCCGGAGGGAATCTCTCTGCATCGCTGCCCGGCGGCGGCCCACACCGACCGACGGATCCTCTGACCGCGTCACCTTTTGTTGTTTGCTCGTCAACTTCTAGTGCGTACTGTAGAGTAGTGGCAGGCTCATTAAAAAAACAGCACAACTTCTAGTGCTTTCACATGGTCCCTGCACCTCCCTGCGGTGCGGCCGGCAGTAGTCCACTGCCCTCTCCCTATTTTTTCCTCCTCCGAAATCGCTCGGGCTCGGATCCCATCTCGCTGCGTGCGCCAACCGCCAGCGTGCCAAAGCCAAACATGGCGAGAGCACGAGAGCCGAGAGGCTTGGTTGACGGTGGTCCCATCTCCAGTTGACTTTTGCACGTCGGAGTCCACATCGACTTGTTGCTGTCGCCTGTGACTGCGCCGTGCTGTGCCTGTGCCTGTGCCTGTGCCTGCCGAGGCGAGACCGGAGTGCCATGTCAGTGAGTAGGAGTAGGGCCTGTTCACTTCCTAAAAACTTTACTCTTTTCCTATCAGATCGATAGTAGTTTCTGTTTATATTATAACACTAAATGAAGTAGTAACTATTGCATATTTATACTTTTTACCTGACTAGCTCGAGATAAATCTTTTAAGCTTTGGACAATTTCACCTCTTTTCATCCAGTAACGGGGCCGTACAGTAGAGAGCCTGCCCATCGCCCGCGAGCACGCCATTTTGTCAAAAGGACGAATCTGTTAATTATTTACTTCCTCCGTCCCATTAATTATGTAATTTTAGAAAGTATGTTTAAAAAAAAATATTAAGATTTATGTCTTGAAATAGATTTATTATGAAAATATATTTTATAACCGATCTAACGGTATTTATTTTGTCTTATAGGAGTTAGTATTTTTTTATATAATTTTAATCAAAATTTGCAAATGTTGACTTATCGAGATGTGAGAATTATATATTTCATTAGGGAAATATTTTTTATTGTCCTGTGAGCAAGGATATCTGATACTTGCCTACATTTGTGCTGAAGTGAGACCTACTTCATTTAGGTATGGATTAATTCGTGTTTACCGAGAGGCAATCAGATTCATGCTGTTGGCTTAGCGGTAGTATATTGGGTGATTTGTAGAACTCGAAATACTGTGTGTTTTGACGGGAAAAGAGTCAAATCTCCTACTCATCAGTTCGATTTGACGGGAGTACAGTATATTGGTCAGATCTCTAGAAGGAGAGACGTCGACGCGGGTAGAACACGGAGCGGATGCCATGCAGAAAACGAAAACGACGGTTCACTTTACACGGAGTGGATGGACAATGGGAGAGACAACAGGCTGACCGCTTGAGGCAAAGCGTGAAGGAGGTCAGAATGATTTGTTCTGATAGTAAAATTGTTTAATATCTAAAAAAAAAGTTAAAATCTAAACAAGTGAATATGGTCTTTACTAATATAGTATAGAAAATTAACTTTTTATGGGACGGGATGGTTGGAGCTGTCCATAAAACATTTAGGCCATGTTTACTAAAAAAAATAAGAAACTTGTTATAGGACGGGAGTAGTTGCTAAATTGTTTCTAGATTTCCCGTCACGTTAAATCTTTAGTCGAATTCATAAAATATTAAATATAGGTAAAAAATAACTAATTTTGTCTGTACATGTTGAGATGAATCTTTTGAACCTACTTAGTTCACAATTAGATAAAAATTGTCAAATAGAAACGAGTGTTATAGTACCCGAATCAAACCGACAAGAAATCCAAACTTCATTACTGTAGTTCCTAAATTAAACGGCCTACGCCAGTGAACTTTAGGGTGTGTTTAGGTTAGAGGACGAAGTTAGACGGGACATGATGATCCATGGATATTGGGATAAGGATATCTATGATATATGTTTGGTTAGATGGATGAGACGGATAATTTTTCTATTTGGTTGGATAGATTAAAGTGGATGAGATGTTAATATTTGACCAATTATATCTATTATTTAAAAATAATAACAGTTTAAATATGCACTAATACTATTATTGCCATGATAATCACTAGTTTAAAATAAATATGTTAGTTAGCACCATTAATAAACTAATTAGCACATGGAACATGCACTAATCAATGTATTAACACTAATCAAAACTAAACCTACCATCGTAATTACTAAGTAATAAAATAATATACTAATAATGCTTAATTTGTTTATTAATGATAGAGATTAGAAGACATGGACGAGTTGATTCACGAGATTTTATACGTATAGGTATATTCGCTGTTGAAGAATTTTTTAGTCCAGCAAACATTACTGGTCCATGAATAGTCCCGTCCCATCCATATAAGGCCATCCAACCAAACGCATTCTGACACTCGGGGCCAAAACCAATCCCTGTACAGCGGCCACCAACCTTTTCACACTCACACTGTCAGGGGTGTTTAGATGGCTAAAGTTTTAGGATCTTGACACTGTAGTAATGAGGAATCTTTTCTAATAAGTGTCTAATCATAGTCTAAGTAGACTTAAAAGATTTATCACGCGATTTACACATAAACTGTGTAAACATATAAAAATTTAGTCTATATTTAGTACTCTATGTATGTGCCGTAAAATTGATGTGACGGAAGGTTTTAGAATTTTAGAGGGATCTAAACACCCCCTCACTCTCTGTCCGTCTGTCTGTCTCCCCCACCATTATTAAAGACGCGAGCACGAGCCCCACCACTCTCACGCGACGCTCCACACTCCCAGCAAGCTAGTAGTAGAGATCAGTATCACTCGGCTTCTCCGCGTGAGCAGGCGAGCAGCCGTGGCAGCAGCAACAATGGCAATGCGCGCCGTGGCCGTGTCCGCGGCGGCCCTGGTCGTCGCCGTGGCGTCCTTGTGCGTCGGCGGCGCGTCGTCATCGACGCTGGCGCTGTACAACCGGTGCGGGGAGACGGTGTGGCCGGGCATCCAGCCGAGCGCGGGGAAGGAGGTGCTGGCGCGCGGCGGGCTGCAGCTGGCGCCGGGCCACTCGGCGTCGCTCCGCCTCCCCGCGGGGTGGTCGGGCCGCGTGTGGGGCCGCCAGGGGTGCGCCTTCGACGCGGCGGGGCGCGGGCGGTGCGCCACGGGCGACTGCGGCGGCGTGCTCTACTGCAACGGCGCCGGCGGCGCGCCGCCCGCCACGCTGGCGGAGATCACCCTGGGGTCGTCGTCGGCGGCGGCGTCGCAGGACTTCTACGACGTGAGCCTGGTGGACGGGTACAACATCCCGATCGCGATGACGCCGGTGCACGGGTCGGGGGCGCACTGCGTGGCGGCGGGGTGCGTGAGTGACCTGAACCGCGTGTGCCCCGCAGGGGCTGGCCGTCCGCGGCGCCGGCGAGGGCGGTCGCGTGGTGGGGTGCCGCAGTGCCTGCGCCGCCTACGGCGCGCCGCAGTACTGCTGCACGGGGCAGTTCGGGGGCCCCCAGCAGTGCAAGCCCACGGCGTACTCGAGGCTGTTCAAGTCGGCGTGCCCCAGGGCCTACTCCTACGCCTACGACGACCCCACCTCCATCCTCACCTGCTCCGCCGGCGCATCCTACGTCGTCACCTTCTGCCCGCACCGCCGCTGAACCCCCTCAATGGCGCGTTTAGCTGGAGCCTGATCGAGGCTGCTGTTTTTTTTTCTTTTCTTTTCTCCTGGTTGGTTTCGTTTCGTCCGTTGCATCCTGTACCTGCAGTATCGTATCGGAGGTGTCCTAGTGTGGTCTACCGCTGGTAGGCCGAGATAGGGGGTATATCAGTAATTCAGTATCAGTATATGAGGGGGAGGTAGCACTGCATTTTCCACTCTGAACTTGATTTTCAGCCTGCATCTGATATATTGATGGGTGTTTCTCCCGTGCGTGCGTGCGTGCGTTCAATCACTCTTCTTCTGTCTTCAGATCTTCCTCCCTATAGCATCCGCGTGGTGCATCTACACTCGGTGCAGCTGGTGCTCCATTTCGAAAACCTGAGATCTGAAATCGAACAGTAGTATCACTACCATTCTTCAGATCTGAATCGGTGCAAAGGCCAACAAACAAGGCCGGGCAGGCTATAGGCCACCGTCCATTGTGCAGCTGCACAGTGCCGCAAGCCGCGTTTCGCCGCCAGCCCGCTACAGCCCACAGGGAGGGAGGGAGCGACGGATGGTAGGGTCACGGACGGTCGGACCGGACAGACATCATCATTTCGGGGCGCGCGACCTCCGAGGCAACTTTTCCTCCCGACGGTCCCTGACCCCGTAGTTCATCGGACTGCCCGAGGCCGGACGGTTCGTCTTGAGCCGTCCATGTCCGGCCGGCACTCGGAGCTGCTGTTAAAAAAAAAAGCTACTGTGGTCCAAATGGCTGGCACCTCCAGATTTGAAATGGTTTCGAGACCAACATTCTCCTGCTGCTTGGGCGTTGCTTACTCGTAGCAATTCGTTTCTAAGCGTGATCTGATTCTTGGTTAGTACTAGTAGACATGTTTGATTTTTAGTTTGGCCAGGAATGCCAGTTGCTAGTTGCTACCCACTAGTGCTTCTGGCGTTACTCCACTGCACCTACTACTTCGGTGGCCGGGCGGCCGTGTGTAAAAACTTTGGATTCCCTGCGCAATGTGAAACGTGTCTGCCTCTACCGACTACTGCTTTTGCTGGTGAGCTTTGGCCTGATCCTCATGTCAATGCAGAGTCCACTCATTCCTTCAAGTCGCTGGTGAACAGGGCAGTACTGTACCACAGTAACTGCTGCACCAGGCACAGTAGCACAGTAACTGCTGCACCACTGCCATTTCTCCCCTATCAAATTCGAGTAGTACAGTACAGTACTACAGTACACGGGTTTTTGTGTTCCGTTCGTTTGGGCCGAAATGCACCTCAAAAGGGCAGTAACGTTTCCCCTGTTCTTCGTTTAGTTACAGGTTACGGTTGTAATTCTGCACTGTAACACTTTCGTTTGTATTTGATAACTTTTATCTAATTAAGTAGATTTAAAAGATTTATCTCGTAACGTAGATATAAAAAGTATAAATATAAAAATATTTTATCTATATTTAATACTTTATGCATATACCATAATATTGATGTGACTATTTAATACTTTATGCATATACCATAATATTGATGTGACTAGTTGCAGGGGCTTCATGCCATTGCCACTTTGCCAGCACATCTACGACTCCAATTTCATGTTAACCTGCTCCAAAAGAAACACGTGTACTCCTTCCGTCCTAAAAAAAAATGTGGTTTTAGACTTTTTAGACATCACGTTTGATCATTCGTCTTATTTAAAAATTTTGTATAAATATTATTTATCTTTTTATGATTTGTTATATCATTAGAGACACTTTAATAATTATTTATTAACTTTATATTTTATACAAAATTTTTAAATAAGACGGACGGTTAAACATAGTTTCTGAAGAGTGTAAAACAACAATCTTTATGAGACGGAGGAGAGTATCTATATAGAAAAAGGCGGGGAAAAGAAAAAGGAGGGGGCTCAGAGAAGCACATGCATGCGTGATGCCATCCAACAAACTTGTTGTCCATGAGCACGGAACATGTGTGTGGTGTACGGGTGTGGATCCGTGGGCTCAACTCAGCTTCATCAAGGTCCAAGTCCAACTAGCGCTGCTGCAAAGCAAAGGCGGATCCATATACAGTACGATCCATCGACGATCACAGGACGACCTGGTACCAGACCAGCAGCTTTGGTTCATCTTTTGCTGGATCTCTCTTTCTTTCCGGGTGCTCATGCGGATGGCGTGCTGGGGCTGGGGGGTTGCGGCCTTTCTGGGTGAGTGGTCAAAACAGCATGGCTGCCTGGGGGCGCACAACGCAACACATGAGCTACTCTCGTGTTCTGCTCGTGGCGGCAGGTAGGACTCGCCCAGTCGCCCCGTGGCCTGCGTCACATGTCCGTCACTGTCTCGCATTGCATAATCGCATCCCATTCCCAGCAGAACCCCTGGTCGAGGATGTGTTCCGACTTCCGAGCGTGGGCAGAGCAGGAGGCGATGGGAACAGGAGTGCAAGGTGCCATTCTTGAACCATGTCAGACATAAGTTTCATAATAAATTAGCATGAGTAAAAATCAACCATTATTTTCATCTCAAACGAGCATGCTCCCGAGATTTGCACCCAGTTGGAAGCTCCATGCACCCACCTTCGTGACCACTCTTTATTTAATAACATTGTAATTATAGGGTTAGGCTCTATTTTTGAAAGAAAATGAAAACTTGTTTTGAAACCTATGGAACAAAGGATTGGATTCCTACAAATTCAATGATATCCCCCTTGGAATGGATTGTTTCATATGAATTTTGGAGGAATCCTACCAACAGGTCTTTTCCTGTGTACTCAGGGCCCTGTTCGCTTGTCTTATATTTGGATTCTTTTCAGAAACAGAACAATATTTTTCTCTCACAACAAATCATCCTCAGTAGAAATCAACATCTCTTTAAATTCTTATATTTTCTCTACTCCATCTAAATGTGCAATCTTATAGCATTCTAAAAGAGAAGATTTTTTTTTTTTTTAGGAATGTTAAGATTGTTTCGCGCCAGCATGCAATGCATGCTACACTTTGCATGCAGGTGTTTTACACATGCGCCCACCGCCCGTCCGCCACGTATGGGTTGCTCGCTCGCCCAAACGGAACACGAGAGGAAAACCCGAGCCGCCGGCACGTCAGGCCCGCGGATCGGTCGACCACCACCACACCAAGAGCCCGTCGGCCATTAAAAAAAAAAAACCAAAAACAAACAAACCAGCCCAAGCCCGTGTTCCGCCACCACGCCGGCCCGAGCGGGCGAGCGACAGGCCAAAATCCCCACCAGTGCAGTGCGCGGTCTACAGCTACAGGTCGTCGTGGTCATCGGAGTCGGCAGGCCATGGCCATGAGGGAGGCGTGGTCGGCGAGGAACCTCTCAGCGATGGCGGCGTGGACGGCGGCGCCGGTGGGGAGCACGTCCTCGTCGATCATGAAGTAGGGGGAGTGTCCCGTGTGCACGGATCCCAGCGTCTCGTTGCGCACCCCGATGTAGAAGAACCCCGCGGGCACCGCCTGCGAGTAGAAGGAGAAGTCCTCGGCGCCCATCATCGGTGGCACGTCGCGGTACGCGGCGGCGCCCAGCAGCCGCGACGCCACGCGGCGGACGTGGCCGTACATGCGCGCGTCGTTCACCGTCGGCGGGTAGAAGCTCTGGTCCTCGAAGAAGTCCACCGCCGCCGCGCACCCGTGCACCCGCGCCTGCGCCGTGATCACCTCCTCGATCCGCCGCCGCAGCTGGTAGAAGCTCGCGTTCGAGAACGCACGGAACGTGCCGCCCAGCACCTGCTCCGGCGCCGCCGCCGGCTGCTGGTGCTGGGCGAAGTCGCTGCCGTTCACCACGGCCACGGACACCACCTGCGAGTCCAGCGGGTCCGCCTCGCGGGACACGATGCTCTGCAGGCTGATGATGGTGGAGGCGGCGGCGAGGACGGGGTCGGCGGCGGCGGCGCGGCGCGGGTCGTTGCGTATGACGGCCTTGAAGAAGCCGCAGCCGGCGAGGAGGGCCCCCGTCCTGGACCCGATGACGGAGGTCGGGTGCTGGTGCGAGACGTGCACGGCGAAGATGGCCTCCACGCCCTCCAGCGCGCCCTCCTCCATCATCCGCTTCGCGCCGCACCCGGCCTCCTCCGCCGGTTGGAACAGAAGCTTCACTGTGCCCTGAAACGTGCACCGATAAAATGTCACACTCTCTGTAACTGTAAGAATCAGGCTTTCAGGCGGGCTGCTGCTGCAGCTGCAGCTATTCACTGAACTCTGGATGCTGATATTTTTGTTTGGTACTCTATATAGTTTTTTTGTAACTGTAGAGATTTCTTTTTTAAAAAAAAAAACATGATCAGGGTAATTGGTCTAATCCAGAATTCTACGTTTCAGTATTGAAGTTGATCCAGATTTCTACGTGACAGCTCTGGAGGTACAGAAACAGGTGACTTCCCCAGGGGCCAGCCAGTCAAATACCAGCATCTGACTTTCACAGCCGATCTGTGTCAACCGCTAAGCAAGAACACGGGGTGGCTGCAGCCGCCGAGAGAGAGAGAGCGCACGCATCATCAGCGACAGTGTGCACCACCGATCATTGCTTGTCTTGAGGAGCACGTGGGGTAAAGAATTGAGATCTCACAAGAATTAGGAGGAGTAATGCTTTACTGGTACGACTCATGACGCTGAAATTTGCATGATGCCACCCCCGATATCAGAGTGTGGTGGCGCACATCATTTGTGCACTTTGGGCGCTCGTCTTAAACTATCTATCATTTTGCCCAGGCCACGGCTTTTCCCCCCCAAAAGCAAAATCTAGCGACCTAAATTCAGATCACGTTTTCAAGTAGAAAGAAAGAAAGAAAGAAAGCTGAGATGGGGATGGGCGGGTGCAGAGCACGAAATAGGGTCCCTCTTGGACTGTTGCACGCGATAGTAGAGTGGCGTCCACACGGACGAAAGCTACGTCTACGAACCAGCGTCTCTGGACGTCTGAAACGCAGGAGATATACTGTATGCTTGCATGCATGCACTGCAGCGGCATGGAGAAGTGAATGGAAGGATATTATTCTCTATATGTCCTAGAAAATATGCAATTATGGTGTTGTGCTAACTTAAACCGTTATATATTTTTTTTGGGGGTGACAAAGCCCATTTTAATTCTGTTCGGCTAGCTGGATTGTACGGCTGACTAACTGATTGCTGTGAGAGAAAAAACACTACTAAATGGCTGGCTGATGCTGGCTGGTAAGTTCAAGCGAATAATATATTTGACAAAGTTTATAGTAAACAAGTACATTTAGATTTATACTGGAATATATTCTCACAGTAGATGGGAGTTATGAGCAATGATACCATTTTCGATAAATTCAGCAAATCATAAGATGGTTTGACTTAGACCAGAGCTAAAACTGAATCCTCTGTGGGATGGCAGTACTGTAGTACGGTAGTAATGGGGAGACTGATAATGCCCGTTTGGATGATCAAACTTTCTAAAAGTTGTCATAGTTAGAGAACCAAACTATATTTAATTTGAGTAGCTTTTGTACTATAATCTAGACGGTTGAATAGTTTAAACTAAGATAGAACTAGACAGAGCCTAAGTTACTAGTATGGATCAGCTATAATTTTTTTAAGTAAGAACTAACCAATTTATTTTAGTCAAATACAGAGAGGGTCTGAAACTGAAAAGACAGACGGGGGTGGCCGGGTGGCGCCGTACCTTGAGGTGATGCTCGCGAGACTTGAGGATGCTGGCGGCGCCGAGGAGCATGGCCACATGCGCGTCGTGGCCGCACGCGTGCATCTTCCCGGGGACCCGGCTCTTGTGCTCCCACTCCACCGCCTCCTGCAATGCAATTGCAACCCAGGTTGGTCAGGCGAGTGCTCTGCTGTGCCGAGCCTGGAACGCATGCAGCAACGGGCAGCTGGCCAAACGCGCCTGTGCCAAAGGCGCATGACAGGCGAGCTTTCGGGCGTAAAATAAAAATAAAAACTGCCCGTTCTGGGCACTCAGGCGGATCCACTCCCCGCGGGCGAAATCGGCGTGCTTGCCCACCAACGACTGATGCCATTTCGGGCAAGAAACCAGAAAAGCTCCCCCCCCTTTTTTTTGGCCGTGAATGAAAGATCTCTCCTCTCGAGATTCGGTGACCACTGTTCAGTCGTCGCGTCGTGTCTCGTGTGTGTCTACATTGCATCGCATCGGCATCATCGCTGCAGTTGCAGTGCTTGCAGCACCCGAGAGAGATTTTATCGCGAGGACTAGTGGGCCGGCTGATGGACCTGGACCACTGTGGTTGTAGGTAGGCTAGGCTAAAGGATGGATGGATCATCACATTTTTCACGAGAGGGGAAGCATGCACGAGACATCCGCGCGCTGTCCTCCTCCTCCAGCTCCAGGTGGCTGGTCGCAACCACCCGATCGACCCGACCCAATGTGAAGGAAGGAACAGCCCTATAATATTAATGTACTCCTACGCGCTTCTGCAAATCCACCCTATCTGTGGCCGCTTATGAGCCAAATAATATGAAATTTCAGAGATACTGTCATGGTGTGTTGCTAACTAAAGTAACCATGGTGTGTTGCTAACTAAAGTATTGTCACGCATTGGCACGGTGCAGTGCAGGCTTATAGTAATAATATTTAATTAACTACTAGAGCACCATCTCATCCATTAACCTCTAGTGGGTGGATTGGACGCACCACCATGTAGCTAGTCTCTGGATAACCTTCTTCATCTCAGAGGGCTGTTCGTACGGCGTGTGTTAGCAGCAAGCAACACATGAGCTGAATCGTGCAGGGCAGCAAGGGGAGGCATCATTTGATTCGTTCTAGGAGTCAGTCTTCCGTTTAGGCGTCTCAAAATTTGAAAACGAATTTGAATCGGAGGAAGAGATATCGCCAAGATTACTAAAACTCATTGATGAGCTAGCTGCTAACTTATTAGTACTATACTATGCATGGGAATGGGACGGGCAAAGGAAGACGGCAGTATGGAGTGTGTAGCATGAATGCATGATTAACAACATAACACGTACACACACGGCGCATCGACGCACGCGCATACCTGGATGGGAAGCGCGTCCATGTCGGCCCGGAGCGCGACGACGGGCGGGCGGCCGTTGCCGAGCGTGGCGACGACGCCTGTGCGCGCGACGGGGTGGCGGAACCCGACGCCGAGGGCGTCCAGCTCGTCGCGGACCAGGCGGCTCGTCTCCACCTCCTCGTACGCCAGCTCGGGCCGCTCGTGGATCCGCCGCCGCACGCCGCGCAGCCACGCCGCCAGCTCCGGCCGCCCCGCCAGCCCCGCAATCTCCTCCTTCCACACGTCGTCGTAGCGATGATGGTGCCTCCCGCCGCCGTCCCGCAGCGGCCTCGTGCTCGCGTTCGCGGGGCCCTGCTTGCCTCCGTGCCTCGCGCTCCCCACGGCGGCGCCCAGGATCGCGTCCTCCTCAAGGAACGCCGCCGGGCAGGCGGCAGGCACGGGGATCATCGGCAGCGTCAGCAGCAGCAGCACCAACGGCGGCAGCGCGTGGCCGCCGCGGTCCATGGCCGTGTGGCGTCAAGCAGAGCTCGAGTGCTGGTCTGCTGGAGGGGCAGCGGAGCGCAGCAGCAGCTAAAATGGACAGAGAGGGAGGCGGAGGATTAAATTACGCGGCCAGGCGAGGCGACGGCAGCGGCTG
The DNA here is from genome assembly GCA_038502445.1 of Eremochloa ophiuroides. Taxonomy (NCBI): domain Eukaryota; kingdom Viridiplantae; phylum Streptophyta; class Magnoliopsida; order Poales; family Poaceae; genus Eremochloa; species Eremochloa ophiuroides. The sequence continues at coordinate 101,517,414 of JAHLJS010000003.1, forward strand.
ATTTTTTCGCGCGTCGTCTGGCTCCCCCTGTCTGCTTCCTGCTGGCGGTGTCAGTGTCACCAATTCAGCTCGTGGCGGAATCATTGTAAACCACTCGAGTACTCGACCCCCCTCACGTTTGGTCTGTTGGCTCAATCTAAAAACCGCTGATGATAAGTGCTGATTTTAATTTTTTTAAAAAAAAATTATAAAAGAACTAAAAAATAAACGGTTTTAAGTTAAAAAAACAGAGCCATTATTAGCGCGGGGACGGGGTGGGCCCGCGCTGACAGTGACCATCAGCAGCGATGGCCGCAGGATTATTAGTGCTGTTACTGTTAGTGGTAGGCTAGGATTTTTGTATTTTATTTTATTTTTATCTTTTAGAGTTAGTGGTGGCGCTAGTTCTGCTCGCCACGCCAGTGACACACCGCTGATAGATTGCGTCGCATGTGGCGTAGCGTCTGATGTTGCGACCACCGTCAGCATTCCATTAGTCAGGCCGTGTTTAAACGCTGCATAGTTTAAATTTTAGGTATTGTAGCACGTGCGTAAATTTTTACAATAAGTGTTTAATCATGGTTTAAGTAGATTTAAAAGTTTCGTCTCGCAATTTACTTGTAAACAGTGTAATTAAATTCTTTTATCTACTTTTAATTCTACATATACGAGTCTAAACATTTGATGTAATATGATGTGACGGGTAAATTAAAATTTTGAACGGGAACTAAACAGGATCTCAATATACTAATTTAGTTGCACTTGCATCATTGCTAGTACTCTACTAGTGTACTCCCTCCATCAATTTGAATATATGCAATAATCAAAATCCAATCATTTGAACTTTAACTAAATTTATATAAATAAGTACTGACATTTATTGTAAGCTACAAAATAAGTAGTATTAAATTAGTTACGAAATATATTTTATAATAAATTTATTTAAAAATATAAATACTAATATTATTTACTATAAACTTGGTCAAACTTAAGTTCTCAATTTGATGTTGGTACTTGTGTTTTTTTATTCTTTTTTCTTTTGGATTTAACGTGGGTTGAGTGTGTGTGTGCCTGGGTTCCATAAAAAAAGTGTGTGTGCTTGTACCTGAGTCTATCGTCTATATTGTGTTTGTAAAAAAAAGGTGGAAGCCAAATAATTTCTATTCTATTTCAATTCGGACGGTGCCAGCATAAAGAACCAGTAGGTTGTTGATGTTGCATGTTTTTCACATTAGTTGCACCATGAAGAATGTAACCAACCACATATCTTTTCTCAATTAATTTGGATCACACTGTCTTGTAGTACTCCGCAAGTAAGTAAACTTTATTGCATATGGTATACACGCATAATTTATTGACTTTAAACCATTATTATGGCCATTATACACGCATATGGCCATTATTATGACTTTAAACCACTGCGATACCATGCACTCATAATTTATTGACGCGGTCGGAACTTAACATATGGTATACATGCACAACAAGGCATGATATAAAAACAACACGCCTAACACAAGGGAATCTGGGAACGCATTCCATTCTTGGCCTAAACTATTTATGCTGTTCGAGCTCGGTCAAAACGTCTAATGACACCAAATGATTTGTACGATGACTAATCATCTATATTTTGTCCTCCATTATCCATCCTACCAACGGTTGGTAGGTACGGAGCACTTTTTTCGTTCAAAAACAATCTTAAGTTTGCTAAGTTTACTATAAAAAAAATATCATGCACATAATAACCACATTTATGACTTCAAGCGGGTTTATCCTATAAAGTGTATTTCACGAATATAATGATATATATAGTTAATGCAAAGCGTATAGTTGGTGAATATATTATAGGAACTATATATCTTTTGAGAGAAAAAAGTCTACTTCACCCCCTCTCCCCAAGTAAAGGTGGTTGTCTACTTCATCCTCTCACTTATAAAACCAGATATTCTAACCTCCAAACTATTGAAAAACTATCTAAATTACCCCCCTGAGAAAGTTTTGAAATGGTTTTGTTGATGCGCATATTAAGGTCTGTATAACCCCCTAACATATTGAAGACTGAATGCATAACCTCCTCAATTATAGAATGATATTGTACCCTAAAACATATAATAATATTCAAATGATAGTCATATAGGGTTGTTTGAACACCTTATCTCATCCACGCTGGCCTAACCACACATGCTTGTACACACCCCATCGGCTCTCTAAAATCTTTCAAGGCCTTTGCTACCGCCCATTCAGTACCACCTTGTTTCCTTTATCTCCAACAAATGCACTCCATGACAGCACTGAGCACATGCACTACGCTTGTGCCTTTGTCATTCAGCTCCTCCCACATCCTTGTCCCCTCTCGTCAGCTCCAATGGCTACATAAAAAAATTGAAAGAGTCAGCTCCAATGGCTACATAAAAAATTGAAAGACGACCAGATGAGAATGTAGGAGGGGCTAAACCACAAAGACATAAATATGGCGTGCTTGAGCTCAAGGTCATCTATGAGTGATGGGAGGTAAAGTAAGGGACAAGATGTCAACATGTTCGACGGGCGGGTTGGTCTAAATTGAGTACGAAGGTGGAGGCAACAAATGTTCTGCATGAAAGCATGTATGTTTAGACCAATATGTGGTGGGACATGGTGTTTAAACGTCCCAGAAGACAATCTGATGAGTCATTTGAAGATTATTTGATGATTTACGGATTATAATATATGAAGGGGTCATGCGGTCAATTCTTGATATGTTAGTGGATTATATGGACTTTTAATTACGTCACATTAGAAAAAACACTTCTAAAACTGCACGAGAGAGTTATTTAGACGGTTTTAAATAATTTGAGGGGTAAAATATTCGATTTTAAGTAAAGTAGAAAACTTTCAACAGTATAAGGAGTTAATAAGTACTGTAGACTGTTCGGAGGTACGAAGGTAGTATTGTAGCAGCACAGGTGACGCCTTGGCTCGTACAGGCAGTGCCGTGTGCGTACAGCAGAGGAAGTAGCTGCTTGTGTTGCGCCCACAGTTCCACACACGCACGCAGACACAGGCGTGGCCTGAGTGGGAGCCATGTGTGGCTGTACACCGGGCGGAGTAGGCTCGTGGTGGAAATGAGAGGGGCACCCGTTGGCTTCACCGCCGGGGGTTGGTCTGGTTTGGCCGTTTGGGGTCCTGCTGCTCCCGCAATTAATTCTGACGGAAATGGCACGGTTCCGGCCTCGTTGGCTCGTTGCCCAGGGCGCCGCGCCGGCCGGCCGGCCGGCCTCACACGTCCCCCTCCAGACTCCCGTGCCGACCCGTCGATGCAAATGCACGTCGCGAGCAGACGTCTCCGTTTCCGTTTTGCTCCATTTGCTGGCTGTGCCAAAAGGGCAAAAGGCAGGCGCCTCTGCTATTGTGCTGCTAGTGGTAGTGATGGCGTTTTCACTGTTTCGGATCAACCGCCTCTGCCGTGGCCGCCGGTGGCCTACCATATGGTAGGGCAGGAGGGTGTGCCTGCTGCCTTGTCAGGTATACTAGTATATAACCAGCTGACTAACCACTGGCTATTAGCTAGTACTGTAGACGGGTAGTACTCTCCTTGATGGAGCCGTCTGGAGAAGCAGCAGTACATCTGGACAAGCTAGCTATGGCTCTGTTCGGTGAAGCTGAAAAGCGCTGAAAGTACTGTAGAAGTGCTGATTTATTGTGAGAGGAAAGTACTGTAGAAGTGCTGAAAAATAAGCGTTTTTAAGCGCTTTTCAGCTCCAGGCGAACGGAGCCGAGCCTGGAGTGGCTCCACGGTCCGACGTTTGCTGAGCATTTCCTTTCTGTGGAGGATCGGAGGACGTACGACAACGACCGGAAAAGCCTACCACTACAATCTCAGTATGTACTCATCACACTCACAATGCAGTTTCTTGCCGGTTTTCCGTGACTTGTGTTTGTGCAGGCGTGCAACGGCAGCACGTAACGTAGTAACCCACACTGGGCAGCAGCTTGGAGAAGCGTGCAGGGCTCCCGGCTCCGGAGGCCGCATCGAAGCGACGTGCCGAGCCGACTGCCGGCGCCACCGCACGCACGAGGTGAACGTGCACGGGGCAGGCGCGCGAAGGTGTGTCCGGCACGCGACCGGTAAAGTATGGGAAGTTTGGTTCGCCCATCGCCAGCCATGCCATCCTTTATCCTCCTTCCTTTCATTGGCTACCACCGTAGCAGTACGTCTCCTCGGCAGCCGTCGTTCGTTCCCAGCGCCATCCAAATCGAAGCACGCCGCTGCCGTCCGGTCACGCCCCTCTCCCTCTCCGATCCGCCGCCTAACAAGCAAGTCTTGGACAAACCCAGCAGTGTGCCCGCCGATCGACGCACCTTGTACGCCAAAACGCCTCCTGTGTCCGGTCCAACAATCACCGTCGCGCCATGTCAGCGCGCGTCTCCCTGCTGGCCACCGTTCCGCTGGCACGCACGACACCGAATTCGCGGGCGACTTTGGAGTAGGAACGGTCCGCCCGGCGACGTGCCACTGTGCGTTGACGAGACGCGCCACGTGCCAAGGCATCTGCGGCGAGAGGAGCAACGGTTTCTGCGTGTGCGTCACAGCAAGGTGACGATGACACGACAGGATCCGGAAGGACGGACCGGTTGCAGAAGTCGCACCACACGGAACACATTCACCACGCGGAGAAATGGAACACATTCACACAAAGAAGAAGAAGAAGAAGAAGAAAAGGGTGAAAAGGCATCCCAAACCGATTAGCGCATCTCCTGTGCAAGGACAAGGACGACAGAGATCCCGCCGGCGGGCGCTCCATGACCATGAGTTGACTGGGTGTAAATTGCAACTGTAACTAGTCACATCAACGTTGCGGCACATGCATGGAGCATTAAATGTAGACGAAATGTTTGCATGTTTGTACTTTTTGCATGTGCATCACGAGACGAATCTTTTAAGCCTACTTGGGCCATGATTAGACAAAAGTTATCAAATAAAAACGAACGTGCTACAGTACAGAATTGCAACTGCAACTAGGATCTAAACGGAGCCTGGGTGGATAGGCCGCGGCACTGTCAGGCGGTCCTCTGTGATGACTCCGTGATCCTGACACACCACACCACACCACACCACAGTTCCCAGCAGGTAGTACCCCAGATGATACTGTAAGGGTGCGTTTAGTTGAGAAATTTTAGGAAGTTTTGAAACTGTAGCACTTTCGTTTGTATTTGACAACTTTTATCCAATCATGGTCCAAGTAGACTTAAAAGATTCATCTCGACCTAGGCAGGCAAAAAGTACAAACATGTAACAGTTGCTACTTCATTTGGTGCTTCAATAATCTTAAAAAAAAAAACAAGCAGTGCACGAGAGAATATGGCCGGGTTCCCAATTTCCCGTCTCCCCAGTCCGCACGCACGCATTTTTCGAGCGTCTGGGCCATTGGCATAGCCGCATAGGCAACGCAACACCTGCTTCGCCTTTGTGCTGTTTTCCCACCCCGATCCGGGCGTGTGCCCTTATTGCACCAATGCTCTCTGCACCTTTTAGGATTTGGCCGCGTGACCGGATGGAGCAGCCCTTCCATCTCGTGCAAGCAGCCACGGCGCTGCTTCGTCCGATCGTGCGGCTAAATCCTAAAAGGTGCAAAGTGCATTGGATTTGGTTCTAATCCTGTACTCCTGTGTTGGACTCTGTCGACGTCGGTAGAGTTTTAGAGCCCTCGAAATCGCAAAAAATTAAATGGAGGATTAAATATTGATCAAAACTACGTTGCTACAGTAAAACATTTTACAAAATGAACAATCTATAAACAGGCCTAAGACTGTCTCCAACGGTGGAGAGGTAAAAGCGTGACCCATTCGTGGTTTTGGGTGACGCACCGTACAAGCACTGGTGACCCATATAGTTGCCTCTCCAACAGAGCCGACGCAGACACAGTCCATCCTCGTCTTCTTGCAGCAGCAGCAGCAGGGCCCACTTTCTCTCCCCCGCAAAGTCCGGCCGCTCCTACGGACGCCGGCGGGGCGAGGCTCGGCGGCGGCGCGGGGCTCGGCCTCCACCGGATGCGTGGTGAGGCTCGGCGGCGGCGCGGCGGGGCGGGGCTCGGCCTCCACCGGATGCGGCGCGATGGGGCGGGGCTCGGCCTCCACCGGATGCGGCGCGGCGGGACGAGGCTCGGCGGTGGCGTGGTCCCATGTACGTCCACCTCGCCGTCGTCCACCTCCACTCCCCCTCGACGCGACGCGGGCCCACCACGACGAGCGCTAGTGTTTGGGTCGCCTGTCTTTGACGACGCAACTTTGCGCTTCCGATTTGTGGGTAGGCAAAATGGGTGCTCTGTTTGAGTTGTTTGTTGGACACCAAATTCACTACCTAAAGCACTGTGCGAGACCTAAAAATGGGTATATGTCTTCTTGTTGGAGACAGTCTAAATATATCTCAAGAGCATGTGCACTCACACACATACCCTTTGCATCTATATAGAAACGTACCTCCTCCGTCCACATAAATATGCAATTCTCGTTTTTGAGGAGTGAATCATCGTAAACTTTGACTAAAATTATATGCAAAAAACTAACTTTATGAAACAAAATAAGTATAGTTAGATCGGTTATGAAATATATTTTCATAATAAATTTATTTGAAGACATACTTCCTTCGTCCCTAAAAAAAGTGTCGTTCTCGCTTCCTGAGAAATATCTTTGGTTAAATTTATATTAAAAAATATAAATATTTATAACACATAATTAGTATCATTAGATAGATCTTTGAGTCTAGTTTTTTTAACAAATTTATTTGGGGATGTAAATGTTGCGCGCATTTTCTATAAATCTAGTCAAACTACCGGCACGAACACCAAAACATCCGTTTTTTAGGGATGGAGGGAGTAAATGTTAATACCTTTTGCTATAAACTTAGTTAAAATTGACACAGTTTAATCGGGCACGCTTGTTATAATTACATGTTCAAATGGATGGAGGGAAGTACTGATGATCAATCACATACCATTATACATACAGACGATACGGTCATACAGAAAAATAACAGTATACTAATAATTGGTCTCAAAGACCGGGCCCTAAATCATCTGAAGAGAGGGAAGCAACGAACGCCTGGCGCCCAAGGAGGTCCTACATGCGGCTCGGCCTCTCGCAGTCTCGCTCGCACAGTGGGTTGCATCTTTCGTTGCTTCTGCTCAAACATCTTTGCCGCGTCCTTGTCGTCGATCTTCTGAATGGTGCGCTGACGCTTCATCCTCTCAGCTTCTTGGTAGCCCTCGAGCAGCTTGCTCACGTCGACGTCGATGGCTGGCTTCTTTGCTGGTACAAACACCTTCTTCCCGTGTGCCTCGGCGACGGGGACGGGGACGGTAGGAAGCATCTTCGCCGCCGGTATGTCTAGCTTTTGCTTGTGTACCTCGACGGCGGGATGCTGTATCTTCTCCTTGTTGCGTCCACGCGCGTTGCCATCAGCTGAGAGCTTGTCGAGCTCCTCCTTGACTGCCGTAGTTGTGGCGACGTTGGCCGCGCTCCACCCGCGCACGACGTCGCCGGCGAGCCTGCGGATCCGGGCCGACCCGCGGTTCTCCAGGGCGGCGACAGCTCTGGCGAGGTCGGTGGACGCCAGCGCGCCGTGCGGGACGGGCGCCACCCGCAGAGTCTCGAGCGATTCCGCCATGGCGTCGTCGAGCAAGGCGCAGAGCTGCTCGGCGACGCCGTCGTCCTCGGCGGCGCGGAGCAGCTTGACGATCCGGACCCTCATGTCCTCGAACGCGGCGCGCGGGTGGCCGCTTGCTTCCTCGATCGCGTCGTCGATGGCGGCGAAGGCGCCGTAGAACTGCCTCCACCGTCGGAGTGGGATCCCGCTCTGCTCGTTGGCCATGGCGGCGGCGGTGGTGGCGGCGGGATGCGGGATTGCAGCGGAAGCCTTGCGAGATTCGAGTTGTACTTGTGCGATTCGAGTTCTGAAGACCCGGATATATGGGAATGCGATCGAATCCGACTAGACTCGTTTCTGCGAAGTCGAATCGAACTTGACCCGAGGTCTCCACGCGTTTCCATGGAGTAGAATCGGACTCGGCCAGAGCTGCCGGCAGATCCAGCGCCACCCCCGGTGGCCGCGCGCCGCTGGTCCTGCGCATGAGGAACTCAGTGCCGCTGGTCCCCTGTGGCTCGACGACGCGCAGCCGGTCGAGGCAGAGCAGCGCTGCCGTCGCGGCCGGTGGCGGCGGGGAGGCAGATAACGAGTAGTACTGCATTTGTCTCTTTCGTCCGCCGCCCGCGTCCATGCATCCTATCTCAAGTAGTAAAAATGCAACAAATAACGAAGTACAGTAAAAATTTTAGATAGAAATTTGCTACGGACAAACAACGAGGCCCATCCATCCACACCCGGCTCATGGCTAGCTATAAGAAAAAAATAACCCGAAAAGAAATAACCGGAACACAAACCGAAAATTTTTGTTCCTTATTCGGTTCCTAATTTTAAAGAACCGAAATAACAGAAGAAAATTCAGTTCCTAGTCTCGATTAACCGAAAGAGCCAAATTACATGAATTATACTTCACTTACTGATACTTTATAAGATTATGTTTGGTTTATGTGTAGTGTTTTATATGTGAACTGTTATATATTATTGTTACTATATTGCACTATTGTTTTCTTATTATTATTATTATTATTATTATTATATTATTATTATTATTATTATTATTATTATTATTATTAAAAAATGAAAATACGGTTGCATAAATTTGTTTTAAATAGATATATTTATTGTTGTCGTAAAGTCTTGAAAAATTTCGGTTAATTCGGTTAGAATCGGAATCGAAATGTCGGTTCCTAATTATTAATTATTTTTTGAACTCATCGGTTTCTATTTTCTAGAACCAAATTTTATCAATAATCAAGGAACCGAACCGAGAACGGACCACCAGGCCTACTCATAGCTGTCCGGCGTCCTGCACTCCTTCCGTTCCAGAATAAAAGAACGTCTAGGTTCCTAGGAGCAGCATACACTATAGTGCCTAGACTTTACTCCTTCCATCTTAAAAAAAAAAGTTATTTTTGTTTTTCGAGAAAAATAACTTTGATCAAACATATATATATATATATATATATTAAAAATTATTTATATTTATAATATATAATTAATATCATTGAAAATAAATCTAGTTTTTTAAAAAATTTATTTAGAAAAATAAATATTACACGTGTTTTCTATAAATCGATTAGAACTTACTGCACGCATATTAGTAATGATATTTTCAAAGGGACTGAGAGTAGATTTTTACTGCCTTTGATGACTCACCATCATTGCTTCCATCTTGGCATGGCAATGCAAATACTATATTACATAGGAGCACTGTACCATTATGTTTTTTTTTGCGAATTACACAGTATAGACATAGACGCTCACAACGCACGTACTCACCCCTGTGAACACATCTCGAGATTGACAAAGTCATACGTCGCCTACTACTAAAAGCACGACGCCGTTAAATCCTGGATCAATCTAGAAAATGTGCGATAATCAGAATTTAAACCTTGATAGATACCGTTCCACTGGACAGTCCTGCTATTGGACGACCAGAGGCCCATTCGCCCTACCGTCATGCTCTTTGCCTTTAACGTCTCTGATTTTTTTTTGGTTCCCTCATTATTGCATCAAGGCTCCGAGGTTTTGCGTTCAAGGACGAGATTGGAAACGAGGCTGTCCGATACCAGCTTGCGCTGAATGTCACAGCTATTAATCCTATTAGGGTTTCTGTCAAGGTCCCGCGAGAATTGTCTGGACAAAGCTCTAGTTGTCATTTGGTTCAAAGAGTTTCTTGTTGCTGGTACATGGCCTTTGGTCCGTAAAACCTGGAAATATTTTTCTCTCGTAGTAAGTGTCAACCTTCCTCTTTTTGGCCCCAGACCCTAGTGAAAAAGGTCCCCTGGACTCCAGAGGGCTGAAGGTGATGAGATTGGTGAGGATATCAAGCGGTGTTAAAGGCCAAGCTATGGAGATTTTGGGGTTCCTGCTGGAAGGGCTTTGGGCCCAACTGGGCATTTAATTCGGAAGTTTCTGCTCCAGCATTTGAGCGTTTTACATGTAGGGTGCACTCGATCACTATTCTTCTTCCTCCTTACCCTCTACGCCACCCACCACAGTCTCCTCCCCCCCTTCCCCCCCTCTTTCCGCTGCGAGCTCTGGCCATAAGCGCCCCCCGTCCCACCCTGTTCCGACTACCTTTTCACTGCCACTAGGACCTAAATATCATCCTCCTGTCGTCCCTACCGTCTAGCAGGCATGGGCGGATCTAGGGGTATTCCCCAGTATTCCCGGAAATACTCAACTTTTTTGGTGCACTTTTATGTATATATACATATATATTCATGTGTATAATGTATATTGGTGTTAATTCTCTAATTCTCGTGTACAAACTCAGCCCTCAGCAACCTCATTTCCTTTCCAGCCTGCTAGATCAGCCCGCAAGAGTCAAGGGGCAAGGCCCAGTGGCCAACTAAGCCACACGACAACGCCCTTTTCTGTTAGGCACTTTCAGCTGTGCCTGTTTGGTTAGCAAAATCCTCCATCCTGCCCCCTGTTTGGACACCAGAAAACCCGCCGCGGGCGGCTTCTCGTGTGGGAAAAATATGCGGGCAGGCGTGCCAGTGTACTAAGTACACAAAATAAAATAGGGGAACATGTATTTATTAATATCATGAGTATAATAAATACAAATTCCCGAAGTGCGCTTTACACAGCCTGCTAGCGGCGATGTGACTTCGACGATGTGGTCTTCATGGTTCCTGGGGCCTTGGAAGGCGCCCAGTTAATTACCCCTGTGAGCTAGCTCACAGAGTACCTCCGATTCTGCTGCTGTGGTCATCGTCTTCAATCTTCGCTTCACGTCTCCATGCATGTGTGTTGGTGTAGATATGGGTGGCGTCGGCATGTTCATGGCCTCGTCAGTCCATGAGCCGGTGAAACACGACTGGAATGTATCGTCAGCCATGCCCGCCTGCGTCGTTCGCCTCGTCGGTGTCGAACGGCGCGTGGTGTTGTCGTAGTAGCACTTGCATGGTTGGTGTAGATCGGATTGGTTCGGACTTCTCGGCAACGTCGTAAAGGTACGCTGGAACTTGATCACGTGGAGTTGTTGGAGTGGTCGATGAAGACTTGCATCTTGGCGTGGTTTGCTTGATGTAGTCGATCGCTGCATCACCTTGACGCTGTGCTCCTTGATTGCCTTGGCTTGCCGTTGCTTGCATCTTGATGTAGGGTCGGCGTCTTCAGGTTGACGGTACTGGCAACCAAGTTCGCACCTCGGCCTCTAGCAGTACAGCACGAGCACATCGTGGCGCTGGCAAACTAAAACCTGCAGCCGGTGCTCCGTCCATCTCGGCGCCGTCTTGATCATCCGACTGCCGCGTTGCTCTTCCCTTGACCGTCGTCGTAATACCAGATCCGTGTACACATGATCATACATGCATCAGTGGAGAAGGTAGAATCATATTAGTTCTTACCCATGGCGATGGACGTGCACGCCATCAGTACCCTCTTGCAGCCTCTGGCTTCACGAACAGAGACGCCTGGTGCTGCCGGCTCCTCTCTTGCCTTGCAGATGAACGTCGGCGTCGTCGTGGATGGTGTGGACGCTGCCTGCTTCTCTCTCACGAAGGAGCAGCCTGGCGGCGTGGATGTGTGTTCTCCTAGATCGAAAGTCCGATGGATCTCCTGGTCGTGGTCTGGCAGCGCTTCTCCGATGCAGCGCCTTCTCCTTCTCTTGCTCGCAGATCAGATTAGGATCGATCTCCTTCACCTCTCCTCTTCATCTGCAGTGGGCGCCTGCTTCTCATGTCGGCATCACTCCGGCGGCAGCCTAGCTTGGTGCAGCTGAGGCGCGAGCGTAGCTGCGCTCCCTCCGTGCGGCCTCGTCGTTTGCTTCATCGGCATGGAAGGCGCATGATGTCGACATAGATCGACGTAAAGCCCTTATCACGACGTCCAGGCATCGATAGCCTGGGATCCTGGCAATTGGCGCCGGCATGCTTCCGCGCCTTGATCTCAGCTCTGCTGGCGGTGGTGCATGGGCACATGACGAGCCAGGCGTGTGTGCCTGCCACTGCCGGCGATCGACGTGATCTGCCGGCCGTGATCATGGTGGCTGCCTTCCTCCATCCATCGGCCAGGCGTAGATGGGGCTGCATGCTTGGAGTAGTAGATGCCCGTACATGCAAAGCTGCAAGTAAAAGATTAGGAGATGAACTACAACTCCAATCAGCCATGCGGCCGTCGGCAGCTGCTTGATGCGCATCCGGATCCGGTGCTTGCCGATGGCGACAGCCTGACCGGCGCCGATGTGCAACTTGAGGTGTAGGCTTCTCATCAAGCATCGATGGCGGCGGCTGTCGTTCGCCACGATCCAATCAGCAGAGCATGGCGTCGATGGCGGCGGCTGCTGTTCGCCACGATCCAATCAACAGAGCATGGCGGGCTCCCTTGGTCTGCCTCTCGTCTTCTCATGCTCCTGGCGCCGTGGCGGCGACCACCCCCTGATCCCTCCTTTCCGTGAAGAATTAGGCTCCCTTATATAGGCAGTGGCTAGGGTAGCAACCGCCTCTCCCAGGTGCACGCGCGCCGTCAGGAAGCTGTTAGCCAGTGCGAGATTTCTGGAGTCCAGCCGCACCTTCCTTCCCAAGCAAGAGGAGGCCTGATAGATTTATTTACGTACCAATAACAACCAGCCAAAAGTATGTGTAGCCGTCGTGCGTATCTGAGGGCCTTGTTTTCTACACAACTCAACATAATTAGCTTTCATCTCATGCAGTCCATGACGAGTGGACCCGGGAAGGAGAGAAGTGCTAGACCAATGTATTTCTCAATCTGGTCGCCGGACGTATGCCGCTTGGTGACCGGTATACACACCTGTCCGCCGTATTTGGACCTTCTAGAACGTTCGACCCACTTGACGGGCTATGCTTTGCCGTACGCACGCCCGGCCAGGTTCTAAAATGTTCTAGACCCATCGCACCAGCATCTCGCAGGCTCGACCGGCGTGTACTTGTGCACGTTTGAGCAATATCTCCACATACATGCATGGACGTGTAGCACACAGAAGCCCACACAATTGCTAGCTTTTTTTTTTCTTGCATGTGTATATGGCCCAAGCACAACATATCCATGCACGTATCTTCTTTCTATGTATGGCCTGCGGTACATATGTAAATGCATTTTGGGCGACAAAAATCCATCAAATAAATGCCCCCCACCAAGTTAAGTTTGAATTGCGGAGCAAATTCGAACTTGACTTGGTGACACAATCTCGACTGAGATAGTGCACAGGCGCAACAAAGCTAACTGCAGCCTTGGATTTTTTTATAGCATCTTTTTTTTTGACGCCAAAGTAAACTCATCAATTTTGCATGACGAATGTAGGGCACTGTCTATGCTCCATTCTATTTGTTTATAAGTACATCGTGCTTGAACTTATCATGCACAATGTTTCTGATTGTACACATACGTATCAACGTGACATATACATATTTACTAGTAATTAGCTAGCTTCTTTTAGCTCATTGTACTGGTGCATATATTGCCACCATGTGAACTATATATTGCCGCGGGGTAAGTGCTTATGATTGTCGAGAGTTGCCGCACGAAATTTTGCTGCCAGTGCTAGCATTTGACCGAGATGGAGAGGCCCACTGCTACCTGACCTTTGCGATTGTAGAAGCAACATGACAAACTACCGTGAATGATTGATCCACCTCGCCATCAGGAACACGCCCGAGTGAAATATTGAGCTGCCGAAGTGGTCATGGAGTTGATGCAGCGCACGTCGCCGAAGGAGCTGCTGGATTGTTGTTATGAGGGGCTAAGGTTTCGGAGCCCGATATCATCTTGGCAATGGACGTAGAAACCGAAGCCCATGTCAGATTGATGGAGAATGGACACGCCAGCCTTGTTCTGTTGTGGGGCGCCCATTGAGTTGATTGGGCTTGAGCAGCCTCTGAGGGAATCAGAGTGGCTGGAGCATGGTTATGGCCGCCTCGTCATATCGAGAGGCAGCGCACGCTCAGGCTGTTGAAGCCACGGTCAAGGTGTTGGGGGCAGTGGCCACCACTGCTGTATATCCTTTGGTTGCCGTCGCAGGAGCAGCAACGCGCCAGATGCCATGTTGTGTTGTAGGCTATATAGCGCCATTGGACCATTGAGGCGTCGTGTTGGCTACCAATGCATATATGTATACTTTGATTAATCAGCTAATGTGTAAATGCACTATTCAAACGACACTTGCTAGATATTGCTTCTCAACAGTATACATATATAATACACATAAGTGCACCCTGTGATCGAGACTCTTGGATGAAGTCTCATGAAACTCAATTTGCTATAATTAATTCATGCATATACATGGGATAGCACGAAATAATGCGTTTACACCCATTTCAACCTGGCTCAAGCGCGATTTTCATCACAGCTCGGCAGATTTTGTTCTGCAGGCGATACGTTGTAGTGTCGTCGCTGTTCCAAGGCAGGGCATATAGACTTTTGTTGGAGCCATGTCGCGATGTCATCCAGTAGAAAGTCGTGGAACTCCATTAGAGACGTGTTGAGACGTCGGCCAACAGGACGACCGTTGGAGCCATGTTGCGCCGTCGGACAACGGGACATTGTAGAACTCCGTTGGAGCCGCATGGCGGCGTCATCTAACGGGATGATGTAGAACTCCATTGGAGCCGCGTGGCGGCATCGGCCAACAGGACGTGGTATAACTCCGTTGGAGCCGCATGGCGGCGTCAGCCAACGGGACAATGTAGAACTCCGTTGGAGCCGTGTGGCGGCGTCGACCAACGGGACGTGGTAGAACTCTGTTGGAGCCGCGTGGCGGCATCAGCCAACGAGACATTGTAGGGCTTTATTGGGGCCATATTATGGCATTGGCCAATGATGTGTCCATCAGGTCCGTGTAGCGTGTTCGGCAACCGGACGCCCTTGAATCACTTTGCCATGCGGTGTAAATACCGTGTAACTTGACAAAGGAGTTTGTCAACCTGACAACCACTTTGTAATTGTGTATCGTGGCGTGAAAAGGCCAGGTTGAAGGGTATCACAGCTTGATACTGGCCGCACTGGCGTATCGCACCGCTCCCAAAAGTGTGGTTTATCAACCCGACGACCACTTTGCTATCGTGGTGTTAGCCGATCAGGTTGAAGGGTTTCACAATCTTGGCACTCCGCTCTGGTGCACCAACATTGCTCCCGATGCAGCCGAACGATGGACCTGCAAGGCTACATACAAAAAAAAAACAGCCAGTTTGTCCGCAAAGGACTAACATGGCAAGTGAGTGCTGTAATGGTGAGGTAGACCATTGAAACAAGAGGATTGTGTTTGTATATATTTTTTTTTAAAGAAATGTTGGCTCTCCTATTGGCATTAGCTATATGAGCAGCTTGAGATAGGACAGCCAGGGGGCATCACCATTAAGCGTCATTGCGTGACCATGGCAACACGACCCCGTGATTTCGCCTCGTTGTATGTGTTGTGTGTGGACTTCTGCTTCGGTATCTCCACTGGGGTGATGGGAATTCTTATATGAGATTCCCTTGCATTGATATGAACCACAGCCACTCGCGCTCTCTAACATGGAGGCATAGGTATGGCTGAGTTGATGTTGTGTTGTGGGTAACGGCTAATGGATTTGCCATCATTTTTGCCGAGGATGGTGAATGACTACCTCCGCCTTCCACCTAATGTTGAGCTTGAGCCTAACTGAGCTCATTTGGCAGGTACTCGGTCACTTCTTTGGAGACCCTTTTTCTTTCCTGCTTTTTTTGCTTTTTTTTTTTTGCTTTTTTTTTACTTGCTCCAGCATATTAGGAACTTGAAGGGTAGCCATCCGCCTTTGTGTTCCTAGGTAGATCCTCGCTGGCGTTGTGTTTTTTTTGTCCCTTGTTGTCACCTTCCAGGGTGGCAAGTGGCTGCACACTTAATGCAACTTGTGTTGCACCAGGTAGCCCTTTTCTTGCTCTTCTTCTACTGTCTTCCCCGGAGTGTGTGTCGCCTCCTGTTGGGAAGCGCGAGCGGCGTGGTCACCTTGCTGCTTGGGAGTGACCCACATCATCTTCCCACTGCCCCCAGTGGTAACACTTTCGGCGTCTATCATGTACTTCGTGAGATGATAGCTCGTCACGGGGTCCATGCACCAGGTTGTTGCCCCTAGCCTCTTGAGAAAACTCCGAAGCTGCCAAATCTTTTACTGCAGCTGTAGCCTGGTAGGGAGAGCCTTTGTTTTGTTTGCTCTCTAAAAAGAGATGACCAAGCAATGCAATGGGATGTGCATGCTGATCGTCTTATCAAGAGGTACTAAAAAATATATACATGCAAAAAAAAAAACGCAAGAACCTCCGTTGACATGGAGCATCGACCGGTGATGTTGGAGGTGGTGCCGGCCGCGATGTTGATGCTTGTAGAGGTGCACTATTCCCCTAGTGCTACCGTTGTTGAAGGTCGTGCCAAAATGCTATTGGCATGGGTGATGAGCTCGAAGGTGTGACACCGTCCCTTGGGTTTGTCGATGTAGACCAAGGTGCCCTTGCGTTTGATGGTATAGAAGACGGGGTCGATGTGGTGGTGATCCTAGCAACCCAATGTTGCTGATGTAGAAAGCGGTGCTGGAAGACCATTGGCACCGCACATAACAGGGGAGGTGTGAAACTACCCCTGGATGGTGGCGTGGATGTAGAGGACCCGAATGAAGACAATCGGCGCCACAACAGGGACCTGGGGTGGTGTGATGTTGCCCCCGGTGTTGTCGGAGATGACGCTAGAAGACCATCGGCGTCGCGCAAAATTGGGGGAAATATGATGTTGCCCCAGTGTTGTCGGAGATGACGCTAGAAGACCATCGGCGTCGCGCAAAATTGGGGGGGGTGTGATGTTGCCCCCGGCCCAGTAGTGTTGATGTAGAGGACCCGACTGAAGACAATCGGCGTCACAGCAAGGACCGGGGAGGTGTTATGTCATCCCCAGTGTTGTTGGAGATGACGCCGGAAGACGATCGGCGTCGCGCAAAAATAGGGAGGTGTCATACTGTCCTCGGCCCAGTGGTGTTGATGTAGAGGACCCGACTGAAGATGGTCGGCGTCACAGCAGGGACCAGGGAGGTGTGATGTCGCCCCCAGTGTTGTTGGAGATGACGCCGGAAGACCATTGGCGTCGCGCAAAATAGGGGAGGTGTGATACTGCCCCCAATGTTGTTGGAGATGACGCCGGAAGACCATCGGTGTCGCACAAAATGGAGGAGCTATGATGCCACCCCAAGTGTTGTCGAAGATGATGCCGGAAGACCATCAGCATCGCGCAAAATGGGGGAGGTGTCATACTGCCCCCAGTGTTGTCGGAGATGACGCCGGAAGACCATCGGTGTCATGCAAAATAGGGGAGGTGTGATGCCACCCCCGGTGTTTGTGGTATAGATGACGGCGATGCCGGAAGGACGTTGATGCCGTAGGACATCGGGGGCTGTGGTGCTGCCCCTAATGTGTTGTTGATGTAGACGATCACACCAAAAGGCATTGTAGTTCGCCTGGGAGTTGTGGTACTGCCTCCAGTGTGGCGAGGTTGAATGCGATGTCGGATGAATGTTGACACTGCAGGACATCTGGGAGAGTTGTGGTGCTGCCCCCAGCATGTTGTTGATGTAGAAGATAACACCGAAAGATTGTCGGTGACGTAAGACACCGGGGAGAATTTTGTTGCTGCCCCAGCGTGTTGATGTAGAATGGGATGCTTGTTATACACCTCGGCGCCTTCTCTGGCAGCGGCCATGGTAGCTTGGCGAAGTCTAGGCACGGCGGCCAGCTCGTGGCGCCAGTGGAGCATGGACATGCGCCTCATCAACGCCTTCTCATAGAGTCAATAGAGTCGAGGGTAGCTTGATATAAGTGCAGCAATGCAGCTGGCTCACCACATCAACTCCTCCTCCAGGGTGTATCCAGTAGCCTCCTGCCTAGTGTTCTAATGGTCGGGCCGGGTTTCGTATGGAAGTGCATCAGCGAGGTGTGCACATGCTTAACATGCGGCATCAACCGGCTCGCTGGTGCTAGAGATCACACAGCTTCTTCACGGATCGCGGCTTGACATACTTGGTCTAGTGTTGCTCGGCATCATGGTTGACGAAGTCTCCATCCTAGTCTCCATCCTGCCAGTCTTGCTTCTTCTATACTCCGCCAGAGCACGTTGCTTGCGCCATGAAGACACGTTGGCCAGTGGCCACCAGCACCAGTGGTCGAGGGCCAGGAGGCGTCGTGCCGCCCCGCATTGGGTGCAAAAAGTGACGCTAGAGAACCAACAATGTCATTGGAGACTGATGCAGTGTCGTGATGCCCTTGGTGTTGTCGGTGTAGAAGACGACGCTGGAAGACTAGTGACATCTTGAGACCGGGGCAGTGTATTACTCCCGATTGAAGACGCCATTAGGTTGTTGCGGATCTGCACGTCGTCTCTAGCGATGGCGATAATTTGGCAAAGTTTTGGCCCGACAATCTGCGTGCTTGAGGCACCAATTTGGAGTGGGGAACTGTCCTTTGCCACGGCCATCTCATGGAGTCGAGGTCGAAGGGTAGGACGACGATAAACCTGCCCCCAGCATGGAGGTGAGTTGCGATGAATTGATGTTGACATGGACGGACATGAACACGTGAAGCGCTTGAGGCAGGAATGCATCCCTCCTTCTCAACACACGATTTCAACCTAGCTTGACTTGTTGCTGCCGCCTGCGCACTGCTATATGAACAAGTGCAGTACAGGGTGCTTCTAACTTGCAGTAGTACAAAAGAAATAGGTACGTGCATGTTAGCATGTAGAACCCTGCTTGCTTGCTTGTTGTAGATGATACACACCCTCCTGCACGTGCATGGGCACGACATCAGATAGCAGCCAGCTTCCAAGCTCCATGTTTTATTTATCGGGCTCTATAGTGTTGGGCTCCGAGGTCCGAGCAGCTTAATCTTAGCTTGCTAGCTTGCTGTGAGGGGTACGTTCACGTCTGCATGCCTCCACACGTGCATAGATCAGCTCGTGTGTACTCTGGCAGCCTGTGTGATGCGTTTCTTCGCTCCCCAGCCAGCTGATCAGCAGAGGAATTGCACGCTTGATGGAGTACAAATCCTAGAACATGGTGGCATTCCGCATATAGATAGTGGCCTCCGCGCGGCGCGCTGTCCCTCGGTATGGGTGCGGAGCCGCGGACAATGTGCTCGCTGCCGGGTGTATCTTCTCAGAATTAATGGCGCCTTAATGCAGCTGCCTTGGCATGCTCCGTCGGCTTTCCATGCCATGCTCCCTGGCTTGTGACATCACCGTCAACATATGCGAGCTGCAACAGTTGAACATGGAGGAGTCAAGGTAGGCTCATGTCCGTCTTTTTTTCTCCGTCATTATTTGCTTGCTAATTTTACACGGCACCATGTGGCAGCAGCTGCCTTCGTGCGCCTCAGGCCTCTCTGGAGTGGCGGACCAGTGTGTGGCGCACGTCACTGGCACAGACGACACTGTTCCTCAAGATGATGAGGGTAGGCACCGGGCTGGCATTAACTCCTTGCTTCGACGAAGCTATTCGTTTTGTGCAGCAAATGGCGCCGCCGACCATCTCATCTCCATGTTGTTGATGCTGAAGGGCATGGATACCGCGACAGAGCGGCATGATCCGCCTCATCAGTCGGGTAACAAGCTCGTATTACGGATGCTACACCATACACCTTCACCGGGCGCCCAGTATTCGTCCTTGCTTGGTGTCGTTGGCTGTTGGTGAAGTCGCCATCCCAGAAGGTCCATACCACCACCGGGACACCTCGGGTAGCCTAGCTAGATGGACGCTCCATGGGTGCAAAGGTACGTCCTTGTGTCGTTGAGTCGGCTTGATATGAACCTACCCCCAATGACTAGTTAGGGGCTCATTGCCATGAGTCAACACCCCTTAAATCGTCGATGTAGATGATGAACGCCTAGTAACGGTGTGGGCACTGTATTGGCTGAGGCATGGAGCTCGCTTTGATGGCTTCTGCTTGCTGCCCTAAGGGATCTGGAGGCGATCCTTGTCGTGGTTGCCTTCATGTGGCAAGCAAGATCAGCCCAAACATGGACCTGATCTTTTGTGCCTTGTTGATGATGTGGAGCCCCGATGCGAACTACGTCACTCCTGATAAGGCTTCATCACCGCGGAAAGATAGGGGCCGACGCTTCATGCGGCCTCCAACCTTCTCGAATGGGTGCATCTATCTTTAACCCTGCGTAAGACACAAAAAAAATAGTGGCCCAAACTAGGACCATTGTTGGGCTATCATTAGGAGCCATAAACCAAAAATAGCATCTAAAATAGCACCATCGTGACCACCACATATGCTTGAAAAGACATGAGCCTGAAGACGACGACCATGTTGTGCAACAAAAATGGGAGGAGAACCATGTCCCACCGGGCGTGCCAATTTGTTTGGACACCAGAAAACCCGCCGCGGGCGGCTTCTCGTGTGGGAAAAATATGCGGGCAGGCGTGCCAGTGTACTAAGTACACAAAATAAAATAGGGGAACATGTATTTATTAATATCATGAGTATAATAAATACAAATTCCCGAAGTGCGCTTTACACAGCCTGCTAGCGGCGATCTGACTTCGGCGATGTGGTCTTCATGGTTCCTGGGGCCTTGGAAGGCGCCCAGTTAATTACCCCTGTGAGCTAGCTCACAGAGTACCTCCGATTCTGCTGCTGTGGTCATCGTCTTCAATCTTCGCTTCACGTCTCCATGCATGTGTGTTGGTGTAGATATGGGTGGCGTCGGCATGTTCATGGCCTCGTCAGTCCATGAGCCGGTGAAACACGACTGGAATGTATCGTCAGCCATGCCCGCCTGCGTCGTTCGCCTCGTCGGTGTCGAACGGCGCGTGGTGTTGTCGTAGTAGCACTTGCATGGTTGGTGTAGATCGGATTGGTTCGGACTTCTCGGCAACGTCGTAAAGGTACGCTGGAACTTGATCACGTGGAGTTGTTGGAGTGGTCGATGAAGACTTGCATCTTGGCGTGGTTTGCTTGATGTAGTCGATCGCTGCATCACCTTGACGCTGTGCTCCTTGATTGCCTTGGCTTGCCGTTGCTTGCATCTTGATGTAGGGTCGGCGTCTTCAGGTTGACGGTACTGGCAACCAAGTTCGCACCTCGGCCTCTAGCAGTACAGCACGAGCACATCGTGGCGCTGGCAAACTAAAACCTGCAGCCGGTGCTCCGTCCATCTCGGCGCCGTCTTGATCATCCGACTGCCGCGTTGCTCTTCCCTTGACCGTCGTCGTAATACCAGATCCGTGTACACATGATCATACATGCATCAGTGGAGAAGGTAGAATCATATTAGTTCTTACCCATGGCGATGGACGTGCACGCCATCAGTACCCTCTTACAGCCTCTGGCTTCACGAACAGAGACGCCTGGTGCTGCCGGCTCCTCTCTTGCCTTGCAGATGAACGTCGGCGTCGTCGTGGATGGTGTAGACGCTGCCTGCTTCTCTCTCACGAAGGAGCAGCCTGGCGGCGTGGATGTGTGTTCTCCTAGATCGAAAGTCCGATGGATCTCCTGGTCGTGGTCTGGCAGCGCTTCTCCGATGCAGCGCCTTCTCCTTCTCTTGCTCGCAGATCAGATTAGGATCGATCTCCTTCACCTCTCCTCTTCATCTGCAGTGGGCGCCTGCTTCTCATGTCGGCATCACTCCGGCGGCAGCCTAGCTTGGTGCAGCTGAGGCGCGAGCGTAGCTGCGCTCCCTCCGTGCGGCCTCGTCGTTTGCTTCATCGGCATGGAAGGCGCATGATGTCGACATAGATCGACGTAAAGCCCTTATCACGACGTCCAGGCATCGATAGCCTGGGATCCTGGCAATTGGCGCCGGCATGCTTCCGCGCCTTGATCTCAGCTCTGCTGGCGGTGGTGCATGGGCACATGACGAGCCAGGCGTGTGTGCCTGCCACTGCCGGCGATCGACGTGATCTGCCGGCCGTGATCATGGTGGCTGCCTTCCTCCATCCATCGGCCAGGCGTAGATGGGGCTGCATGCTTGGAGTAGTAGATGCCCGTACATGCAAAGCTGCAAGTAAAAGATTAGGAGATGAACTACAACTCCAATCAGCCATGCGGCCGTCGGCAGCTGCTTGATGCGCATCCGGATCCGGTGCTTGCCGATGGCGACAGCCTGACCGGCGCCGATGTGCAACTTGAGGTGTAGGCTTCTCATCAAGCATCGATGGCGGCGGCTGTCGTTCGCCACGATCCAATCAGCAGAGCATGGCGTCGATGGCGGCGGCTGCTGTTCGCCACGATCCAATCAACAGAGCATGGCGGGCTCCCTTGGTCTGCCTCTCGTCTTCTCATGCTCCTGGCGCCGTGGCGGCGACCACCCCCTGATCCCTCCTTTCCGTGAAGAATTAGGCTCCCTTATATAGGCAGTGGCTAGGGTAGCAACCGCCTCTCCCAGGTGCACGCGCGCCGTCAGGAAGCTGTTAGCCAGTGCGAGATTTCTGGAGTCCAGCCGCACCTTCCTTCCCAAGCAAGAGGAGGCCTGATAGATTTATTTACGTACCAATAACAACCAGCCAAAAGTATGTGTGGCCGTCGTGCGTATCTGAGGGCCTTGTTTTCTACACAACTCAACATAATTAGCTTTCATCTCATGCAGTCCATGACGAGTGGACCCGGGAAGGAGAGAAGTGCTAGACCAATGTATTTCTCAATCTGGTCGCCGGACGTATGCCGCTTGGTGACCGGTATACACACCTGTCCGCCGTATTTGGGCCTTCTAGAACGTTCGACCCACTTGACGGGCTACGCTTTGCCGTACGCACGCCCGGCCAGGTTCTAAAATGTTCTAGACCCATCGCACCAGCATCTCGCAGGCTCGACCGGCGTGTACTTGTGCACGTTTGAGCAATATCTCCACATACATGCATGGACGTGTAGCACACAGAAGCCCACACAATTGCTAGCTTTTTTTTTCTTGCATGTGTATATGGCCCAAGCACAACATATCCATGCACGTATCTTCTTTCTATGTATGGCCTGCGGTACATATGTAAATGCATTTTGGGCGACAAAAATCCATCAAACACCCCCTTTGCCCTTCTCTCCCCGGTCCCAGCGAGCGGTGGCGGTGCTCCATTCGTGGCAAGCAGCCACAGGAGACGTACAGGTGCCGGGGACGTAGGGATACGGGGAGGCTAGGGCCTGCCGGCGTGGAGGCCGTGAGCGCGGAGCACCCTAGTGCGGCGGCGTACGTCCAGGGCACCCTGACCAGGCTTGTAGGACATCAGGACGACTGACGGTAAGGGAATTACTGAATACCGATTTGGATTTATAACGTGAATGTGTGCTAGCGCTAGTGATTTTTAGTTCTCAGTGTGCATGGATTTTTCCTGTAGATTACTTTTGGTTGCAAAATGAAGAATAAAACAATTAATTTGAAGAGCTTGTGGTATAGAATATTACTATAAACTATTCTTTTGACCAATCAGCGCTTATTTCCAGACACGAAACAATATTTCTCTCTCAAAACAAATCAGCATCAACCAAAATCAGTGCTTGTTTTCAGCCAAAAGAATAGGCCGTATATTTAAAATCTATACTGTTGTTAGTTAGATTTCTTGAAGGATCTAGGAATACTCAACTTCCAAATCCTGGCTCCACCACCGCTAGCAGGCCTATCTCCCCTGATTTCCCCTTTGAAGGCTGCTAAATTCAGAGAAGAAGAGGGGCGGGCAAGCGAGGAGAAATCAAGTGTCCAACACTTGGTTGTTGGATAGCATTTGTGCGGATGGTGCTGGCCGCCACGACAACAACGAGACAACTTGAGACAATTTTGTTCATGACGATGCAAGGTTTTGATTTTTTGTTGCTAGCTTTTATGATCTTTTGGCTAATTCAGCTTTGCATGTGCTTTGTAGCACCCTTCTAGAAACCAATTGGATTGGTTAGACTACGATGAACTTATGAAAATAAAAACAAAATAACGTATGACGCATACCAGTACAATTTTGTTTTGCAATAATCCGGTACGTATATTATTTTCCCCTTGAGGATTCAATTTTGTGACATTGTTTTTGTTTCACATATTTCATTCATTATATCCATATCATAGTCTCATAGACAGACACAAATCACGTAGCTCCTGTTTGATTATTGTTGATCTCGGTAGACAGATGAACAACTAACCCACTTCACAGGGTGTTCCATTCCACGTTGATCTACGCACGTGCACAGTAGTCTCGGTCAGCTGCAAGCTCGATCTAGAGGAGATCAGCCATGAGCCTGAACTCCTCGATGGTGATGGCGCCGTCGCCGTCGCCGTCGAGGCACTCAGCAATCGCCGCGCAGTCTTCGGGACTGGCGCTGCCGAGAGCGCCGAGCGTCCTGGCGAGCTCGTCGGCGCCGACGAGCGCGGCTCCCGCGGCCTCGAGCTGGGGCAGCGCCGACTGCAGCATCGCGCCGAGCGCGCCCAGCCCGAGCTCGCCGGCGTTCATCACGTCCAGGAACTCCTCGACGCTGAGGCGGCCGTCGCGGTCGGCGTCGGCGCGTGCCAGCATGTCGCGCACCTCGGCCTCCGGCTTGTCGAGGCCCAGCGACGCCAGCATGCCCCGCAGCTCCGGCGCCGTCACCAGCCCGTCGCTGTCGGAGTCGAACGCCTGGAACGCCTCCACCAGGCTGCTGATGTAGCTCAGCGCCTCGAAGTCCACCGCCAGCCGCGGCCGCCCCGGCGCCGGCGCCGCCATCGCTGCGCGTGCGGGGACCCGTGAGCTGGGTGTCGGTCTGTGTGGATGAGTGAGCCCTGCTCGATGGCTTGCAAGCAACCACGCTCCAGCGGCCTTTAAAAGAGTGTGTTGGAGCCTGCCTGCTTGCGATCCATCGCCATTGTAGTTCTCGATAATTTAAGGTCCGGAACAGAGAACCTGAATCTTTGGCTGCTTTGTGTCGACATGGAATTTGGACACGATTCTCGTTGAGCATCGTGTTCGTTCCCGCGGCGAGATGCCATAGAGATAGAGCCGGGTGTGGATGGATGGCTTCTCTTGTGCTTGAGATGGCGCGGGCGGCGGGCGGGTGATGGAGACGATGCATGGGTACCGGGCCAAACTGGGCCTCGTTGTTTGTCCCTAGCAAATCATATTCCTAACTTTTACTGTATTTCGTCGCAACAACTTTAAGAGACTCGAAATTCTTCAGACTCTCTAAATTCTTCATAATTATTAGAAACAGAGATTCAAAAAAAAAATACTCTCCAACAAACTCTTTAATTGGTTATCTAAATATACTCATCCTTTGTTCCGAGTTTCTCGCTAGTCAAAAATAGATAGCGAGGATGCATGGCTCTCTAGAGTACATGAAACCTATACAAAAGCGGTTGGAAAATAATAAGATATAGAAAGCAATTTTTTATGTAAATGACCCTCTGGATGATGATTTAGAGCAACTCCTAAGAGACTCTCTGAATCCTTCGTAATTGCCAGAAATAGAGATTCTGGTAGAAAAACACTCTCCGACAGACTCTTTAATTGGTTATTTAAATATAGTCATCCTCTATTTCGGATTTCTCACTGGCCAAAGATAGATAGTGAGAATCGCTCTCTAGAGTACACGATACATGTACAAAAGCTGTTGGGAAATAATAAGATATAAAAAGCGTTTTCCATGAGCCCTATTTATTTGCCTTATTTTTTATTTCGGTGCAAACACAGAACAATGTTTTCTCCTCACAATAAATCAGCATCAAGTAGTCAACGTTTTTTTTAAGACAAAACTATGGACATGCTTTGTAGCACTTTTAACTTGAGAGGATTCATGGACGCGGGCGGCGGAAGAGCACGGACGAAAGAGACAAATGTCGCTCGTTATCTGTCTCCTTGCCGCGAGCGTGGCCACGGCGGAGCACGTGCCGCTCTCCCGTCGCCACCAGCCGCGACGGTAGCGGCATGGTAGCGCTGCTCTGCCTCGATCGTTCGACTCCTGCGTCCACTGCGATGTCACCGGGTTCCGTGCGAAGGACGCCGCCTTCGCTTCCGCCTTTCGTAACCGTCACTGAGTTCCTCACGCGCAGGACCAGCGGCGCGCGGCCACCGGTGGTGGCGCTGGATCTGCCGGCAGCTCAGGCCGACAGCAGCGCGGATTCCGTCTCCGCTGCCGCTGGCTGGAGGACGGAAATGGGTAAATGGATCCAGCGGCGCCCCTGGCCCGGACGCAGAGCACCCGAGTCGGATTCTACTTCATGTAACCGCGTGGAGACCTCGAGTCGAATTCGATTCCACTTCCCAGAAACGAGTTAGTCGGATTCGATCGCAACCTCATATACTTCGGTCTTCAGAACTCGAATCTCGCAAGCCTTCCGCTGCATTCCCGTTTCCCGCCGCCGCCGTCATGGCCAACGAGCAGAGCGGGATCCCACTCCGACGGTGGAGGCAGTTCTACGGCGCCTTCGGCGCCATCGACGACGCGATCGAGGAGGCAAGCGGCCACCCGCGCGCCGCGTTCGAGGACGTGAGGGTCCGGATCGTCAAGCTGCTCCGCGCCGCCGAGGACGACGGCGTGGCCGAGCAGCTCTGCGCCGCCCTCGACGACGCCATGGCGGAGTCGCTCGAGACTCTGCGGGTGGCGCCCGTCCCGCACGGCGCGCTGGCGTCCACCGACCTCGCCCGGGCCGTCGGCGCCCTGGGGAACCACGAGTCGCCCCGGATCCGCAGGCTCGCCGGCGACGTCGTGCGCGGGTGGAGCGCGGCCAACGTCGCCACAACTACGGCGGTCAAGGAGGAGCTCCACAAGCTCTCAGCTGATGGCAACGCGCGTGGCCACGACAAGGAGAAGATACAGCCTACGAACGTGCTTCTCGCCGGCCAGGCACACAAGCAAAAGCTGGGCATACACATACCGGCGGCGAAGATGCTTCCTACCGTCCCCTTCCCCGCTGTCGAGGCACACGGGAAGAAGGTGTTTGTACCAGCAAAGAAGCCAGCCATCGACGTCGACGTGAGCAAGAAGATGGAGGCTACAAAACGCAAGCTGCTCGAGGGTTACCAAGAAGCTGAGAGGATGAAGCGTCAACATACCGTTCAGAAGATCAACGACAAGGACGCGGCAAAGATGTTTGAGCAGAAGCAACGAAAGATGCAACCCACTGTTCGAGCGAGAGGCCGAGCAGCATGTAGGACCTCCTTGGGCGCCAATAGTTCGCTTCCCCCTCTCCAGATGATTTAGGCCCCGGTCTTTGACGATTAATTAGTATACTGTTATTTTTATGTATAACCGTATCATCTGTAGTACTTAATCCGTCCCAAATTATAGGTCGTTTGACTTTTTCAACCCTAAGTTTGACCACTCGTTTTATTCAAAAAATTTGCATAAAAGAGTTAAATTTAATATATTCTTGAAGAACTTTTGTTAATAAAGCAGGTCATAACAAAAAATATCATGTTTTGCACAAATTTTTGAATAAGACGAGTGGTCAAATTTAGCGTTAAATAGGTCAAACGACTTATAAATTGAAACGGAGGGAGTGTGTATTATGATATGTGATTGATCATCAGTATTGGAAAACAGCAAATTTTGTCTTGCATCATTGTCCAATCCAAATGGTTTGTCATACATATAATTCTAGGCAAACAGGACACATAACACTTGGCATACTGAAAAAGATTCGGACACAGGATTCATTGAAACAACACCACTCAACGCAATATCATTTAATTACAGTAAGCAAAATCCGTGTTTGTCGAATATAACTGAGATATAGTTGTGATGTCGCCACAAGAAGACACTGCTGCTACAAAGTTAATGTGCAATCACATCTTCAATTATATTTTATATTTTGAATTTCACGTCCATGTCTTGATGGCTAAGCAAGACATTGCTCCTGAGGTTTTTTTTTTTTTGAATTTTCAATGGCAGAGTGCATGGTGATTCATGTTGCAGTTTGCAATGATTTTTTTATCTGCATTCTCCGTTTCATACTTGGCCTAGTTTCAAGTTTTAGAAGACCATGTAAGATTCAAATGATTCTAAGCAAGAAAAAAAGGTACAACATGATTTTTGAAAAGACATGAAACTGGTTTCATATTTTCTTAGTAAAAACAAATATTCTAATACGAAATTAAATTTCAGTATGTGTTAATGCTTACTTATTCTAGAAATTAGTTGGACAATTTTTGGAAAAATTATTTCTGCAATTTTTCAATATCTCCCTAAACTACCACAAAAGTCCGATTTACTTTCCTCATGATTGACATGGCGTCGATATGGAGGAGAGCGGGGTTGTGGTCAAATACCTGTTTGATAGACTTCACGAGATATTAGAAGGGTTTTTCGGTTATTAATAAAAAATAATTATATAACTCGCTTGTAAATCACGAGATGAAATTTTAAACCTATTTAATCCGCCAATAACAAATGTTTACTGAGCACCACATTATCAAATTATGGACTAATTAGGTTTAAAAGGTTCATCTTTGCAATTTACATGTAATATATGTAATTAGTTTTCGTTTATATTATGTAATAATCGATGCATACACTCTGTTCGGCTGGCTGGTCCAGCCATGTCACACCCAATTTTAAGGATAAAATTGAATGAACCAACTTATGTGTGCCCAGAGATCAATCACACACATAAGCGACAAATTACATAGTACCATCACAAGGTTCAATATATAATGAATAATATTACAGAGTCTTTACATTAATAACAGCGGAATAATATAGATAACTCTCTCTCGCGGAAACTACAATCCACAGGGAATAGTTGACTGGTGAACACAATCCTAATAATCCTCTTAGATGTCTTCATAACCATAATCATCTGTTACCCATCGGGATTTTTATCCAAATATGAAAAATAAAGCAAGCGTAAGTACATGTCGTACTCAACAAGAATAGCATGGGTTTATGAGGCTCAAATAAGACAAGACATAGGTTTGACAGTAGTGGCTTTTAGTTGATCATATTTTAGCAATTTGAGTAGCAGCAATAGAATATACCAAGGAATATGGTTGCATGATCACATAAACATGATAATTAATATGGAATAAACATCAATAGAAACTTCAAATTAATAAATCAATATTCAATTATTATTATCCTGTAAGACGTCCAAGGCCACTCGTGACCGTGAGCACGGCTGATATATCAGTTTTACACTCTGCAGAGGTTGCACACTTTTACCATGAGTCGTGATTTACCCTTTTTCTCGAGGTGATCAGCCTCTCGATTCACTACCAAAGTAGATCGGCGGGGTTCACTATGAAGTCTTTCAAAAGCCTCGCTAACATGTCACTAATCAATCCGGGCGCAATGGCAAGAGGCGGTAGAGCCCTCCTTCCAGTGGCACACACACGCAGCAGTACACACAAGGACAGGAGCCGCAAAACAACCAGCTCGGCAAGGAACCTTTCAAGATTAATAGCATGATAGAAAGTAACTCCATACTTGACTAAAGCCAAAACCATATAGCTCTCATGGTTGCGCTGTAAGTCCCGGTGTCATACTTACAGATAAGTCCTTAGTCTATGTTGCTAAAAAGCATATTTTAACTTTTATTCCATAATCAATTATTCAAGTTCATAAGATCATGACCCATCAAAGCACTAGCATCACTACTCAAATGCAATCTCATAGGTAACAAGGATCAAGTGATCAAAACTAGGAATAAACACTATGGTTGCCAAGGTAGACACATGCATCATGAATTTAGTGATTAAGGTGAATAGGCAACAAGGATGGTCCATGCTATACTTGCCTTGATCAAAGTGCTCTGGAGAACTTGGATCCTCCGTGTACTCTTGATCACCTACGTATTGCTCACCGTCTGAACTCGATCATAAAATCACCACACAATCATCGTAGCAATCATACACGAAGCAAACGAGATCTATATTAGAAACAGTACACCAACAGTGGAAAAACAGATTGAAAAGTGTATAAAAATAATCTACGCGTCGCTACGATTCCAACGATATATAGTTCATGCAAATCGGAGTTCAAACGGGAAAGTTATGAAATAAACAAGTTTTACTTTAATAAAATAATAGATTAAATCTAATCTCGAATTTTAAAAGTTGAAAACATGAGTAACAGTAGCATCATTAGATATATTACAAAATTACGAATCTAACGAGACTTGAACGGATCAAATCGGAGCTAAAACGAATAAAATATGGCCGAAATAAACTGAGTGGCAAATCTGTAAATATTGAAAACGTATTTTTGAATCTAAACCGAGGAAATACGTTTTCTAAATAGGAAAGCGTAATCTGATAAATACGCCAAAGGACCGCGGGTTAGAACATTAAAAAGCTCAGGGGCTCTTTTGCAAAAGTGCCGGTCGAAAAGGTATCTCTCACTGTGAGCCGTGGGATTGGCCGTGGACGGCGCAGGTAGCTCGGGGGAAAGAGGGGCGGCTCTGGTCGCCGGAGTCGGGCGGCGCCCGGCCGATTCCTCGCCGGCAAGATGGCCGGAGACGGCGTTTTCGGGGCTAGGAAGCTCGGCACACCTCGGGACCTGGTCGGGAAGTAAGAGGAGTTCAAGCCGAACCTATCTATGGTTTCGGTTGCCACAGAGGTAGCTCGGGGAGGATGCGGCGAGCTAGGTGGCGAAACTATGGTGGCGGCGAAGCTCGGCATCATGGCTGTAGTGCACAAAACCAAGGGAGAAGGGGTCGGGAAGGTTCCTAACCTTGCTGCGAAGCTTGGAGAACAACCAATTTCGACGGAGAAGTCTTCCCGAGGAGAAATCGACGGCGGCGGCGGAGCTCGGGGCGACGGCGGAGCTCGGGGCGGCGGCTAGGGCAAGATTGGAGGGCGTGGCTTGCTCGGGAACTTGTGGGGAGGGACGGCAGGGCTCGGCCGACCTATATAGGGGCGCGAGGGAGGCGTACTTGGGACGGACTCGGCCGAAAAATCCGGCGGTTGCCTTCTGTTGGAGGCGGCGCTCGTGCTCCGCTCGGACTCCGTCCTAAGGAGGGAGACGACGCTGAGCCGTGGGCCTGACGTGTCAGCGAGACCGAGAAGAGGGGGAAGAGGGTCGCGGCTTCCTTTTCTGGGCCGGTGGAGGCGTGCTCGGGATGGACTCGGCCACGCCAAGAGAGGAGGCCGGGGTGGTTACGGCGCGGCCGTGTCCGCTTCGAACACGAGCAGGAGGAGGAAGATGACTTGTGGGCCCCGCGTGTCAGTCACAGACGGAGAGGGACGGGGCTCTAGCATGCACACGGGCCGGTGGTGCTGCTGGGCTTCGGCCTGGCCGGCTCGGCCCATGCGAAGAAGGAGGAGAGGGGACGGGCCGGCTCGGCCTGCAGAGAAGGGGAGGGAGTTTTCCCTTTTCTAATTTTCTCAATTCATTTTCAAATTTGTTTTGCAAATGGCTTTTCAAACTAAGTTTTGAACCCTTGCAAAATCCAATCAAATATCAGAAAATAAATATGTGCAGCGGCATGTATGCAACATAACATGTTTCTATGCCCTAGGGTTTATTTTAATTCACAAAAAATATTATTATATATATTAAATGCTCAATCAATTGCATAAATAAATCAAATTAAATTCCTATTTCAAAAATTGAAAATTTCCGGGTGTTACAAGCCAGCACCAGCCAGTCATTCAACAGTGTTTTTCTCTCAGAACAATCAGCCAGCCAGCCAGCCGTACCGTATCAGCCAACCGAACAGAGTATAAAGTTTTCATGGTGGTCATCGCAACAAAAAAAAAAGTTTCACGGTGGGAATCCTTATCATACACTTATTTTTGCTCAGAATCAAACAAATGCTGTCCCCAAACAGGGCTTAGCAGTGTCCCCAAATCAAGCCTTAGTTTAGCAACTGGGCCATATCTGAATGTTGACAAAACTTTCTGTTGTCCACCTTAAGTTTGGGCCTGAAGATGACGTCACAGGCCTCCAACTGAATTGTTAGTGGGCCTGTTAAAGCCCCTCTCCCTCGAATTGGCTTTGGAATATGTGTTTTTTTTTTCCGAGCCTCATTTTGTTCCCCGAATTGGTTGGTGAACTTTACATCGAGGACACAGAAAGAACCAAGAAAAATCCACGCTCGTCAAGACGTGCTTGTGAGGCATTTCCTCGAACGGTCCACCAAATCCTTGGGAACGGCCCTCCAAAATCCAAATCACCATCCAGTGCCGAATTTTGAGCCATTTCTCCATGAGTCCATGTGACAGAACATGTATGTACCCATCAAGTCTCACCTTTTTCGTCCTAGAAAAGACATGGCCGGGCGTTGTGTTCTCACAAAATCAACACACACATAAGCGGAGCCCGCCTCTGTTCGCTTCAACTAAACAGCACATATTTTCAGCTCTAGAACAGTATTTCCCCTCACAACAAATTAGCTTCAGCCCAAATCAGCTCAGCTTTTCAGCTGAAGCGAACAGAGCCTATATTGACCGATTACGGTCTACAGCTTGATCTGGCAACCCAATGAACTTGTCAAGAAGGCATGTCAAATCCACTTCGTGTTCACAGGTGAAACAAAGATTCAGCATGTACGTATCTCCATCTTTCTGAACCTGAATCTGAACTCCTTCAGTCCTTCACCTTGGACAAGGACAAGAAGCAGGGCCCCAGAAGAATGGGTCCTGGATATTGCAGGGATACGCCTGCACAACATCTGATAATATGGCCGGCCGGCTTACTTGCCCCTGTCTGACTGTCTGCGTTGAACACGACGGAGGATTCTGAATTGAGTCTCAGGATCAATGGAAAAACTATTGCAAATCAATTTCTTCAACAACAACAACAACAACAAAAAGAACCATTGCAATCAAAGTCTGAACGACGAACAGGTTACCTATGCCTCACGAGTGCTGAGGTAGCTGCGAGGCAACAGTGTCAAGGAGTCGGTAGGAGATGGAATGAGCAAACGGTGTTCAGCTGCTTCGTGACGTGCCATGTAATTAACCGGTGAGGAGGCAGGCTACGTAGACCTCCAGTTTCAACAGGAAACCGTGGGTTAATTTGGAGGATCAAAGCTCGTTAGCAGAGTTGGTGCAGTTGCATGAATCCATCAACTAGCTAGCTAGAAGTTGCATGAATCCATCAACTAATATAATAGTTAGTTGGAAACGCAGGATTTGTCTAGAATACCAATGCTTTTATTTTTGTCTAAAAAACGTGTGGGAGAGGAGCAAGGGAGCGGTCGGAGGACAGAACAGTTTAGTAGAAATTTATATTTGTTATTAGCTAGGTACAAGTAACAATGATATAACCATTGGATGATTGCCTAGCTAATATATTACCTCCATCCCAAAGAAACTTGACGTTTTAGTAATTTTCCTAGTCAAACTATCTTAGATATGCCCAAGTGCCAGCCGTCTTCTTTGCCGACAGCATCCAACGCTGTCTTCTTTGTCAAGTGTCAGCCGTTTGGCACTCGGCAAAGCAGTTACTTTGCCGAGTGTCTACCCTAAGTACTCGGCAAAGTTTTTTAATTTTTTTTTGCACCAATTTTTTTTTGAATCTTCACTACACTAACACAAATAACATGTTCAAATTTGGGACATTTTCATTGCCGTTTGGCATATTTCTTTAGTTTATTTTGTTTTATTGAATTTTTCCAAAAAAATGTTAGTTTGAACTGCAGGTGCGTCAAATAATATTTTTTATTCATTCAAAAAATATTATCCTTATTTGTTAGTATAAATTTAGGCTAAATCCAGTAACTCTCTCGAAATTTTGACGAACGTGCTCACAGGGCAACGTCGTCAACTAGCGTGCGGGTGGCTTTTTAATTATATAAAATGCAAACGAATTCCGAAAATCATGAAACTTGTCTAGATGTAATGATATCACATGCTTGTGCTATGGTAAAAATTTGAAAAAATTCAAGCACGTTGTCACGTACGATGTTCACAAACCAACGCATCTCCACATGTGATATCATGTGATAACCTGTGGAGATGTCTGGGTTTTGGACATCCGACGTTGCAACTTGCTCCAAAAGTTTCCAATTTTTTATCGTAACCTTTACATACGATAACATGGCACCTCGATAGGGACGACCACGGCGGCGGCGGCGGCGGTGGGGACGTCGTCGTCCTGGACATCAAGGACGCCGCGGCGCTCCTGGACCGCCCGCCCACCGCCTCGGGGTCGAGGGGCCTGTCGTCCAAGCGAGGGTAGGTGGCGGGTTGGGGAGTATGAGCTGCTACGGCCGATTGGGTCAGAGGTGTACTCAATATTACTACATTACCTAGCCGCATCATGAAAAGGTCTGTGCTCTGTATAGTTTAGTTTGTGAGACCGCAAGACTACTACAGCCGTGCTGTGTCCGTTAATTTCATGAGTTGTATTTTTTAGATTAAATATCACTTTAATGTTTGTATTTAATATTACAATATTGTTATCTTATCCTGTGTTCCGTATGTTTTAATATAAAAGTTTAGATGTCCCGTAACAACGTACGGATATGCTACCTAGTATATGATATATGTGTGATGTGTTTATTTGTTATGATAGAAAGCAAAATTAAAAAAAACTATTTTTGACCTATTTGTCATATTTGCCGAGTGTCTGTACCCGTGGCACTCGGCAAAGAGTTTTTTTAAAAAAAAATATTTTTTTTCGAGTGCCAAATATCGGGCACTCGTCAAAGGATTTTTTTTAAAAAAAATAAAATATTTTTTTGCAGAGTGCCCCCACGGTCGGCACTCAGCAAAGAGCCCGTCAAAGTTGACGGCCAAATTTTCTTTACCGAGTGCCCGATATTTGGCACTCGGCAAAGAAACCTTTGCCGACAGGTTCTTTGCCGAGTGCACTTTATCAAGTGCGGCAGGTCTTTGCCGAGTGCCTCGAGCACTCGGCAAAGAACCTAAATCCTGTAGTGTCTAGCAGGGGTGTGTGTGGGAGGGGGAGGGGGGGTCGTTGTTGTAGAGAGACAGATTAAAATTTTGCAACGTTTAATTACTTGTTCAATCATGCTTCGATGAGGTAAAACGATATACTACACTAAAAGAGCATGGGATACCATCGGAGGAGTTCATGCAGCCTTAGCCGATGTGCATCAACTGGTGCAAATAAATTAAAGTCTAGGAAAATTATTTTTCTGTTATATAAAAAACTCCGATGCTGCTGTTTTTATTATTATTATTATTATTATTATTATTATTATTATTATTATTATTATTATTATTATTATTATTATTATTATTATTATTATTATTTTGGTCTAGAAAATCTAGCTTTTCTATGTTAGTGCCAACCTACCTATGAGCTGTGACGGCCGTGTGCCTTTGTAGCCGGAGGCTTTGTTTTTGGGGTGTTCTTAGCCGTTCTGCTTAATGGTTATGGTTTGGTTCATGGTGTCTGACCCCTGGTGATTTGCATCGGGGGCCCTTGGGGATATCGGCATTTTATTTTCTGCTTTATCGTTTAATTCTGAACATTGTCAGACCTAATAAAGGTACAGAAAACATTGGACATCGACCACCATTGAAGATTGGATGCTTCTTCCTTGGCAACAGCACGAAGCACTTGGTGTAAACCACCAAACGCTGAGCTGTTACGCCATCGAATGCCACCTCCGCCTTGAACTGAACACCGAACAGGGTAACCCAGCGGGAAAACTTCTCGGCCTTGGCGATCAAGAACTTCGACGACGCATTTGCGCCATCGCCGCCGGCCCAGAGAAACCAGGCTAGGTTTTCACCCAGTTATTGAACGCCCACGGACGCAGCAAGGGACGGACTGACCAACGGCTCCAGCGGCGCCTTCAACAAGGTGCGTAGCACAGAAGTTCCACCGCCGCCGGCCCGGCGTAACACGCCAGGCAAGGATTTCGCCCATATGAAAGATAGAGATGGTCAACTAGAGGGGGAAGGGGGGTGAATAGTCAATTTTCATATTAATTACAAATAATACCCAATTTTAGTTGCGGAAGTTGTGCACCAAGTTAATTTCGATTTCACCCTTTTATTTAAGGTTTCAACTAGTAAGAGCTCTTCCAAACAATTCTAGATTGCAAGTTTAACTAAGCAAGCCAACTTGCTAACGGAGTAAGCACAAGCAAGCTCTTACACAAACTAGTGAGCAACGGTGAACATAAGGCACAAGGTAAACAACACAAGAGATAATATATACAATAAAGTAAACTTGTGTTGTGAGGAGCAAACCACAGAGTAGAGGATGACACACGATGTTTTTACGTGGTTCGGTGACTTGCCGGTCACTTAGTCCATGTTGAAACAAGTTCTAAAATTGCCGCTCCTCTTGTTAGTTCCAAGCCCGCAAGCTTCGGACTACCTCACTAGGTAGGCTCCACGTGAGCACTAAACTTTGAGCCGGCGAATCAACTAGATACTCTTCACGTCTCAATTCCACTAGAGATGCTCTTCGCCTTCCTCCGGCGGGGATGAGCTCAATAGCCTCTTCACAAAGCCAACTCCGGAGCACCGCACAATCTCCCTTGCGTGCTTCACGGGGACACAATCACCAAACCATCTAGGAGCCGGCAAACTCCAAGAGTAACAAGCAACCACGCCGGCACAACGACCACTTAGTGCCACAAGTAATCTCTCTCGCAAGATTCGCACTAGAGAAACACACTCACTCTCCAAAGATTGCCCTTAAGCAAGAAGTATGAGAGGAGGTGCTAGAGAGGTGCTCTCCCAAGAGGTATGCTGTTAGAATGGCCAAGAGAGTGCCCACAAGCCGGGCAACCAACTATATATAGAGAGGCACCTCAAAACTAGCCGTTACTGTGTTTCCACGACGGTCGCGGACAGTCCGCTCCAGAGATCCCGGACTGTCCGCCGTTGTAACTCGTCTAGCTGAACAGAATGTCCACCACCACTGTTTGCGCAAACTTTCTGCCGGCGGGACATTCCGCCCTATAATTTCAGCACTCTGTCCTGAGGGACAGGAACTCTGTTCACGGCACCAGTCAGCCGGCGGACAGTCCGCCATCGGGGCGCGGACTGTCCGCCGTTACTTCCACAGACGGCAGACAGAATGTATTTCATTCTGTGTGGTTTTCCTCAAGAAGCCGGCGGAATGTCCGACCAATGGTCCCGGACTGTCCGCACCTGGCCTAAGAACCCTCTTCTCAAGCGCAACGCCTCCTTTTGTTTCGGTATACCAAACCATATGCCATGGATGGTTCCAAAACACTTCAAAGTTAGTAGCAAGCGCTTCCAAAACCTTTTCAATGTAAGCCAACACCAAGAGACGATCTCCCACAAGAAGATCGTTCAAATCATCACCGGTTAGCTTTTATAAATCTTTTCACAAAGGTTGTCAAACGTTTTTCACCACTCATCACCAAGTCATAACACGATGTTAGAGCTCACAAGTGGCACTAGATAACCATAATGCAAGACATGTTTGCCACTCTTAATAGTACGGCTAGCAATTCTAAATCCGGCTATAATCTTCTCTACACACCTCATAGCCGGTACAATGAAACAACCTATGTTTCATACCTTTGCCTTGCGCAAATCCAAATGCGACAATTTGACGCTAGCAAGGAAGGTGTTCAACATTCTCACCAAGCCATTTCATAATCACCAATGCATTTTTGGCTTGATCTTCATAGTCGATGTGGATTACCCAAATCGTCTCATAGATTTCAAGTCCATCAACCTTAGCTTCACTTGCTCTTCACCGTTGCCTCGGTCCATTGGCACCAAGTCATCACCCAACTTGCCCTTCACACTTGCAACTGGTCCGTCAAGCCAAGTCTTGCTTCGGTCTTCACTTGCTTTCTATGATTGAGTTGAGCAGTCCAACATGCTTATCAATCAATTCAATATCAATCATCCTCCTTCTCTTGTGAACTAAGCCAACTTTCCCTTACACACTCAACTGGAGAAATTAGTCCACAAGCGTTGTCATTAATTACCAAAAATCTAAACAAGGGCCTAGACCTTTCACCATGCCGCCGCCACCACCGTCGACTCTGCGCCCAACCAACATAGAAGACCGCCTTCACCGTGGATCAGATCCAGACCCACAGGGCCCAATCCTGACCCGCCGCCACCGTCGCCAGACGAACGGCACGCCGACCGCCGCCGATGATCCACCACCACACGGAGCAGGATACTGACGGCAGAGGGACAACACCGGCCCAGACCGAGGATGCCAGATCCAGGCCCGCAGGGCCCAAATCCGCCCGTCCGCTGCCACAGCGACTGCACACCGATGACGGAGAAGTCCGCCACTGCCGCACCGCCCTGCGCCTTCCCGGGCTACTGGCTAGCCCGCCGCGGTTGTGGTCGGCGACCTCGCCGAGCCCCACCTAGCCGCGTCATCCAGTGCCGCCACACCACCGGCTGA
This sequence comes from Eremochloa ophiuroides, assembly GCA_038502445.1. Classification (NCBI taxonomy): domain Eukaryota; kingdom Viridiplantae; phylum Streptophyta; class Magnoliopsida; order Poales; family Poaceae; genus Eremochloa; species Eremochloa ophiuroides. The sequence continues at coordinate 101,555,698 of JAHLJS010000003.1, forward strand.
GAGTGCCACGCCGCCGCCATCCTGGCCGGCCGCGCGGCCTTGCCGATGGCCCGCTCCGGCGGCGGCGCGACTGGAGATTGAAGGGGAGGGAGAGGGCGCGGTGGCTAGGGTTGCATGCGACTTATAACATATATATGCAAAGTCAAGGAAAGTGATTGAGGTTAGATTAGTAGATCAGTACGGACTAGTAATCAATTAAGCCCTTGTCAAAACCACCTCACCTAATGCAAGGGCCAACCGGGAAAGAAGACAAACCGTTCTGTCCCAAGATGTTGACAATGCAAGGTGCAAGGAATGCAAAGCATATGACGGGGACCCAGCACGTTTCTGACTTTACACACACGATCGAGACTTGGGCATGCGAAATTAAATAAACCATAGCGAAACCGCACGGCATATGTTTTTGCGCGGTGCATGAACCGTTTGCCAGAAGTACAAATAGTTGACCAAATGGGTTTCCGCGTGATATAAACAGTATGGCGTTTGGATGAGCACACAGATTTTCTCATCAGGGGAACGTATCACCTAACCAAAATGCTAGCTTCCCCTTGATCACAAGTTATGCTCAGTACCATGGGAAAGTTGTGTTGTGTGCAATGCCACAGAATATTTGTGTTTTGTATGGAAATGAAAGTTTTCCGTGTGCAAAATATGGGTGTGCTTGCTAATGCCAAGAGGCCTCTAGTCGAGTTGGTTAGAAGAACACAGTGGCACTCCTCAGGTCCTGGTTCGACTCCCCGTGGGAGCGAATTTAAATAGGTCTGACACTAAAAAATACAAAAAAAAAAAAGGCTAGGGTTTCCCTTGCTGGCTTCGATAAAAAAAATAATGCCAAGGCAGCTTTATTTCTCCGCATCTCTTTAAGGGCCTGTTTGGTTGAAGATCTGGACAACGTCTTGTCTATTAATATGCATTGATGTGTTTGGTTGAAAGCCTATGCCTGAGAAAGCTAGTAAAAGAAATAATATGCGTTTTCTTTCTAACAAAGACGCAATGTATGATTACAACAGTTTACGCCAGGCAAGTGGAATCCAAAGCCTGTGGGTGCCAACCCAATAGACTTGTGGCACCAAATAGACTTCAGGCAGAGTATAGGATTCACAGCCAGGTAAATTAACTCTAGGTCTTCTCATCCAAACACCCTCTAAATGTTGGAAATCCAATTCTCACGAGTGATGCCTGGACTAGCTTGGCAACTTGAGCGTCTCCACAAACAAGCCCTATCTATATGCTTAGTGCCAAAGAATGATGAAAGATCTTGACCGAATTCTCCTTCTGATTATAAGCGGTTTGTTTAAGTTTAGTGCCCGGAAAAGGTCGAATTGCACTAATATAATATATATAAGCATCATAACCCATCTCAATCGAACAATAAGTGTGATGTGTGGGCAAACCATTCATCCACCCGGCAACTCTTGGTGCTTGCATGATATACGGCGGATCACTCATCACCGTGTCTACTGACTACTGGTAATCCACCCACTGCTTTGAGAACCGCACACCACGGATGCACACACGCAGAGCCGTCCATCAGGATAGACGGCTGCTGATGTGATCCAACCCATACCATCCACACCCCCCTCCCCCCCCCCCCCCCCCCCCCCCCCAAAAAAAAAAAAAGAGTCAACTGTTCTCCTTATTGGTCTCGTCTTCTCTACCTCTACGCTCCCAGCGTACGCAACGCGAGAGGGACACGTCACTAGATTAATTCCCAATGCCAAGTCCCAAGACAACGAAACAGCTGGCCACCCATATAGCGCCATGCATCACCTAAACCCTCACCTCTCACCCAATTGGCTATTGCTCATGGAGTCATCGTATATTATCATCATTATTATTTTTAATAAATGGGCACGCTCATGTACATGCATACAGTTCTGTTCGGTTGTCTAAAAAGAAACGCTGATTTCGGCTGATGCTGATTTATTCTATATTAAAAAAAGCTAAAATCTGGACAAGTGAACAGGGCAATACGTGCCACTATAAATAAACACATGTAGGTAAATATATATTCTAGTACAAGCAACTCAGATCATAAAGGTTGTAAAGTCATGACGACGGACACCATGTCATAAAATAGATATTTCATCTAACGCTAATTAAAAGAGTAATTATTTGGAAATAACATTTATGCCAACTTGAGGACTCAGAAATCGATGTGTTGTGACTAGACTTTTCTAGTAGATTGTTTCAAACTTTGATATTACATAGATGACATCCAACACCAAAACTAAGAGTAGCGCATCAACCTACGAAGTAGGCGACTCCGAGACTTTTGCGTATTCGAGAGAAAAACGAAATCAATGAGCTCCACCAATCAGTAATTACTCTGACTAAACATTTGATGCAACCCGCCTGAGAGATTGCTTGTTGACTGCCCATGTATCATCATCAATCCATGCATGTTTGTTGAAGTATACGCATACTATACCAACATGTGTGGATTAAGAGATATATGGACACAGCTTTCTGTCCACATTCGTCCGGTGTCGTAATGTGAAGGCAGGAAGCAACGCGAGATACTCATCTGTCCCTTCCAAAGACCGGGTCTACACGCCGGCGATTTTCTTTTTGTCCACTTGTATTAGGATTCCAATAGGCATATATATACGGTCTTCGAGAGTCGCAAACGTGTATGCAAACCATGTACGCATCTCACTATATACGACTTGACTTTCCTGCAATGCATTTGCATTGTGTGCAACAAGTGAGATGTGCACCCTGTTCGGCTGGCTGGTCCAGCCAGCCATTCAGCAGTGTTTTTCTCTCAAAGCAATCAGCTAACCAGTCGTACCGTACCAACCAGCCGAACAGAGTGGTGAACTTCACGATGCTGACAGTAATAAGTGAAGAATGAACTCAAATGGTTCGGTAACCAAATGATTGTTAGTTTCTTTCTCATCACAGTCAGAGGAGGCTTCTTCATTCGTTCGTAGACAGATGAGACGACAAGCGCACGAGGTATCGCGGCCTGGATGAATCCAAAGCACTGCTGCAGAAGTTGTGGCAGCGAAATTCTGTAAACCTACTAGTACCTGGAAGTCGTCGCTGCCGTGAACAAGAAAGGAATAATAATAGCAACTCTGTAGAAATGGTATGAATACACACACAAAAGTAGTATCAAGAACAAGACCAGTCTTATTCTTATATATGTACACCCTTTTTTCCTTCCCTTTTTGCGAGGCAGTCTAGCACTGTAGCACATGTGTTTTGCATGCATGGCTCTTGCAGTGAAAGAAAAAAAAACATCTTTATGTTTTATGATTCTGTAATAAGTCGTTGCCCATGGTTTAATTATCTAGCACTTTTGCCGGTGATGCATGTTCAGTCTCAAGCGTCAACAGATCCGTCGGGTTCATCGCAGGAATTATCAATCACAGCCAAAACCACATGCAGTGATTAGCAATCCTACAAGCCCGAGTACGTCCTAAAATTCTAGGGATACAGTATAGATACTAGAATACTTTGAACTGGCAAGGAAAAAAAAACGATAAAAGTCTATGCACATCTCACGGCGGCCTGGCTTGCTTGCCCATCTGACCATGTCCTGTCCCACGTTAGCTCCCAATTTTCTTTGTCATCATCTATCAACCGTAGCACATAGTATATGCATAGGTCATCTTCCTAGAGTCATATATACTCACTTCGTACCGAATGCATTTCTAGAACACTGCTAGGTCAAATTTGATAGATTTATATACAAATACTAATAACTGATTCATACATATTAAATCTAAATTTCATAAATTTAATTAAACTTGAGATAGTCTGAGTATAAGCGGACATAAAATGCTGCTGCTGCTGCATAGATTACACTACGCCGTAGGGCCAAGGCAAAACATAGATGCTTTTCTTTCGCACAGACGTACACATCACCCGACGCTGGCTTCAACGGACCACCAAAAGTAAACGGCCCGGCCGGGCACAGCTGTGGCCACCCACCCCGGCCGCGCCATTATCCTGATGACCTCCTCCATCCACTTGCTCCTCAATCAGCCACAGACTGCGCACACATTGACCACGACGTTAATGATAGCCTTTCTAAGATTATTATCGATTATATTATATATACGTGCGATGCGAGATGAGGCTGGAAGACAATTATCAAGATAAGTGTGTAGTGCTCTTCGATGCACCTGCCACTTACTCCAGAAGTGCCCTTGGAAACGCGAATCTCCGGCGCCTGATCGGCTGTTGCTTTCGCCTTTTTCCAGTTCTGCAAAACCGTCCCGGAAAAAGGGTTTACAACTATCAGGAGGACACTGCAATGAACATGCAAAGAAATTCAGCAGTGTCATTTTGTTAAAGACAAAAACTCTGAATTTTAACTGCCCTAGCCCCTAGGTTAAGAGGTTTCCACGGTCAAGTGATTTCTTCTCAAGGTTTACATGTTAGCTGTAGCCATGTAGGAGTAATATAGTAAGCAGCAGAAACTTCAATTTGACATTAGGTTGGTGACGAAAAAAACATGGTTTGGTTTCTTATCAGTTAAGACTTAAAAGTTGTGTAATTGATTCTGAAGATGTGCATGAACATATGCAACAATAAATTATCTCAGCGTGGTGCCATATTCAATACCACCCTGGGCTCCAAAAAATTTATTCTGTGGCAACTTCCAAAGTTTGATGACGACCTAGAGATGGATAACAACTAAGGCTTCGTACAGGGAAGTTGGACTTTTGCACGTAGAGTTGTAGCGACCCAAGCAAAACGTCAAACATGTGAACAGGGCAAGAAAAGTATTTCCGATTTTTTTTTTTTCCTTTCCTCTTTCTCTGTCTCTCTCTCTCTCTTTGGAGTCTGTATTGAAGAAAAAAAAAAAGAAACTGTTGGTGTCAAACGTGTAAGCAACTGACTTGGATGGTTCTGCAACATATACCTTTGCCATTCTTCCTCGGGGAACAAGATGAGGAAAGTTCAACACCACCAGAAAGAGCAAACAGCTTCTTCTTCTTCTTCTTCTTCTTTCCCCATGCTGCCGTAGAGTCAGAGCCCAAAACCCAAATTGAGCTTCTCTGCAAGCGGCAGGACGTTTCATGAGAGAATCATGCAGCCACTGAATTTGCCATGCTGCAGCAGTAGCACCTCCAAATTACCCATGCCTTCCTTTGGTATTGCCTTGGTCTTCCTCCTCTCCTATGCATCCCTCGCCGTCTCCTGTACAGAGCAAGACAGGAGCTCACTCATCGACTTCCGAGATGATCTCTCGCCGGACGGCAATGGTGGCCTCAACATGTCGTGGGCCAACAGCACAGACTGCTGCCAATGGGAAGGAATAACCTGCATCAACGGCGTGGTCACGGAAGTCTTGCTGCCTTCTAAAGGCCTCAAAGGGAGGATCCCACCATCTCTCAGCAATCTCACAGGGCTGCTGCAACTCAACCTATCAAGCAATTCACTCTATGGAAATCTGCCAGCAGAACTGGCGTTCTCCAGCAGCATCATCATCCTGGATGTCAGCTTCAACCAGCTATCTGGTCCTTTGCAAGGGCGTCAATCCTCAATTCCTGCCCTTCCTCTCAAGGTACTGAATATCTCAAGTAACTTCTTTACAGGACAGTTACCATTCACAACACTGCAAGTGATGAACAATCTTGTCGCTCTTAATGCAAGCAACAACAGTTTTACCGGGCCATTGCCATCTTCTATTTGCATCCATGCACCATCACTTGCCACGCTTGACCTTTGCTTAAATGACTTCAGTGGCACTATTTCAACAGAGTTTGGCAATTGCTCCAAGTTGACAGTACTCAGGGCTGGCCACAACAACCTTACTGGAGGTCTACCCCATGAACTGTTCAATGCTACCTCATTGGAGCATCTCTCTTTTCCATCCAATAATTTGCAAGGGGCACTTGACGGTTCCAGCCTAGTCAAACTCAGTAGTCTGATTTTCCTTGACCTTGGATCAAATGGGCTCGAAGGAGAGATGCCAGATTCTATTGGGCAGTTGGGAAGATTGGAGGAGCTCCACTTAGACAACAACCTGATGACCGGAGAGCTGCCATCGGCCCTAAGTAACTGCAGAAGTCTCCAGTATATCACCCTCAGAAATAATAGTTTTATGGGAGATCTTAGCAGAGTTAACTTCACCCAGATGGATCTGAGGACTGCAGATTTTTCACTGAACAAATTCAATGGAACAATTCCTGAGAGCATATATGCATGCAGCAATCTAATTGCTTTACGGTTGGCTTACAACAATTTTAGTGGCCAGTTCTCACCAAGAATAGCCAATCTTAAGTTCCTTTCCTTCCTTTCAGTTACCAATAACTCAATTACAAATATCACAGATGCACTTCAGAATCTCAACAGATGCAAGAACCTTACCTCCCTGCTAATTGGAACCAACTTCAAAGGTGAAACCATACCGCAGGATGCAGCAACTGATGGTTTTGAGAATCTTCGGGTCCTAACCATAGACGCATGCCCATTGATTGGGGAAATCCCTCTTTGGTTATCAAAACTCACAAAATTGGAGATATTAGATCTATCAAACAATCACCTTACTGGGACAGTACCATCCTGGATTAACAGGCTGGAACTCCTCTTCTTTCTGGACATATCAAGCAACAGGCTTACAGGGGATATCCCACCTGAATTGATGGAGATGCCAATGCTACAATCTGAGAAGAATGCTGCCAAGTTGGACCCGAAGTTCCTTGAGTTACCTGTATTTTGGACACAATCACGTCAATACCGTTTGATCAATGCTTTCCCCAATGTATTGAATCTATGCAACAATAACTTGACAGGCATAATTCCCCAAGGGATTGGTCAGTTGAAAGTGCTCAATGTCCTGAACTTTAGCTCCAACAGCTTATCTGGAGAAATACCGCAACAAATTTGCGACCTCACAAACCTGCAGACGCTAGACTTATCAAATAACCAGCTCACAGGTGAACTCCCATCCGCATTGAGTAATCTTCACTTCCTTTCTTGGTTCAATGTGTCTAACAACGACCTAGAAGGGCCAGTTCCAAGTGGAGGACAGTTTAATACCTTCACAAATTCTAGCTACATTGGAAATTCCAAGCTATGTGGTCCTATGCTCAGTTTCCATTGTGGCTCGGTAGAAGAACCACCAGCCTCAATGGAAAGGAGCCACAAGAAGACCATCTTTGCGCTTGCCTTAGGTGTGTTCTTTGGAGGGCTTGCCATACTTTTCTTGGTGGGACGTCTTATTCTGTTCATCAGAAGCACAAAATCTGCTGACAGAAACAAGAGCAGCAACAACAGGGACATTGAAGCAACTTCATTCAACTCTGTTTCAGAGCACCTGCGTGATATGATGAAGGGAAGCATTTTGGTGATGGTACCTCGAGAAAAGGGAGAATCAAACAATATCACATTCAATGATATCTTGAAGGCCACAAATAATTTTGATCAGCAGAACATTATTGGTTGTGGAGGTAATGGTCTAGTCTATAAGGCTGAGCTACCTTGTGGATCCAAGCTTGCGATCAAGAAACTCAATGGAGAAATGTGTCTGATGGAAAGAGAATTCACAGCAGAGGTTGAAGCACTCTCTATGGCACAACATGAGAATCTTGTGCCACTGTGGGGTTATTGTATCCAGGGAAACACGAGGCTCCTCATATATTCTTTCATGGAGAATGGGAGTCTTGATGATTGGCTTCACAACAAGGACAATGCCAACTCATTTCTTGATTGGCCAACAAGGCTCAAGATTGCACAAGGAGCAGGTCGGGGCCTTTCTTATATCCACAACACCTGCAACCCAAACATTATTCATCGTGACGTCAAGTCCAGCAACATCTTGCTTGACAGAGAATTCAATGCTTATGTTGCTGATTTTGGCCTTGCAAGATTGATCCTTCCTTACAACACACATGTCTCGACAGAGCTGGTAGGCACTCTGGGTTACATTCCTCCCGAGTATGGACAGGCTTGGGTGGCCACGCTGAGAGGTGATATATATAGTTTTGGAGTGGTCTTGCTTGAGCTGCTCACAGGGAAGAGGCCCGTCCAGGTTCTGACCAAGTCGAAGGAACTTGTCCAATGGGTAAGAGAGATGAGGTCCCAGGGAAAGGATATTGAGGTCTTGGATCCTGCTCTGAGAGGAAGAGGACATGACGAGCAAATGCTCAATGTGCTTGAAGTAGCCTGTAAGTGCATCAACCACAATCCTGGCTTGAGGCCAACAATCCAAGAGGTGGTGTACTGCCTGGAAACCGTAGTTGAGCCCCTGCAGGTGCAGATGCAGATGCAGGTGTAGTTAAAGAACATATTGTAGGTGGTGATATTATGCTCCACCAGACTAGGTGTAACTTCAGTAGAAGGAAGAGTTTCTAACAAAGAGCGCAGTAGTGTACCTTTCTGAAAGAAAAGTCTCACTGTCATGAGGCACTGCATACATTTTTCCTTATCCCTTCCGTGGAAATATTGCATCTCCGGGTTCAAACGATTGAACATGTAAAGTGCATAAAAGAGCATTGGGCTCTTGTTTAGTATGCCTACGTCTGTACCCTAGCGAAGTTGTACAGTTATGTATGTAAATCTGTGAAAAGAAAAGGCTCACAGCTATGAGCTTGTGTATACAATTTTGCCTCTTCTTATCTGAAATCTATAGCACTCAAGTTTAATTGCAGGAACAGTGAAAGCACTTTGAAAGCATATTGAGATATCAATTAATTCACTAACATTTCTGGAACTGTGAAACGTGTACAAATAGCCGTACTAAAAAAGATGGATAGGCGGATAGCATAACTGAGACTTTGCTGTTTAAAATAAAAAAATAAAAAAAATAATAAAAAAAAAACCTGGGAAGGGGACAAGATATGGATTACTCCTACATTGTTCAAAATTAGCTTACTGTTATTGCTGGGAGGGAGCAATTTATGAACCAGTGGTGTTCAGATTCAACCAAGGAGCATAATCAGTATTTAAAGTCTCAGTTTGGTTCCCTCCCTCCCTATAACAATATGCTGTCTAAGCCTCTCAAGTTCCAACAGTCCTAGAGCACCTACAGGCTACAGCAGCACAATGGCGGAAGCAAGACCACAAGCAATGCACACTTTTCCACAGAGCACACCATCCTAACAGCCCGACAATTTTCACATGCAGAATGCTAACACCAACAAGCCCTAGGGAAAAAAAAAAAAAAGCAGCACAGCATGACAGCACCAACCTCTAACACAAATGTCAGGGCCTCAGGGGCATCAGATGACGGTCGCGGTTGCCGCCTGCCGCCTGCCATTGGTCTCCCTCGCCCAGCCAGGAAGACGCTCTAATCCATGCGAAACGGGAGGGGCCGCTCCGTCACGGCCAGTGGCTGTGCCGGCAGGGGAGGCCGCCGCCGCCGTTGAAGAAGACTAGGAACTCGGTCTCCCTTTCTCTTCTCCGTGGGCCGTGTGGCATTCACGGATCCATCTTACCGGTAGGTGGGCCTTTTCTGGGCTAACATTTTCCATTCTTACCGGCCCGGTTCGCCCCGAAGCGGACGCCGCCGACGGCAGGCGCGCAACCCCGCTGCTACAGTGCTACGCCTTCCCTTCCCGCCATCCAAGCGGGAAGCGGCGAGTCAGCAGCGACTCCCGCCGCGCCGCCGCCGCCACATCACGTCACGCCCGTCCTCCCATCCGCCCGTACGCAGCAAGGTGAGTGAGTTTCTACTTCCTTTCCTCCCTACTTCATCCCTAATCCGGCCGCAGCGATCTCCAATCCGCTCCCCCCTCTCCCTTTTGCCCTAACGCAGTGGAAATGGCGGCGCCGGTGCCGGAGTGGGCTACCAAGGAGCCCTGCCTCATGGGAATCGACGAGGCCGGCCGTGGCCCTGTCCTTGGTAAACATCCTCTCTCTTCTGACCGGTTATTAATACGCAATGCTGCTTCAAACTTGTTTTGGTTTTATTACTGTACAAATCTTCAGTAGGCCAAAAGTGAAATAGGATGAAAACTCATGGAAATGTGGAATGTTGCTTGAAATTCAAGTTGTTTTTCAACACATTCCCCAGCAAAATGTCAGGAGCAGGACGCTGATTTGCAGGTTTTGATGTAACTGCTCGTGCAGGTCCAATGGTGTATGGATGTATGTACTGCGCGCGCTCTTACAATAACACTCTTGCCACTCTCAAATTCGCAGGTCTTCTTCGCTCACATCTTCTTGATCTGCTTGTTGAAGTTGATTTACATGATTGCTGTGCTATTCCCAATTCAGAGCTCAATATTCTCAGAGTCGTTTTAGTTCTACGGAGTACAGACATGTATATGTGATTTAGTTTCAATTGTATACCGAATTATTTGTGACCGAGCCTGTGTCAGAGATAAAACGGGTAGCTCGAAGTTACATCACATAATCTTTCATAAGTTAATTTGCAACCTTGTTCAGTTTGTGGTCATTCATTAAGAAGATGCTGGCATTAGTTAAGCACTTCGATTGATTTGGCATGATAGAAGCTAACATATCTTTTAAATACCTGATGCTTATGTTTATGAACTTTTGAAATTGTGGATGACAAACATGGGTAGGAAGTAGGAACATTGAACTAGTTATTCGTGGTACATCATGATTTTTCAGACAAAAGGCAGGAGCTTGGTGCAAGCAGATTAGCTGCTGCTAATTGCTATGCTCATCTTGTTTCCCTTGTCTGCCAAATATTCTCCTCTCTACTCCCTTTCAATCAACTCATGAGTTGCAGGTGCTTCCATGTACATTAATCTTGTAGCAAACTACCAAACCCTTCCTTTTCAGTTTTCCTTAAGCCCGTCAGCTTCTGACATTAGATTTGATTGTTGACACATCTCCTTTTTATGTGTGGCATTTGCATGAATTCAATCTTTGGAGTGGTAAATCTTGAATCTGTCTGGGTAGTTATTATGCTTACTATCCATACATTGCACAGGGCACGAAAGAGTTCAAGAGTAATTTTGCTGCTAACACATTGACAATTAGTATAGCTTATTGATCTCTTTTCAAACAGACTCAAAGACCTTGAAGGAGGAACAAAGAGAGGAGCTATTTGAAAGTTTAAAGGTCAATAGTTCTATTGGGTGGGAAGTGGATGTCATATGCCCAAAGGATCTATCTGCTAAAATGTTGAAAAGGTATGTCTAGCCTATGTACTTATTAGACTGCAAACTTGCGTTGTTATCTTCATCAATGGTGTGTTTGGTTTGGAGAGTCACCCCATGCTTCATGAGGTGATGCATCATGAGTTGATCCCATGAATTTTGGTGGAATCAACTCGTTCCTCATGCTTATACTAATTACTAGCTTTGGGAGAATGAGGTGGTGCTAGATCGACTCACTCCATTCAACAAACCAAACTAAAAAAAGTGAGGAGTGAGAAGAAGATGGACCACCTCATTCCCCAAACCATACACACCCTAATAGTCTCATTGTTTCAGGTCAAAAGTTAATCTGAATGAAATATCACATAACTCTGCCATGGGCCTTGTTAGAAAGGTGCTAGACATGGGAGTTCTACTAGCAGAAGTAAGAACATATTTTCTTGTGTTCAAAATTGCTTTTTTTTATGCAGGCACGTGGTTATCCTTGTAAGATTATTATTCACTGCATTTTTTATTATATTCCTCCTTGAAAAGGTATACATAGATACAGTGGGAGATCCTGAAAAGTATAGGATTAAGTTGACAGAAAAGTTTCCAGGAATCAAATTTGTGGTTGCCAAAAAGGCTGATAGCCTCTACCCTGTTGTTAGTGGAGCAAGTATAGTTGCAAAGGTAATCTCTTGAATCAAATTTCCTTGTGTAGGTACTTTCTGATAGGCTTGCATCGCTGTAAAGTTGTGATGCGCAATTGCAGGTCACTAGGGACAGAGCCTTGCGAAACTGGGTGTTTGATGAAACAGCTCTGAATATGCACATGAAAACTGGATCAGGATACCCAGGAGGTAACTGATTCCTCATTGTAAATGAAACTCTAATCATATGACTGTCTCCTTAAAAGAACATCCAAAATTAATTTTGCAGACCCTGATACTAAGCAATGGTTAGAAGACCACAAGCACCCCGTGTTTGGCTTCCCAACTTTAGTTCGTTTTAGTTGGGGAACTTGCACGCCCTTCTTCAAGGATGCAGTGGAGGTTACATGGTGTGTTCAAATTTTGTGCATCGGTGCTTTCTATTCTTGAACTACTTTCATCACTGTGTTTTGTGAACTGCAAAACATTGGCTCTGATTCCTGGTATGGTTTTTGCCACATGGTACATGATACAAAGGGAGTCTGATGAAGTTGACGAAGATGGGACTGGCAATGGAAGCACCAAGCGACAAGTGAAGCTCTCAAGCCTAGGCTTTACTGGTTTCAAAAGGAAGACTGAGGAGATCGAGTCAAGTGGAAAAGGCCGCTGCAAATTCTTCCAGGCTCGCAGACTCGAGTTGGTCAGGAAGTTCCAGTGATGTGTGCTAATTTGGTAGTACTAGTGTTTGTTGTAGAAACTAGAGCGTACGGTCTTTGAGCCTGATTTGATATCTGATTTGAATCTGGTAGAAAATGTTTGTTGAGATTGGAATGGGAGATGATGGTTTTTCCCCATCGGTACCTCTTCCTCTGCAGATGTAGAGATATTTGCATCTTCACATTCAGTAGCATCCAAGAATCCAACAGATCCTCTCATCCTCGTCAGCACCTGTTGCATTGTTGGTATAATAATGAATATAAGCTGGATGAACCAGCAGATGTTCTTCTTGTATGCCTGCTTCGGGGCATGCCTTTCGCCCTCGGTTTTTAAAATTGCCTGCTGCCCGCTCGCTTCCCACTTCCCAGTTCACGCATGATCTCATCTTGCGCCTGTGTACGTGAGTAGATAGAGATCTGTGTCCAGTGATCCAATCATACGCTGCATAAAACAATTTCAGATCAGACGCCTCATCTCACTAGGTACGTCGTACGCCGGCCCAACCAAGCAACATGCCTATCCGTTTCCTGATGAAAGTTGAAGCTTGTAGCAGTACTATCCACCTTTACAGAACAATTCCATGTAACAATTGAGCTTCAGCAGACACGTGTGCCAGTTAACTTTTATTACTAACAGCCAGCTAATTACATATTAACCAGGCGGAGTAATTTACTGGCAGTAAACCTGCCGGCGCCGTACGTCGTTAGGGGCCGTGCACCAAAAAGGTTTGCCCGTGTCCGTGCCCGTACTCGGTCGAGAAAGCGAGAGGTGTCGAAGCTAGCTGCTTGGCGCGTGCTCGCCGGACGGGGGAGGCACGTGGAGCCGGCGGTGGCCGCACGCCGCCGTACCGATCGGTGCGCCGGGGAAAAGGAGCTTCACTTTCCAGCCATGAGCCATGGTTGTCTCTGGCTGATTCCCCCGGCTTTTTTTTCCTTTTTTCCCTTTTTTTTAATCAAGGCGTACATGCACGGCGCCTTCCACGCTGGCCAACAATTGTGCCTGTGTGGTGGTCGCTTGACTAATGACCATCTCTAGTCTCTTCTCTGCGCCTTTTTGGCGCCATGTCTTTATGCAATAATCTCTGCTAACTTGCTGGTGCAGATGCTCCCATGTCCCGTCGTCGTAGTCGAGCCGCGGTCGTCTTGTTATTACAATGTTAAATATACCAGGAGCTGTGAAAACACAGTTGGTATCGTCTGAAGAAACTGCTCTGGAAACTCAAGAGGACGTTTTTGCTGCAGCCTCCCGTGCAGATAAAAAAAAGTCCGTTCGCTGTTACGAGGTCATCACGCAACCTGATGATTGGTTAAAAAAACTACCGGCCATCCATCTTTGTGTAAACCATCGACGGTGCTACCTGCCACTGGGCCACTGACATCCTGCAGGCTCCCAGGATCCATTCCTGTCAACGCCGATCCCAATGCGAATAATGGACGGCGACACTGCCAGATCGATCGTCACCTCAGGGTACGTACGCCTGCACTGCACTGAACTTGCAGAGCTCCTCTTCATTTTTAACTGCCGATCTTTCGAAAAGAAATTTTTAACTGCCGCCGATCAACTTGCACCCGACGAATACGGGCGCTGCAGTTAGCCTCCACCACTCCAGCAGTTTTTCTTTTGCTTGCCGGAGGATCCTGTGCACTGCAGTCTGCAGATTGTCGAGCTTCTTGTTTATTCAGGCTTACTACTGCTAGCGCTAGTCAAGACTACTACCAGTTACTACACCATCTCTGACTTCACAGTTTCTTCTTCTTCTTCTTCTCTGGTCCCTGCCTGCGTAATTAGGCCGATTTCCATCTCATCCAAGGCTCACAAATCTGAATCCTGACAGTGGGAATGCAGACTTCCTAAATATACTCTTTGGCTTCAGTTTTTTGTCGCTGCTGACTTGCAAAAGCACGTAGTACGTATGAACATGAGACCATCTCCGCCATTATACACATTCATTCATTCACAAAACCATGCAATTCAAATGCGTGCAGTGGGGAACAAAACTAGGTGCCCGGTGAGAGTGAAACGAAACACCATTATTCCACGATCCCGCGCGGCGCGCATCATCACGTGATCCGCCGCCCACCCAGGAACATGGCGAGCAGTTAAAAAACTGGCGGATTAGTCCTTGACACCAACTAACCACGGTCTTATACTCACGTAGGCCAGTGTCAGTCAAAGATGCAGCACATGATGCCCAATTGGAACGATACAGAAAACTACTACAAGGAGCACAAGCACATGAATTTCCACGGCGCTTCTCTGCCTGGGCAGGCAGGCTAGTGGCCATTGATATGTCTCGGTCACTCACTGTGTATAACGGATTCGGGTAGCACATATGACTGACGAAGCATCGGAACCCGTTCTGTTTATTTGTATTTCGTAAATTGGTGTGTGTGAGGGAAAAAAAACTTTTCTGTCATGTATATGTATCATACACAATGTGCACTGTTCCACACTTCGAAATTTCATTAAAGCGGTTTTGTGTAGGCGATAATTTGATGAATGAACTGTGGAATCTTGTCCAGAACACGGTAACCATGGTATGTAATAAACTAATAAACGAATAATTGAGTACGTAAAAAAGAAGAAGAAGAAGAAGAAGAAGAAGAAGAAGAAGAAGAAGAAGAAGAAGAAGAAGAAGAAGAAGAAGAAGAGATTCTGTGGACAAGCAGAGAATTGAAAAGAAAACAAGACCCGACCCGCTTAACAGACGGCGCCGCTTGCTAACTACTACTGCAACATGCTATTGGTATGGCACAGTAGTGCTTATAGTATCTGACACTGAATAAACTCCCACAGTCTCTCCTCGATCCTTGCTCTAATCCACACCCCGTCCACTACCTGCCCTCGCAGGCTGCCCCAGGCAGAAGAACACACCAGAAGCGCAGATGATGATGATGATGATGGGCTCTTGCAGCAGGACCGGCAGGGTCGTTTGTCCAGTGCTGCTGCTAATGGTCCTGCTGCTACTGCTGAGCCCGTGTTCAGCTGAGCTGAAGGCTGAAGCACCGGTACGAGTACGGCCGGCCCGGCGGCTGCTGGTGTCGCGGCCGTCCACGAGCCGGCAGAAGGCTGAGCAGCAGCAGCAGCAGCAAATGCGGGTCGGCGGCGGGAGCACGCCCTTCAAGCAGGCCGCCGCGAGCTTCGGCCGGACGATACCCAGGTCCGGCAGGAATCCCATTCAGAACAGATGACAGAGGTACGTACGGTATCAGATTCACGTCCACACACACCATTCGTTTAGCTTCTCTGGCTACTTGTAGCAATATAAACCAAAGCCAGTTTCTGAATCTCTGCATGGCGTTTCATGTTTCAGGGGACGGTCGGTCCTAACTCCTAGTGCGTCCTACATGATGACGACGTACGTCTACGGGCCTCGGCATCTTGTCTGGAAGAGCACTCGATCGAGGAGCGAGCTCATCAGGAACCAACACGATCGATCGGGCTTCGGATCTTTGCGTTGCGTCTGCTCGTGTGTATACGATGCAATGCAAAGTAAAACCACCCAGGAAGAAGAGACGGCAGCGTCACCGCCACACCAACCTGAGACCGAAGCAAATGCGCGAATCCCTGGCGGACGCTTCGGCACAGGCAACCGTGAGGGAGGGAGCGGCGGCGGCGGCGGTTTCCGGCGACCGGCAGGCAGAGAAGGGAATGGAGAGGCCGACGAAACCGACTTGCACGAACTGGGCCGAACGGGGCCGTCTGGGAAGAAAAAGCGGCCTTGATGTTCATTATGCGAATACGATATCTCAGGCGAATACGATGAGAATGAATGAATAATGTAATAGCTAGATTGTTCACCATCTGTAATTGGAACGACATGCATGAACAATGGGTTCCTTTCTTCTTCCTCCGATCCTCTGAGCATGAACCGTACTACAGTTTCCGCGACCGTTCGTATGCATTGCATATACTTATGTTGAACCTCTATGAGAGATCGACTGCAGTTTGTTCATCGATCCAGTGATGATCCAAGCATCATTTGCTGCCTAATTAAACGGATCTTCAGACCTTTGGAGACAATTCGCTTAACAATTCATCAGACACCTAACGAAGACCTTCCTTCCGGATCCCTATCCATTCCGATCGAGAGAAGGAAAAGGGTGTAGGGTAAATTAAACTCCCTTTTCAGCTCCCAATCCCAGCCGTACATTTCCTAGCAGTCCAGCTCCAGCACAAGATCGACAGGCAGGCAGACCCCGGTGGCCGGCGGTGGTGCCGTACACCATTAGGGACTCCGGCCAATCCTTGACTGTTTACGCGGCTGGCCGTCGCTCTCTCCCGTAGTCCCGAGCAAAAAGCTCAGCCGGCCGGCGTCTGCGTGAAGCTAGTAGACCGGAAAAGGAGCTCCACGTTGCAGCCATGTCCCGGACTGTGTTTTATCGTCAGGCGTGCACGCACGGCGCCTTTCAAGCGCTGCGCGGCAACTTCTGCTCGCTTCACTTGAGCCGGCCCCGGATGGATCGCCACGACACCACACTCAAATCTCTTCGGCTGATCTTCGCATGCATCCAGACAGCATTCGTTTTGCCGCGTTTAGTAATTATAACAGGATTAATACAAACTGCCCTCTCTGTCCCTGCAGCTGCAGTATGCAAAACCATAGACTGACAGACTGTAAAGTGAAGTGGTTTCTGACTTTCAGATTGTCCGAGATGCTGAAAGACCGAATGTTCTTCCTGCAGTACAACCACCGCGCCATCTTGTAGGCACGTAAAAAACAAGAAGGAAAAAAAAAACTTTACCGACCATCAAAAAGGTACTGTAACTAAAGCGCGTCCATCGAAAGCGGCTGCTACCACCACCCATATTCGTCCTTCCTAGGATCCATTCCCCTGCCACCGCGACGCCGATCCCTATGCGAGTGCAGTAGTGGCTGCACGACGGACACTGGCACTGGCAGGCTGTCACTGGACCTGCTGGTTCTTGCTGAGCTCCTCCTCAGTCAGTCAGTGTTGAATCAGACAGGATGGCAGTGGAAAATCTTTGCTTTTTACGGCTTTACCTGCTGTAATCAACTTATTTGCAGGCAAAGGAAGATAACATCCACCAGTCCTGCTGCCTGCGTGTTCGTTGGCGTGGCCGGAGGATCCTTCAGAAACAAAACAGATCGTCCCGCTCCTTGTTTATTCAGCCGGCACGTTGCTCTGCGGTAGTCTCAAGTAGTCAATTGTCTGAACTCAAGGCTACCACCACTTCCTCAACCTTAGGTTTTTTTTTTTTCCCTCGAGTTCAGAACGGTCCCTGCTAGAATTATATGACCAAAGTTCCAGAAATCTGGATCGTGACTGCCGGTGCCTTCTGATTCTTATCTTATCTCAGCATCTCACGACCAACGAGAAAATACGACGGTTAACCAACGACCGGACAGCGGAACGCACCATGTCGGTAGTTTTCTACTGCTACTTAGATAGAAGAAGAAACCTCGACAGGTGAAATCAACACATAGATAGTAGATTAGAATACAAATCAAGGGGAAGAAACTTAATTCGACGGGTAAAAGCAAGTGAACGCAACAGCAACCAGCTAGCATATTGTTTTCCGCACGTCACGTGCCTCCATCACCCTGCAGAAAGGAACGTGAGCAGCAGTGTAAATAACTCTGCGCATCAGTCCTTGCGGCCTAGGCCAAGGGTTTAGTATAGTACAGTCAAAGATGCAGCACATGACGCCCAGTTGGGAAGATCCAGAAAACACAGGCAGCACATGAATTCCCCTTCCCCCACAGGATGGATGTGCCCTAGTAGTAGCGCCGCTCGCTAGTCGCTATGCAATGTAGGAGGCGTGGTGGTGATTATAGTATCTGACACTGAATAAAACCCCACTCTAAGCCCATGTTAACTCCCACCTCGATCCTTGCTCTAATCCCCACACACCCTGCCCACTACCTGTGCAGTGCTGCCTTCTCCCTCGCAGGCTTCGCACGCTGCCCCAGGCGCGGAAGAACACGCCACAGGCAGTAGCAGCAGTCTCCTCAGCACATGATGGGCTGTTGCCGCAGGAGCAGGAGCAGAGTTGTTTGTCCAGTGGCAGCGCTGCTGGTGGTGGTGCTTCTCCTGCTGAGCCCGTGTTCAGCTGAGCTGAACGCTGCAGTGGTACGACCGGGACCAGCCCGGCGGCTGCTGGTGTCGCGGCCTTCGACGAGCCGGCAGAAGGCCGAGGAGCGGCAGCAGCAGCAGATGAGGATCGGCGGCGAGAGCACGCCCTTCAAGCAGGTCGCCGCCAGCTTCGGCCGGAAGGTACCCAAATCCAGCTGGAATCCCATCCAGAACAGATGAGAGGTACGGCATCACGTTATACTTGTACGACACACTGGCACACACACTGCTAGCTCATTGTTAGCTCGTGATTCGCCGACTGAACTTAATTAACATTCAACAATACAGCCATTTCGACCTTCCCATTGTTTTCTGAGGAATCTCTGCATGGCGTTTCATGTTTCAGGGGACGGTCCTAATACTCCTGGACGAAGCCGTGCGTCGATGGGTCTCGGCATCTGAAGGACTGGTCACTGGAAGAGTGCTCGATCGAGGAGCTCAGAAATCACACATCTCCACATGGCACGATCGATCGAGCTTTGGATCCTTGCGTCTGCTTGCAATTTTGTAGTGCTAGTCCTATCTACTCTTTTTGTTTTTTTCGTTTAGATAGTTATTATGAGGGTATGCTAATTAGTCAATCAGATGGGTAATGGGCTAATGGCTAGCAGGTTATGTCAGGGTAGCCAGCACTTTCCCCAGTTCCTCCCCTTCCTGTTTCTCCACTTTCTTGTTCAGAAGTTCTTTAATTTATTGGTTAGTATTTAGCATTTTAGCTGTAAGATAAATAAACTCTCGGTACATGAAAGAAAGTACTGCCTCGTTCGTTGCTCTGTCTGTTTTCTGAATCTTGTGGATTTGATTGATGTTGAGCATAGCATCCATCGTGCATGTGTCTGCCGAATATTCTGGAAGCCCAGCTAAAAACGATGACCGGTTGAGTAGGCAATGCACACACACATAGATGAGGGGTATAAAA
Organism: Eremochloa ophiuroides; assembly: GCA_038502445.1. NCBI lineage: Eukaryota > Viridiplantae > Streptophyta > Magnoliopsida > Poales > Poaceae > Eremochloa > Eremochloa ophiuroides. Next base: position 101,575,097 of record JAHLJS010000003.1, read on the forward strand.
GCAGCTTGACCCATTCCAAAAAAAAAGGTGCAAGCCCAGGCCCGAATTTAAGCTTTATTCACAACACAAGGCCCATCCAGGCCCAAATTTAGAAAGGCCAGGACTAAACAAGTGTGGCTTTCCTTCTCTCCTGGAAAAGCATGGTGGGCTTTTCTCCCAAGCTGCGGGTCATGGATGCGGAAGGAGCGACGATAGGAGCGAATAGAACCGAGCAAATTGTTATTTTCTCGCCATAACCAGTGTTAGGTAGGTAATTTTGAGGCTCAAAAGCCAACAAAATCAAAGGGAGAGGTGCTTTTAGATTTGTACTACAGTAAAAGTTGTTTTTGGGCAAAAGCACATATAGCTTTTAGACCCTTTAGAGCATCTCCAAGAGTTTGGCAAAAACACTTGCTATTCCTTATTTTTTTTTTGGCAAAACTAGAAAATTTATCCTCCAACAGTTTGGCAAATGACTTGGCATATTTTGGCAAGTTGCCATCGACCGGCCTCTCACGCGCATATATGTGCGCGCGTAGCGCCCGCGCATCGGCCGCGCATGGGCCTCCTGCAAGAGGTGGAAGGGCATAAGCATAATTTTGTTTCTATCTCAGGGTTCCTGATGTAAGTTTTTAAGAGGTGAAATGACATAAACATAATTTTGTTTCTGTTTCAGGGTTCACGATGTAAGTTTTCAAGAGGTGGAACGGCGTAAACATAATTTTGTTTCTGTCTCAGGATTCCTGATGTAAGTTTTCAAGAGGTGGAAGGGTATAAACATGATTTTGTTTCTGTCTCAGGGTTTCTGACGTAAGTTTAATCTGGGTTTGGCAAGTGAATTATGCCAAACTATTAGAGAGGGGCTCTTTTTTCACTTGTCATACATTTTAGAGAGTTATCAAATCACAAGATTTGGCAAGTGAATTTTGACAAACTCTTGGAGATGCTCCTCTTTTGGCTTTTGCAAAAGTAAAAACAGGTTGCCTAAATGCAACTGGTGCTCAATTGCAAACCTTGAGGACCTTGAGGACTCAACAAAGGTGTAGAAAAATGAAGGTATATAAAAGCAGCTTGACCCATCCCCCCCCCAAAAAAAAAAACGGTGCAAGCACAGGCCCGAATTTAAGCTTTACTCACAACAAAAGGCCCATCCAGGCCCAAAATTAGGAAGGTCTAGTCTAAACAGGTGTGGCTTTCCTTCTCTCCTGGAAGAGCATGGTGGGCTTTTCTCCCAAGCGCATGTTGCAATGTCGCTAACAATTCCTGTCACCAACTATTCAACTGTGACTAGTTCGCAAAGATTTTGTATCCTTGAGCGTAGATTCATGAGAGAGAGTAGAAAATGAGTATAAAAGCAGTTTGACCCATTCCAAAAAAAATTAAAAACGGTGCAAGCCCAGGCCTGAATTTAAGCCTTTACTCACAACACAAGGCCCATCCATGCCCAAATTTAGAGAGGCCTAGTCTGAACAGGTGTTGTGGCTTTCCTTCTCTCCTGGAAAAGCATGGTGGGCTTTTCTCCCAAGCGCATGCGTATATACCAGATAGGCGCTCGTTGCAATGCCGCAAACAATTCCTGTCATCAACTATTCAACCGTGACTACTACTTCCTCCGTTCTCATTCCAACAATCTTAAAGAGTCAAAATATCTCAACTTTGGCTAAAATTATAGAGAAAAATACAAAGAGTTATAACACTAAATAAATGTGCTATGAAAATATATTTGATGAAGAATCTAATGATATTTAGTTGATATTGTTAATATTATTATTTTGTTATATAAACTTGGTCAAAGTTGAGATACTTTGACTCTCCAACATTCTTGAAATAACTTGCAATTTGGACGGAGGGAGTAGTTCGCAAACATTTTGTATCCTTGAGCGTAGATCATGAAAGGACGCTCAGCTCTTCCAATTTCAAGTAACAGCCTGTCAAATTTGCCCGTGGCCATCAGAAACTTTTACATCTTGGGATGGCGTGGACGTGACGATGGTGTCCACGTTGTCGAGCCAGCTGACCACCTCCTGTATCGCCGGCCGGCTCAATGGCGCGGCGTCGACGCAGAGGCAGGCGAGGTCGAGCACGTAGAGCATCTGCGCCTCGTCGCCGCCGGCGCCGCCCGTGAGCCGGTGGTCCAGCACCTCGGCGTGCCTCCCCTGCGCCCGCATCCGCGCCACCCAGCCGACGAGCTCCCACTGCTGCCGCTGCGCCGGCGCCACCTCCACGGGTCGCCTGCCGGTGAGCAGCTCCAGCAGCACGACGCCGAAGCTGTAGACGTCGCCGCGGCGCGTGGCCGCCCACGCCTGTCCGTACTCCGGCGGGATGTACCCCGGCGTGCCGACGAGCTCCGTGGTGACGTGGGTGCGGTCGGGCAGCATGAGCCTGGCGAGGCCGAAGTCCGCCACCCGGGCCTCGCCGGAGTCGTCGAGGAGGATGTTGCTGGACTTGATGTCCCGGTGCACGATCCGCGGCGTGCAGTGCTCGTGGATGTGGAGCACGCCGCGGCTGGCGCCCCGCGCGATCCGCAGCCGGTCCGGCCACCGCAGCGCCGCCGCGCCGCCCGGCCGGTCGTGGAGCCAGTCGTGCAGGCTGCCGTTCGCCATGTACGGGTACAGCAGCAGCCGCAGCCGCCCCCGGACGCAGAAGCCCTGCAGCGGCACCAGGTTCTCGTGCCGCGCCGACGCCGACGACAGCGTCTCCACCTCCGCGCGGAACTCGCGCTCCACCAGGCACATGTCGCCGTTGAGCTTCTTCACGGCGAGCCGCGTGCCGTCGTCCAGCTCCGCGAGGTACACCAGCCCGTACCCGCCCGAGCCGATGATCGTCTCCGGGGCGAAGTTGTTGGTCGCCTTGAGGATTTCCGAGAACTTGACGAGCTTCCCCGCGTCGCCGCCGCCGCCGCCGGCCTCCGACATGAACACGATCGAGTCCTTGGAGTCGTCGCCGTACAATTCCGTGGCGCCGGAGTCGAACATGGACGCGTCTCCGAACTCGCCGGCGTCGCTGACTGACCCCTTCGGTTTCGCCCTCCTGACGGCGATCACCACGCATCCGGCCAAGACGACGATCGCGATCACTCCAGCGCAAACTCCAAGAACGACGGCCACAAGAATCTTTCTGCTGACCAGCTTGGATGAAGCAGAGTCGTCGTCACGGGGCTTCGTCTTCGTGCACGGGACGGCGATCACCTTGCCGCAGAGCTTGGGGTTCTCCCGGAAGAACCCCGGCGGGAACGCGTCGAACTGGCCGCCCGTCGGGATCGGCCCCTCGAGGTCGTTGTACGCGACGCTGAAGACGGCGAGGAAGTTGAGCCGGTTTAGCGCCGCCGGGATAGGCCCCGTCAGGCTGTTCCGGCGCAGGATCAGGAAATGCAGCTCGGTAAGGTTGCAGAGCTCCGGCGGGATTCCGCCGGAAAGGTTGTTGCTGCCGACGTCAAGCACCTGGAGCGTCACCAGCCGCCCGATCTCGCGCGGTATCGTGCCGGTGAGCCAGTTGTTGCTGAAGTTGAGCGTCGTGGCGACGCCGGACATCTGGTAGTACCCGCGGCCCTGCCTGTTCGCCGCTCCGTTGTTGGGCGTCAGGGAGAAGGAGAGCGGCATGTGGCCTGGGCTGAAGCTCGCCATGGCCTGCTCGGACGTCAGCAGCGGCAGCTCCGCCAGCGACGGCGGAATCCCGCCGGACAGCTGGTTGCCGGAGAGGTCCAGGTAGTAGAGCTTCTTCATGCTACCGATCCATGGCGGGATCGGGCCGGTGAGGCGGTTGTCGGCGAGGTCCAAGACGTTGAGGTCCTCCAGCTTGGAGAGCCACGTCGGTATCTGGCCCGTCAGCGCGCTGTTCTCCATCACCAGCAGCCGGAGACCCCTGAAATGGTCGCCGATCCAGCCGGCGTCCGGCAGCGCCTCGCCGTAGAAGTTGTACGACACGAGGAGCGCGGTGAGGTCCTCGCACCCCCGGAGGTTCCAGAACATGCCGCTGATGTTGGTGAAGGAGTTCACGGTCAACGACAGGAACTGGAGCCGCCGCAGGTTGCCGATCTCCGGCGCCACCTGCCCTCCGATATTGTTGTTGGCCAAGCGCAGCGCCTTGAGCGACGTGCAGGAGTAGACGCTCATCGGGATCGTGCCGGTGAAGTTGTTGGAGGCCACGTCGAGGACGGTGAGGTTGCCGAGGCCGGAGAAGTCGACGGCGTCGAGGTCTCCGACGAAGCTGTTGGTCCGGAGGTCGAGGGACCGGAGCCCCGTCCAGTTGCTGAGCGCCGGCGGGAGCGTCCCGGTGAGGTTGTTGCGCGGGAGCCGGAGCTCCTCCAGCTTCGGCAGCTCGCCGATGGACTCCGGCAGCTCTCCGGTGAACGCGTTGTAGCTGAGGTCGAGGGCGACGAGGTTGGTCAGCTTGGCGATGCGCCCGGGATCGAGCCTCCCCTGCACCATGTTCCATGGGATCAGCAGCTGCTGCAGCGTCTTCACGTCGAAGATGTCGTCGGGGAGCTCGCCGGCGAGGTTGTTCCGGCCGACGCTGAGGACGCGCAGCCGCGAGCAGTTGCCGAACCCGGCGGGGATGGCTCCGCCGAGCTGGTTCACCGAGAGGTCAAGCACGGCGAGGTCCGGGGCGGCGGTGGCGCAGAACGACGGGATCGCGCCGTGGAAGCTGTTGTTGCTCGCGTTGAGCGACACGAGGCTCGGCGTGTGGGCCCAGATCGCGGACGGGAACTGCCCCTCCAGGTTGTTGCTGGACACGTCGAGCACCTGCAGCGGCAGCGCGGGCAGCGGCGGCAGGTCCGGCAGCGAGCCGGACAGGCGGTTGTAGCTGACGTCGACGACGGCGGCATTGGGCAGCGAGAGCAGCGCCGCCGGGAACGCGCCGCCGAGGCTGTTGCCGGAGAGGTTGAGGTGCGTGAGCGCGCTGAGGTTGGCGACCGCGGGCGAGATGGTGCCGCCGAGCCCGCGGCGCGGCAGCCAGACGCGCGTGACGACCGCGCCATCGCCGTTGCCGTCGCCGGCGCAGCCCACGCCATCCCACGTGCAGCAGTCGGGCGACCCGCCGCGCCACGACACGTTCAGGCCGCCGCCGTCGTCGCCGGGCGGCGGCGAGAGGTCGGCGAGCAAGGACCGCAGGGCCTCCCTCTCCTCCGCCGTGCACGCGCCGGCGCGGCCGCTGATGAGACACAGCGGCACCAGGATTAGAAGCAGCGTCGTCGTCACCCACCCCCGAGGCGATGACATGCTGGCGACTCAGCTGCATCGACCGCTGCCGAACCGCCATGAACCTGATGAGTTCCGGGCGCTACGCATGTTCGTGGCCAATGGGATCACAGAATTCTCAAGCCTAATCGAGGACCCGAAAAAGACGCATTATCTTAATGCAAAGATGCGGAAGCGGAGCTCCCTGACTTTTTAGTCTTAGGAAACAAAATGAGTATTCAACTGTCAATTCGTACTGGCTCATGCTCATGGCCATGCCCTCATCCATCCAGACTCCATAGAAGAAAAATAGTAGAACTATTATTACTGGCCCAGCTGCCCAGGCCCCCTAAACTAATGCTTACAGTATGAGAATGCAGGTCAACTGCAGGCAGCTGGCATGATCCAAGTAATTGATAAATGCGCTGCAAGTCATGTTTCTGTTGCATGGGAGCTAGGGGCAGAGGGCTCAGTTGACTTTTGAGGTTGCCCCTTCTGTTGTGAAGTGCAAGGGCGGTTTGCTTAGTCTATTAAAAGCCTCTGAGGACCAAGTTGCAATTTGTTTACAACTGATAAATGGTTAGTTATGGACAGTTGATCAGGGAGAATATTAGGATCAAGTGCGTGTATGAGTAGTAGATTAGTGATGCTTTGAGTTCATCGATGTCGCACTAGCCTTACGTGTTGTGATGGCAACCATGATTTTTTTGTACGAATATTGTCTTTTCTTTTGCCGTCCGGTTCCATGGCGAATGAAAATGCTACAGAAGGTCTGTGCAAAAAAATGGAGACTGTCTTCTGACTATCCGGTTGTTTCAATATCTTGTCAGTAAGCGGTTATTTAAAAGAAACAAAACAACCAGATTTTGTATTCTCAGTATTCAGTTGTTTTTTCCTTTCAAAACAACCGGTTATTTCAAAGTGACAAAACAACCAAAAAATTCTGTAGGCTCAAAAAATTCATCAATACAACCACTATCAAAAAAATCTCAATTGAAACAAATCAAATCAAAACTAATTTAATGGAAATTACTGAAAATCATCAAAGCTTACTAAAAAATCATCCACAAAAGTAGCTTAATTATTGACAAATTCAGACAAACTAAATATGTTTAAAAAGGATAAAAATAGCTATTTATCAATAGGGCAAAACATCATATACAAAAATAAGACAAGAAATTACATTTACAAATAACAAAAACTTACAACCATAAACCAATAAATTTACAATGAACTAACTATTATAAATGCAATAATATAAGATTGTAAATTCTTAAATACTAATATAAACTGTGATCTCATTCCACCAGTAAAAAAACAAAGAAAAATCAAACAAACAACTACGACCTCAACTGAGCGCTTCTCACCATGAGTGATAGGCATGGAGTCACCCTTGACCTAGGTGACGATGGATAGAAACACACACAGACAACACATCCAACTATACACACAGACAGACCTAACCACACAACCACCCACACAGACTCACACAGATAGACACACGCGCGTGCGCGCGTGCGCGCACACAGAGAGAGACAACACATAGACCTAATCACACAATAACCCACGGTCTCACAGAGATAGAAACACATGCACTGGACCTACAGGCTGCAGCAGATTTGGCGTCGCATGGCCATGGACACGGCGATGCCCGTGCGTCCGCATCGACCTCCGCGACGTGCTAGAGATGAGATCCTGTCAGGCTTCAAACATGAGAAAGAAGGCGAGGCTTGCGGACACAGAAGCGAGAAAGAAGGCCGAGGATGCGGAGTGCTCACGAGAGCGAGATGGAACGCTAAAGATCGCTACTCATGACGAAACAGACAGGCCGCAAATTCGGTTGACACATGGAGCCAAAACGTTCGGTTGACGTATAGCAATACTCAAAAAATGCTATAGAAGGTGCAAAAAATAAACGAAAAAAACGTTTACCGAACTCTTGGAGCAAATTCGTTTTGATGCCGCCCAACTCTTAGAGGAAATTCGTTTTGATGCCTAGAAATAAACAAAAAAAACTACTCGAAATCTTGCCGGGTAGCCTAGGTTAAGAGACTTCACACCGTGGGGCTAGCCGGACTTTTCTAAGATGCTCCAAGAGTTGGGCTGTATCCGAACTACAACCTCTAGCCGAGGCCGTAGATCCACCCCTAATGATGGTCGGGAGAAAGAGGATAATTTATAATGTTTGTTTTTTATTAAATGGATGTTTCTCTTCTCAATGATATGAATATATCAAACACTATGTGTGATCTAGTTTATCTCCTTTTACTTTTTTTTTCTAGGTTTCATTATGGACCTCTCGTATTGATTTTTTCTATTAGTTGTTATTGAGTCCTTTCTACTTTGGACCTAGTTTTAAGGGAATTTTTAAGCTCATCATCCTAACTTTCAAGTTTTAACCCTCCCCCTCCCCACCACCCCCCCAAAAGAAAATTATAGAAGTTAGATAGAAGACTAAACTTTCTTTTTGTTTCTATAAGAAATCAAAGTTAATAATTTCTCCATGTAAATCACTGGCACGCCCTAACTATACTTACTAGAGAAATCTGTTATTACTACTTGAGATTAGACACACATGTTTATTTAAACTTTATTATATCATAATATCATATGAACTCCAAATTCTGAATTTCGAAGCGGGCCACACCGTTCAATCAATCCACCGCATCGGATCGGAATCGGGCGGCCAATATTTGTTACTCCACCTTTGACAACATGTCAGCAACGCTCCCGCAGTCCCGCGGCGGCAGCGGGCAGCGGCCGCCGGTCGAGGGGACGGAGGCGGAGACGGACGGCACACGTACCAGCTCCACTCGGCTCGGTAGCGGAAGCTAGGTCACGCCGTCAATCTAGCCACCACCACGGTGTCCAAGAGGCGCGGAATGGCGGAATGGTGTTTGGACTTTGGAGTGAAGCAGAGCGGGGGTTCCCCACGAGGCCCTCCGACGGTCGCTGCTCCGGCTGCCGATGCGGCTGCGGGCAGCGCACGCAATGTCATAGTCTGCTTGGTAAAATTTCGAGTTTTTATTTTTTTTATCAGAATCTTACTGTGCTTTTTGAATAATTGAATCCCCTGTTATTGCTTGATTTTTTTTCGGGGGAATTTGTGGTGGATTCAACTGCAGGAAGACTATAAGTACTTGGCATTTAGCTGCTTAAAGTGTCCAAATCTGTATAGGTAGTTGCTGTTCTGTTTCTGTACATTGCTAACTAGGTTATGTGACAGTGGCACTAGTACAGTGCAGCATCTAGTAGTGCTGGAAACTGTGTTAGGTCAGCCCAAGTGCACAATACACACAGAGATGATATGACACTGCCGGAAGGATGGTGGGCGTGGTACTGGGGTCTGGAGCGCCCTGGTGCGCTGCTTGTACCTTCGACGATCGACGTCGTTGGCGGCTTGGCGCTGCCCTCTTATGTTTAGGAGTGCTCTTCGGGCTGGTTGTGGTCGCTGTAGTTTGTTAGTCAGCGGTTTTCTGTTCCAAAGTTTGTTCTCTTGAGCGTTGAGGCTCTGCCGAATGTTTGGCTGTTGGTTTTATGGTTTCCGATGGTATTGGTATGCCATCAATCCATCACAGAGCTGTATAACGGTTTAAACCGTCTTTTGGCTTATAGTTGAAAGACTGGGGCTTCGCCCTATAATTCTAAAAAATTGCATTATACATTTAATACATGATATCTCTGGAGATTATATCCAATCTGGTGCTTGCACAAGAAAGGGACGCCAAGGCCCAAGGGACCTGATTTCGGACATCGTTTAGCTGTTGGCTTCTCATGTGTAGTGGGACATCTTTTGTTATCCTTGTTTTCAGAGCTCGTAACCCCAGCCTGTAGACCCTGATACTGGCTTTCTTAAAAACAGAGTTAATCTCCATTAGAAGAAATATATCCAATCTGGTCACAATGTCACTACCATGCTTAAACAGTGCTAGATCTAAAAAAAGGTTCTAAAAAGTTCGGCAGATATCCTGCCTATCATTTCAAAGATGTTCTAAAAAGGGTTCAGTAATTTGTATATGGCAGTACAAGATTCAAGTGAATGAAAGTACAAGAGGTAATATAAATAAGTCTAAATCATCACATAGTCATCACTCCTACCGCCTGTGTAAGGGAACAAGGTTTTCCGTGTGGTCATCATATACTAACCGTGCTATCAGGAAGCATGCAAGCAATGAAAGAGCAGCAAGTCCACCAAAAATGACACCGAAAGCAACTGCCATGATGGTCTTCTTGTGCCTCCTTTCCATTGAGGCTGGAGGTTCTTCTACCGGGCCACAATGGACATTGAGCATAGGACCACATAGCTTGGAATTTCCAATGTAGCTAGAATCTGTGAAGGTATTAAACTGTCCTCCACTTGGAACTGGCCCTTCTAGGTCGTTGTTCGACACATTGAACCAAGAAAGGAAGTGAAGATTATTCAATGTGGATGGGAGTTCACCTGTGAGCTGGTTATTTGATAAGTCTAGCGTCTGCAGGTTTGTGAGGTTGCAAATTTGCTGCGGTATTTCTCCAGATAAGCTGTTGGAGCTAAAGTTGAGGACATTGAGCACTTTCAACTGACCAATCCCTCGGGGAATTATGCCTGTCAAGTTATTGTTGCAAAGACTCAATACATTGGGGAAAGCATTGAACAAACGGTATTGACGCGATTGTGTCCAAAATACAGTTAACTCAAGGAACTCGGGGTCCAACTTGGCAGTATTCTTGTCAGATTGTAGCATTGGCATCTCCATCAATTCAGGTGGGATATCCCCTGTAAGCCTGTTGCTTGATATGTCCAGAAAGAAGAGGAGTTCCAGCCTGTTAATCCAGGATGGTATTGTTCCAGTAAGCTGATTGTATGATAGATCTAATATCTCCAATTTTGTGAGTTTTGATAACCAAAGAGGGATTTCCCCAATCAATGGGCATGCGTCTATAGTTAGGACCCGAAGATTCTCAAAACCATCAATTGCTGCATTCTGCGGTATTGTTTCACCTTTGAAGTTGGTTCCCATAAATAGGGTGGTGAGGTTCTTGCATCTGTTGAGATTCTGAAGTGTATCTGTGATATTTATAAATGAGTTATTGGTAACTGAAAGGAAGGAAAGGGATCTGAGATTGGCTATTCTTGGTGAGAACTGGCCACTAAAATTGTTGTAAGCCAACCGTAAAGCAATTAGATTGCTGCATGCATATAGGCTTTCAGGAATTGTTCCATTGAATTTGTTCAGTGAAAAATCTGCAGTCCTCAGATCCATCTGGGTGAAGTTAACTCTGCTAAGATATCCCATAAAGCTATTATTTCTGAGGGTGATATACTTGAGACTTCTGCAGTTACTTAGGGTCAATGGCAGCTCTCCGGTCATCAGGTTGTTGTCTAAGTGGAGCTCCTCCAGTCTTTCCAATTGCCCAATAGAATCTGGCATCTCTCCTTCGAGCCCATTTGATCCAAGGTCAAGGAAAATCAGGCTACTGAGTTTGATTAGGCTGGAACCATCAAGTGCCCCTTGCAAATTATTGGTTGGAAAAGAGAGGTGCTCTAATGAGGTAGCATTGTACAGTTCATGGGGTAGACCGCCGGTAAGGTGGTTGTGGCCAGCCCTGAGTACTGTCAACTTGGAGCAATTGCCAAACTCTGGGGAAATAGTGTCACTAAAGTCATTTAAGCAAAGGTCAAGCGTGGTAAGTGATGGTGCATGGATGCAAATAGAAGATGGCAATGGCCCAGTAAAACTGTTGTTGCTTGCATTAAGAGCGATAAGATTGTTCATCAGTTGCAGTGTTGTGGATGGTAACTGTCCTGTAAAGAAGTTACTTGAGATATTCAGTACCTTGAGAGGAAGGGCAGGAATTGGGGATTGACGCTCTTGCAGAGGACCAGATAGCTGGTTGAAGCTGACATCCAGGATGATGATGCTGCTGGAGAACGCCAGTTCTTCTGGCAGATTGCCGTAGAGTGAATTGCATGACAGGTTTAGTCGCAGCAGCCCTGTGAGATTGCTGAGAGATGGTGGGATCCTCCCTTTGAGGCCTTTAGAAGGCAGCAAGACTTCCGTGACCACGCCGTTGATGCAGGTTATTCCTTCCCATTGTCAGCAGTCTGTGCTGTTGGCCCACGACCTGTTGAGGCCACCGTTGCCGTCTGGCGAGAGATCATCTCGGAAGTCGATGAGGGAGCTCCTTTCTTGCTCCGTGCAGGAGCAGGCGAGAGAGGCACAGAAGAGGACGACGAGGGCAAGACCAAAGAAAGGCACATGTATTTTGGAGGTGCTACTGCTGCTTCTTGGCAAATTGAGCGACTGCATGATTCTCACATGATACTCGCGTGCTGCAGAGATACTTATTGATGGAACCGGAGTAGTCCTAAAGATCTCAACAGAAAGAAGAAAACTTGCGCTTGTAGATGATGCAAATTGCAAAACTCTGCAAATTAAAAAAAAATTAGGAAAGTCAACCACAATGTTGCAGGACTGGAGAAGTTGCTGGGTAAGTGCGGTTAGAGCCACTGGACATTCCCAAGCCTGTTATATATTGGAGATTAGTCTTCTCATTATATTATATGATAAACGACAAAGAGATATACTTTCAGCTATATTTTTGGAAACACGATGAGGTGAGTCCCACACAAAAGCTTGGGAAGGAAGTTCAGTAGCGAGTTGTTGCAGCTGCACTGAAGAGACCATAGGTATGTCAGCGTTGTGATGTACTCATGTAGCAGTTGGGGATGACTATGAATGGTTTCATGGACCTTGATTCCCAACTTGATTTAGTCAATGTTGTCTCCGTCAGCTTCCCCATGTACTCTTGCTTTTGTGTGTGTGTGTGTGTGTGTGTGTGTGTGTGTGTGTGTGTGTGTGTGTGTGTGTGTGGACGATGCAGATCGCCTATGGTCTACGCACTAACGCCTTGGTCGATCTGTCTGAAGCTTCCTCGTTCCTCCTTCACTGCCTTTGGATCATCAGCACAAAACTTACTTGACCTTCATCGCTCACTGTTGGCCACCATATCGCACCCATTACCTGTATATCACAAACCAAACGATACAGACAACACACACATCAACTTGACGCCTTTGATTAGTCCACCATAGTCAAGCTCAATTGAACACAACCGAAAGCCTCATACATACCATCTTATGAATTACTCATCATAATACAGAGGACACACCATCTCACTAGTTGTTTTCTGAAAGCGAAGTCGTCATATGTGCAGTTTGCTCCCCCCCCCCCCCCCCCCCCTAGTTTGTCTTTTCTTTTTCTGGAGCCTCTTGCATATGCAGGAACACAGAAAAAATTTGTTTCGTTGAAAAGTTCACTTGATTTTTTCGTTAGTACGGTACCAATGTCTAATACGGTGAAATATTTATCTCGATTTTCAAGTTGACAGGCTATACCATTCCCTATCGTAACTGTCTTTTTCATCGTCCTGTATTGATGTTCTCATCACATGCTGACTAAAGACTAATGACTAATCATCTTTTGTCACTACTCCAATGGCAATATGGCATCCATCTTTCAACCACAAGGCATCACCTCGAAAGGAATGTAAACTACTCTAATAATATTTCCAAGTGGAGTAGCCGAGTAGGAACCTAACAAGGAAGTACTCCTGCAAAGTGCGATCGGAAGCAATGGATGCTGTTCCGGCGACATTGGCGGCTGCAATTGCCGTCATCGCGGTTGTAGCATCGGTCCCAGTACTGCTCCGCCTCTTCTCTGCCAGCGCCGGCGGCAAGAAGGCGAATCCGAAGGCACCCCTGCCTCCCGGTTCATTCGGTCTGCCTTTCATCGGGCAGACGCTCAGCCTGGTCCGCGCCCTCCGCGCCAACACCGCCGACGACTGGCTCCGGCGGTGCGTGGCCACGTACGGGCCCGTGTCTCGGCTGCGCCTCTTTGGCTGCCCGACGGCCTTCCTCGTCGGCACCTCCGCCAACAAGTTCATCTTCACCAGCGCCGGGGTGACCGCCAAGACCCCGGAGTCGTTCGCCCGGATGGTCGGCCGCCGGACGGTCAGGGACGTGGTCGGCGACGAGCACCGCCGCGTCAGGGCCATGATGGTGCAGTTCCTCAAGGTGGACGCCGTCAAGAGGCACGTCGCCGGCATGGACGGCGAGGTCCGGCGCCACCTTGACGCGGAGTGGCGCGGCCGGGGCACCGTGGCCGTGATGCCGTCCATGAAGACGCTCACCTTCGACGTCATGTGCGCCACCATCTTCGGCCTCGGGACGGGCGCCGTCCGCCGGGAGCTCTGGGCGGAGTTCCAGGAGCTGGTGAGGGGCATCTGGGCGGTCCCGGTCAACCTGCCCTTCACCACGTACAGCCGGTGCCTCGCCGCGAGCCAGCGTGGGCGGCGCGCCGTCGCCGGGGTCATCCATGAGAGGAGGGCCAAGCTGGAGCGCGGGGAGACCTCGCCGGCCAGCGACGTCGTCACCCACATGCTCACGGAGGGCCTGGCCGACGAGGAAATCATCGACAACGTCATGTTTCTCATGGTCGCCGCGCACGACACCACCGCCGCCCTCCTCACCTTCCTCACCCGGCAGCTCGACGCCGACAAGGACGCCTACGACAAAGTTGTCCAGGGTAATCACCTTCATCATAGCTAGCTCAAGCATACACAGACACACTGATGGAATATTCTATAATTCATGGACGATGGAATTCGTTCAGAGCAAGAAGAGATTGCGCGGAGCAAGGCGGCCGGGGAGGCTCTGTCGTGGGAGGACCTCGGCAGGATGCGGTACACCTGGGCGGCGGCGATGGAGACGCTGCGGATGGTGCCGCCGGTGTTCACCATGATGAGGAAAACGGTGGACGACGTCGAGTACGGCGGCTACCTGATACCCAAGGGCTGGCAGGTGATCCACGCGGCCAACATGACGCACTGGGACCCGGCCATCTTCCCGGAGCCCGGCAGGTTCGACCCAGCTCGGTTCGAGAACCCGACGGCGGTGCCGCCCTTCGCCTTCGTGCCCTTCGGCGGCGGCGCGCGCGTCTGCCCCGGGAACGAGTTCGCCAGGGTGGAGACGCTGGTGGCCGTGCACTACATCGTGACGCGATTCAGGTGGAAGCTCGCCGCCGGCTGCGACCGCAGCTTCTCCAGGTTCCCGCTGCCGTACCCGTCTCAGGGTCTCCTCATCGACATCGAGCCGATTCAGAAATGAATGCTCGCTCGATCGCATTGCGTGCAGCTCAGTTCCAGGAATGAGCATGCGCCTTGTAAAGTTCAGTAGCAGCCAAAGTTCAGTTTGCTGGCTGTAATTGAAGCCACTAACCTGAAACTGAACCATCTACGAATCTACAGTCATACTTTGGGTTTGCTTGATGTACAAAACTTAACTGAATTTTACATACAGAGAAAATTTACAAACTGTACACAGCACAGCTAACATTAAAAAAAAAAAAAAACAAACGCTCACTCTTGTGGGTCTCTGCACATAGAGCAATGCAGTTTGCTTCAGTTCTGTCACCTACTGTTCTCGGACAAGAATAGGTACCGGAATCTTGAATCGAATGGGATGACGCTGAAACTGCGCACTCCAAGAAGGCGCTGTTTATGCGACGATGATGTATCTTGGATTGCAGCGACTTGGTCTAATGTTAGATGACGGCAGATCCAGTCGGCAAGCAGAGAGTCCTCCACGATGCCCTTGGCATAACTCTGCAGTAACTTGGGGACTATAAGCTCCCCCTTGTCATTTATACCAACTGAAGCTCGGATGTAGTCTCTCATTGATTCTTGAAGCTCGGCTCGAACATTTTCAGCAGAGAAAATCCTTACCTGGGTGATAGGATGTCATCATTTCCAAAATGTGAGTTATGGCAGCTTTACTGTGCACATTGGAAATTTAATTTATTGCTTTGCAAATTTTCTGAAAAAACCCAATCTTTAGATCCATGCTCAGTTATTTTAAACCATGCAGTATGCAGTACTAGCCGTTGAAAATTTCCCAACTCCACCAATTATAAATGAAAGCATCCCAATGATATACCCATAGCTTTAATTTCTGTAACAGAGTTCCATTGTTACTCAGCACTTACCGCAGGTGAAGAGAACATTCCACAACAGAGCGCAAAGAGCACGCGAGGCTCAGTATCATCGATTGAATATTTCTTGAGGTTCTCTGATGTTTTAAATTTGTGAAGGGCCAGCATCAAGGACTGAAAAGGAGGAAAAGAATAATATGGATTTCCAACTTGTATGATGAATAGAGGAACCTGAAAATGAGGAACAGAGTTATACGATTTGTGGCCGGTGCACTGGAGTCTTCATCTTCAGAATCACAAACTCTATTTCAGCTGCACTGACAGGCTGCCCACCGATCGTGTAACATGCCTGCAACATTATCTCTAGTTCGTCAAATTAGTATATATTGAGAATTCAGCGAAAATTGTAAATCAAAGAGATTTAATCAAACCTTTTGCATTAGTGCGAAAAGCTTAATGTCATTTTCAGGGACACCGTACGCCAAATAAGCCTAGTAAAGTTCAAGTAACATGCATGGTGTTCAGGGTGCATATTATTTTGACAATAATGAACGAAAGAAAAAGTTCTATCTCTAAACAAGTATCTTTAGTGACATTCTTAAAAAAGGTGATAGATCATACTTACATGCATGATTAATGCATTGTAAAGGTTAATCCAAAATGCTAACCGGTCATCACAGTTCATACAAGAAGGGTCAACCTTTGATAGTTGCTCCACAAGAAACCTGCAAAACGAAAAAGGAGAAATAGTTACTACCGCTTACAAGTAAACTGTAGTGTTTTTTAGTGGTAAATTTTTCAGCATGCAATGTTTTAATTATAATCATTAGCTGAAGGCAAGTGTTTAACTCGAAACCTGAAATTTTTCAGAGCTCCAGATGCATATTGAAGTTGTTCATTGCCAATATACATCCAAGACACTTCAGCTACTGAACAATAGCTTCCAATGTCTCTCCGTGCTTCCTTCCCATTAACATTGTATGGATCAAAGTTTCTAATTCCATCAAGAATACAATCATCGTGGTTCAGATCAATTGAAGGACTGCGCAGCACTGAGGCTATTACAGATGAATCCGACAAAGTAGTCAATGTTGAACCAGATAGACGTTCTTCTGATGAAGATGAATTAGCAAAAAGCTCCTCTGGTGATATCTTGGAAGATGTAGATAAATGAATGAAGATATCTTTCATGGAGCGCACCATCTCTTCAGAGAGCTGATTTGGATTATTCAACAAATTTCTATTCATGATGCCTTTCTGCAAATTGGGCTGGCTAAATGGTAACACATCTATCTTCTGATCTTCTTTGCCTTCTTTTTCCATAGAGCACGCCTCTTGCATCTGCAGGGATACAACTAGATTTTTCTTAACTGAAAACTTAATTTCTTAGGTCGCAAGATGTGCATTTAAACCTGAGAAATATGAATGCAGTGCAGACTAGGACCTCTTCTTCTCGGTGTTCCAACAGTCCAGTTAAAGAAACATGCTGGTGCTTTTCTAGCAGCATAGTTAGAGATACCCGTTCTCCATCTTCAGTGTCTTTTTCATCATCCTGTTGATCTGGTTCAGTTGAAAAATCTTCTTCCATTGGGTGATAATCTCTGAATCTCAAATCTCTTAACATTTCATCGGGCTTAGAAAATTGACAAAGAAACAATCACTAATTTCATAGTAAAAAAATGCAATTCTATAGAGAGATTTATACTTTATGAAGATAACATACTTCTTCCCCTGTACAATCACAGGCTGTGGAGAGTTGGCAATCTGATGCGGTAGGTAGCAAGCATCCTGGTTTATTTTCTGTAAGTAGCCTTTCATTCCTTGCATGACATAACTGATAATGCAGGTGATTTAGATCCTCCTCAAGCTTTGTGATAGCGATTTCCAAAGAGGATATGCTAATTAATAGCTCATGCGCCTTTAAAAGAGACAGGATATCATAAGATTGTTGGGTCCAAGACAAGTGTCACATACAAATGAATACAAACTCTATCTAAAGTGTGCACCTTGTCTGGAAGCTTTACAGACGACTTGAGTATCAGCGCCGCATTATATGTAATGGCATCTGCCAACGCCAGGTGCAAATCGATCTCTTCCTGTAGTTGTCTTTGCAATTTCTTAACCTGTACCGGTATGCCAAGACTAGAGTATTACACACTCAGCACACAATCACATCTGGGAATATCTGCTTTTTGTTCTTTTGAACTTGCAAAAAAAATATTCTCGTCATAGAAGCTATTCAAAGCCTTGCTTATCAATGAAAAAACTGCTTGAACCTATTAACCACAGTGATGCTTATACTGATGAATTTAAAGGCACATGGAAGGCATGGAAAACAAAAAAAATGCATATAATTTTAACCAAATTTTTATATTGAGGGAACAAATTTTAGTTACCGAATTTCATCAGAGTACCACTCTCATCTGCCATTTCCAATGAAGCAAGGGATAGCTAGCTTCCATTTAAAAGGAACAGAGCCCATCACAACTCAAAACAAAGTGGAGTTCTTTCAACTGAAAACAACATGGTACACAAAATTCAAAATTGTAGAGTTCAGAAACCAAGGGAAACACACTCACTTCCTGCTCGAGCTGCGACCTGTACCGCCGCATGATGCACCTTCGTGCCCCTTCCCTCTTGGCACTACCAATGCTGGTATCATCCTACAAAGAAAACACAAACACCAGAGCAGTACCTCCATCAGATTTCACAGATCACCTGAAACAGTTTGGGAACCAAGGCAAAACAAAGCGTTCCATCGGACGACGCATCCGAGGCAGGAAAGTGACAACTCCACAAGTAGATACAGTGAAGAACCAGCACAAGGGAGGAAAGTGACGATTCATCTGGCTGGGCCCCTCGAACATGGAACGCGAAACAGACAGCTCGTCCGGAGCTGATGCTAGTACCTCTCACTACTCACTGCCCTACCCGATGAAGTGCACAAGACAACACCGCAGATTATATACTCTTGCCAATGTTTTTGAGGCCAATAAAAAAACAATCCTCGAGCGATGAACCCAAGTGGCACAGAGATTGCACGGGTACTGAAACGATGAACCCAATGCGAAGGCTGAAAAAAAACTGAAAGAGGGAGGCTTCTTTGATCATGAGGAAGAAGACGAAAACCAACCCCGGAGCAACTAGCCGACGCCGACGCCGACGCGTCGCCGGTGCCCGGGTCCGCCGAGGCGCCGCTGAGTCTCCTCCGGCCGCCGCCGCCGCCTCCGGCCATCCTCCGCACCGCCCTCTGGATCGTCCCGCCCCTGCACACACACACACACACGCAGACGAAAAGAGCCAACTTTGAGCACACACACTCGACCAAGACCCAACAACGAAGCACACTTGCAAGTTGCAAGTCTGAGAGGGAGAGAGGGGAACTGACAGGGTCACGGAGCGCATCTTGTCGGACGCCGCGGCCGCGGCTGCAGCGGCAGCCAGCGCGTCCTCCGCGCGCACGCACAGCATCCAATCCGCGCCCCGCCTCCAATTCTTTACTCCCCCCACCTCCTCTCCTCCCCCCGGGGGAACGCGAAGTAAGTACACCTCCGGCAGTAAACTAACACGCGCAGCTAGCCTCCGCCGAGCAGAGCCGCGACAGGGCAAACGACAAGGCGGTCGCCGCCGCAGCCGCGGCGCGTATGTGTGCACGCACGCGCGACACAGCCCGTGGGCAGGGCAGGTGGATGGACGGACACGGACTGTGCTGCAACAACAACTATCTCATGCTCAGAAGCTCGTGATGACGGGAGACAAGTGTGGCTATGACTATGATGATGGCTGCCACTGCCATGACCACCCGGAGGTAGAGGTAGGCGATGGATGGAATGGATGGGCCAGTCATTAGTGTCAGACCCACGCCATTGACGCCACACCTGTCGCTTCGCTGCGGCTATAATTGCGTTGCCGAGACCTGGGCCCTGGCGAGTGGTGTGGTGCCCGGACCCCAGGAGGACGGCGTGGGGGGGGGGAGGGGAGGGGGGAGGGGAGGGGTGGGTGGGTAGGGCGTCAAAAAGCGCTGCGGAGGGTAGCTTCGGGTCCCCCGACGCGGCTCAAGTCTGGGTGTGGGGATGGAGAGGGAGTGAAGATGGAGAGGGCCGAGTGGGTGGGGTTGGTGAGCCAGCGCAGCGCAGGGGAGGCAGATCGAGGGCCGGGAAGCCGTCAGCGTCAGGTCAGGACGAGAGGACGGACGACGCCGTGCCTTTTTTCGCGCTGGAAAAGGAGGAAGGAAATGCATGCGTCTGCATCTGCCTGCGTGGAACTTTACCCTGCAGTGCTCGCTTCGCTCGTCCTTTTCAGTAACCGCCCGCCATGGTTTGCTGAGCTCCCTCCCTGCGGAGAGAGAAGATCGTCGTCGTCAGGAGGATAATGCTGGGAGGTAGTAGTAGGAGCAGATCTTTATGGCTTTTGATTCGGATCTGGTGCCTTGCACATGAAACTTCCGAGGTACTGTAAGTGACGTCCGTACCACGCCACGCCACGCCGTCCGGCCCAGCCTCAGCACCTCCAGCCTCAGCATGCAGCAGGATCGGGATCTCCGCCGAGAGTGTGGAGGAGCTGGAGCGGGCTACGCTTTCGCCTGCGTCTTCTTCCCGTTGGTCTTCCGCATCAAAAGATGAGCCGTTTTGTTATTTTGCCATATCCATCCGGCAATCCCTCTCCCTCCCACTAGAGGTCAATGCCAAGGGTGCTTGTGCTCAGTGAGACTGACAGTGAGTGACAGTGTTGGTCTTTGTCATGTCATTACACTCTTGGCTCCTCTACAACAGTGCCACTCCTCCATTTACTACCTCTATAAACCCAATCTTTGATTGTGGTCTACAGTGAACCTACACCTCATGACCGTTTACAACGTTTGACACTGTACCATTCATTTTATTTTTGCGATGGAACGAACTTTAGCTGTACCTTCGCTGTTCAAAGCTTTAGTCACACCTGAAGCCTGAAGGAAAGGGAAAAAGCTCAGTCACTCGTCAAGCTTTATCCGAGCAAAATTTTGAACAATGTAAAAGGATGTTTGGATTTTAGCAGAGACAAGCAGACACGAACTTTGGCGCGTCAGATCCATTGCCCAGGTTTTGCCAAAACGCTGGCAGAAAAAAGAGGCTGATTTGAACAAGTAGTAGATGGATGGAGACATGGAGTAGTAGAACCTGACTGTTTCTTTTTCGACGATACAGATACCATGAAACAAGTAAAAGCTGTATTCCACATGTCTATGGTCTCCCACGATTTCTTTCTTTTTTTAGGGGATTTTTTTTTTGAGAGGAATCACCTAGACCTGAATAATAGATAGTATGTTTCGATTGTAGCAAACTCTTGTGAAGCCTAATGAGTTCATGTTTGATTGGAGCTGCACTCACTCCACTAAAACTCACAGAAAAAACCAGAAAGCCAACAATTTAAGTCAGCCATGGCTGAGAAGCCAAACCTATTTTGACTACCCTTTACTAAACAACAACATCTGATGCTTATGTCTAATATGATTCTAAACTCTTGTCTATGCAGGTTGGTGGACTAGTGAAAACTAAGTTTTGGAGACTTGTCCCTAAACAACAACATAAAAAATGAAACTAGAGAGGGTATAGGGACCTTGCTCTTGATGCTCCATGAATTTTAACAAAGAAGTGGTCCATTTTTCTTATTCGTTTCATCTCTAAACCATGAGGATTGAGAAGTAACTCATAGAGGATTTACCCCTTATCAATACTTTCTGTTACCCTTTTTATTAAAAGAGAAATATATTAATATCTCAACTTCTGCATCGATCGATAAATATATATGTTTGTTATTACAAATCAAAAATAAAAAAGAAACGGTCCAAGGTATCTCGAACAGAAACAAGGACTTAGGGATGGCATGAAGACTTCTTTCTTGGGTTTCGTCACCTACATTGTCATCTTACCGTATCTCTAGGCGTATTTTAAATGACTAAACTATCATTTTTATTTTAGGATTGCACTAATTATTAAATAAATATAGTTATCATTTAAAAAGTAGATCTACAAAACATGAGAGATAAATGTAATCAAGTCTTAAGGGCGGTTTAATTTATTGTCAAATATTACCAAACCTAACATTAGTTAAATTCTGTCTATCACAGAAAATGTGGCGAGTACTAAAGCCACGCTTGTGGCAAAGCTCAATAGAAAAGTAAGTCTATGACATATAGGATAAGGTGCTAAGAAAGTATATCACATTATAGTTTTAATAGTAAATTTAAATAGTTGATTAAAAGACTGTGATATAATTAATCTTTGATATTTTGTTTTTTCTTGAGTGGAGTATAACAATCTTTGGTGTGAATGTATTTGTCGACGAACCAAATAGACCCTGCGACTTAGGCCTTATTTAGTTTCACCATAAAAACTTCATGTCCCATCACATCAGATATTCAGACACATATATGGAGTATTAAATATAGACGAACAAATAACTAATTACACAGAATACGTGTAAATTGTGAGACGAATTTTTTAACCTAATTAGTCTATGATTTGACAATATCATGACAAATTAATTAGGTTTATTAATAAATACATCTCATAGTCTCTACAACTAATAAGACTAAAGAGGAGGCAGGCTTTTGGTGCGACATTTATTTGGGGTCGTCCGTCCGCCTCCCTCCGTGCGACGACCCCTCTCCTCGCTGCGCGATGATCTTTCCCCGTCCGGAAACCGCGGCGCAACGAAAAGGAAACGCAGTGAGAAGAGGAAGGAGGTCCCGGCTATTGCGGGATAAACATCGTGTCTCCACGGCGAGGTCTTCACGGCGCATGTATAGGATTTAGGGTCAACGCCCTCGCCGTTGCGCTTTCCTCGGCAGCCCTCCGCCGTCATCGCCATCTTCGTCGCCGTCGCCGTCGCCATCCCGCGTGCATCGGCCGCCCTCGCCGTTGCATTGGACCTCGCGCTCGAATCCCGCTCGAGCGCTCGTTTACTCTCCGCCATCTGCGGTGCGCACCAAATCCGGCGCTTGTGGCATTGTGGCAATGCCTCTGAGCATGAAATCCGCCATCTGCGCACCAAATCCAGCGCGTCTAGCTGTGCATCTGCGCACCAAATCCATTACTGCTGCTACCGAGCCCGACTATCAGAGGCTGGACGTGGCCTCACCGGCGACGACGGACTTCGACATCGCCAACTCCGTCGAGCCGCTCCTGATGGGAGAGGGCAAGTCCATGAACATCATTATGTCACGCTCTGCGCGACTTCCTTGATAAAAAGGTGAGATACTGATTTTTCTTGACCCAGAATCCATTCAGGTATAAGAGGATTCTAGCATTAGAACAAACTAGTCCATCAACCCGTGCTCCCACACGGGCTAACTTTGAGATACATAAGAAATAGAAATTCATGTTTAATATATAGTTTGCTGATAAAAGTTACTTTATAAATTAACTTTTGCTTGAATTTGGAATGACACATGTGCATAGAATGGGCATTGGCATGACGGAGAGAAGTTCTGGTGGCATAGCTAATGTGATTGTCGGGTTGGATGTTTTCTTTTCCTTCCTTTGTTTTGTGTCCTAGTATGGCTGACTTTGTGAAGCATATGGGCATGTTGGATGTCCCTCTTTTGGAGTTGAACTATGCAGATAACAATGTTAGTTCACCTGAAAATTAAAAATTAATAACATGATTGAGTATTGGATATTGGGATGTGTACCTTCAAATGTAAAACTGTAGTCTTTCTTTTATGAAATTTTGAGGTTCTTTTCTGTCGTCAATGGCTTTTGTTGTGGCAATTAAGTTGTTGTCCTGAACTCCTTGACATATGGCCATTACATCTTGGGAATTAAACGACTTATAGGGGTGAAAGTGGCATGGATAATTTTCCGCTCTGATCTGCTCCGAATCCGTAAGGATATGGAGAACTATTTTTAATATCCGTGTGGATGCGGATAATCTGAATCCGATTACACATGGATGCAGAGTAAATATGGGATTGGCAAAATCCAACGGATACGGATTATTCAATAATTAAACAGGGATTATCCGATACCTATAATAGGATATCCAAATATTTTAAGGAGCCTAAGCACCAAAAATTGAGTCGGTCCAGCAAGGAGTGAAGGCAAAGTTTTGCTTAATTAATAATATTTGTATGTTTTAGATGCATATTTTATACTATTTATGAAATCGGGAACTTGTCTTATATCGAAGTGGTGGATTGATGGTGATTATTTCATGTTGTATTACTGCTTTATGACTTTGGTTAATGAATTGTTTCACATCGTAAAAACCAATATGTAAGCACATATTATCTGACTTTAAAAAATTCGCTTCCGCTCCGACACCGATCCAAATCCGTGCCATTTCGAACATCCATAAAAATCTGTATTAGAGTCTAAATTCATATAATATCCAATCCACTCCGAATCCGATCAAAAAATACGGATTGGGATCTGATCCGATCCGTTTTCATCCCTAACAGCTTAGGTTCCCATGTAGCTCTACATGTTTGACATACGGATAGGGAAGCATTATATTTTCTCATGAGTGTATTGTGTGTAGTCCTAAGCATGAGGCGCGGTTTGATATCTCCATGTCACATCTACCTACTTTTAAAATTTTATGTTCTAGTAACCTAAATTAATTGAAAAAATAATAGGAATTACTATAGAAGCCAAACGAAGTTTGAATTATGGTTTATATATGGTGCATTTTAATATTGCAATGTTATATTTTAGATATTAACATAAAGATTTGGCATGGTAGGTATTTTTCTATTTGCTAATGTTAAATAAATATATAAAGTCTTATTTTGAAGTCTAAAAGTATTGAACATTTAGACGGCCAAATTAAAGCTTATCCATTATTTGGGCTTGGATGTCAGATTTGGCCAATTTTCTGCTTTATGTGCAGGTACTCATTATCTTGTCTTTCATTGTTGGGTTATAGAATATTTTGTTGTTGCATTGCAGGAATGTTTTCAAAGGCAGTACCTTTCATTGTTGTGTTGCAGAATATTTTGTTTGATATGGACATCATTCCAATCTACATTCAAGCAGTTTTTATTTTTGTTTTTGTCCACAATATCTGCTTCCTTTTCAATCAAGCTAATTCAGCTCTTTCTTTATGTATAATGTGTTTGCTGCTAAGGAAATAAGTTTACATTGATTAGGCATGTAAGAAAGACTGTGCTGTAATACCCCTGGTATTACTGTTAATTAAAATGCCATGTCATCATATCATCATATGTAGTTGCTTGTCATTAGGGATAATAGTGTGATTACCTTGTTTAACTCTTGTATGTGCTTGAAGGAACCCTAATTGAGTTGTTATTGCATGTTGATTTTAATTTTCCCTAAAACCCTAATTAAAGGCTTCAAAATGCACTTTCTAAATTTGATCAAATCTGAGGTAGGTCCCTTAATAAAAGTTGTAGAGTTTTTAATGTATAACAACTTTTATTTTGGGTGATTTTGAAGTTATGTTGAAAATATTTGAATTAAGCTCAAAACAGTGTTTCAAAATTTGAATTTAAAACTGCAATTCAAAAACTAATGAGAATTAGATAAAACTTCCTTAATAGAAGTTGTAGATCTCTCTGAGATGCACAACTTATATTTTGACCAAATTTCAAGTTCTTTAGAAAAATAAAAAGTAATTTTAAACATTCAGTTTGAAATTCAAAACCCTAGTTTACCCCCTTTTGAATATTTTCAAATCTAGGCCGAATTTCAAATTTGTGCAAAAACAAAAGTTGTCCAGCACAAAAATATCTGCAACTTTGCTTTTGGGCGTGGCCTCGGATTCGGTCGTTTGGCCGGTCAATTTGGGCGATTTTCTCTGAGCCAAGTACTGTACCGGCGGCACTGTTCACCGCGTCACACACGTTCGGCCGCGGCGCGCACGTCGCCGGCGTGCGCGGCCGTGCAGCGCGTCCTCCGGCGCCGGGTTGCTGCCCGCGTCGCGCGCAGCACGGAGCCGAGCCCCCCCACGTCCTCTTTGGCCTGTTCCCCGGCTATTTAAGCCCCCGAACGCGCCTCCCCACCCATTCTTTTCCCCATCTCCATTGCCGGCGAGCTTTCGGTCTCCGACCGAATTCGTCGACCACCGTCCACCTCCACCCTCTCCATCTCACCGGTAGGTCGAGCACTTCCTAGCGCATCGATTGGTGCCTTTGGAACTAGCTCTAACCCTCTGTGTGTCGCAGGGTCGCCGTCGCCGTGCGTGCGCGTCCGGCGGAGCACCGCCGCGAGCTCACACCCGTCCACAGCTCTCTCCAGTGAGCCAATGCCTCGTCTGAGTATTCTTCCGTGCTCACTGACCTTCCTTGTTGCTCATGCGCCTGTTGGTTCTTCGTCTCTGACCGTAGGTTCACCGGAACGGAGTCCTCGCCGCCGTCGGAGGTCGTTGCAGCCGCGGCCACCGTCACCACCGTGCCTCTACACCATCTCGGGTCGTTCTCTCCGTACTAGTCAAGTCTCGGTGAGCTCGCGAATCTTCCCATGCCTTAACCCGGCTTGATTAAGCCTTGGCCTCGCTGGAGTAGGTCCGGTCGCCGCCGCCGAGCCGCTGCGGAGGTGCCCGAGGGTGCTCCGAGTGTCTATCCTTGCCATTTAGTAGCTTGTTGGGTGCGGCTGGGAGCCCCGAGAGTCGTGGGAAGGTTGGTTTGGCCGTTGGGGTCACCGGCGGTGAGCCACGGGTGGCAAACCGCCGGCGCCTCACCTCTGTTCGGAAACAGAGGAGGTCCAGGGGTGTCGGGTTAGAAGGTGAATAGCTCCAGGGGGGTATTTGCAATGTCAGTGACTCTGGTGAATAGTGTGAGTTGGTCCGCGGGTTGATATCTGTGTTTCCCAGGGGGTTTTGCGCAAAAGCGCAGGCGCCGGGCGCGGGCAGGCCGAGTGGGCCGGTCTGTTTCGCACTTGGGCCGAGTGGGCCGAATGCCAGTTTCCTTTTTTCAACGTTTTATTAAATGTCTTTTCCATTTTATTTAATATGAATAGTAGACTATTTTGTTCTTTTTGTATGAATAATTTTGTGCAGCCAAAATTCATGAAATTATTTAAATGTACTCTCTGGATGCTGTAGTTTTTAATAAAAATATGTTATGACCTGTTTAAATGTTTTCGGTAGCAACTAAAAATCATCTAAATAAACTGTAAATGAACGTTTGGGCATTTTTAATTAATTCTAGGTAATTCCTAAAATCACCAAAATTTATGTGGCTCTGTTTTGAATGAAAAGCTATCTGTTGGTGAAGTTTGGTCTCAAATGGAATTAGTTTACTCATGTATTAAGTAAATGTTGGTTTAATAAATAGTGAAAAGTGTTAAGAAATTGAATTTAGGTTTTTTGTGTGACTTTGGAATTGATTGTGGTTCTAGGTCAAACCCATTTAAGATCTAGAACACCCTAGTGATGTCATTTCATGCTTGTCATATGTTTAATTCTTTATTTCTTGCATATGTTCTTTTCCGCATCGCATTCATACATGCACTGTTGCACACGTGTAGTGCCGGTAAACGAGGAAGTCAAAGTCGAGGTGCCTGGAGGAGAAGGTTCCGAGGTGGTTCTTGAACCTGAAAGCTGTGGTGCTCCTGCCCTGACTGTTTTTGCGCTGCAAGGCAAGCCCCGGTGCATTTAACCCTCTATTTATAAATGCTTTTATCACTGGAGTTAATCAACTGCATTAAGTTGTTAGGAGTTGCGTGATGAAACAATTGATGCATTTACCATCCTTGGCTACTTGTTATCCAAGAAACCTAATGATTTGAAATGAGTTGACAAATGCTTAGTCATGCTTAAATATTAGAGTTGCAAAAATGCTATTTTAAACTTGATATTTGGAACGAAGAATTATCAAGGGATGGTTATGAGTCCATGTATGATGGCAGGGTCCTTTGGCCGGGACACTGTTATTGTAATGGATGGGTTCCCCGAGTGGTCGGCCATCTGTTTGGGTTAGAGTCCCAACTGATCGTCATCATCGGGAAGGGATTTGAAAACCGGGCAGAATCCAGGGTATTTGGGTTAGAGTCCCAATGCATGGTTTCTGACGGAAAGCAGTAGGGACCGTTCGTTGTAAGGCCTGTTGTGATCATGATGAACAGCCTAGCCACATACCAATTCGGAAAGCCTAGAGTCAGGTCGCTCTATTGCTGGAATCGACAACCGCGCACTGGGAGTGGAGAGATGGCGAGAGTAGCGTGTACCCACGTGGCCGGCGTGCCTGGAGACTAGTGGAGTACTGTGCTCTCGGGTGGCGTAGGACCGGGTCCGGGATAGAAAAGCCGTGACAATGGGTTGGCATATGCAAGCTTAAGTGCTACATATGCAGTGTGGATAGAATCCCCAGCTGGGTATACTTACTTGATTCGAATCGACGTGCTCCTCGGTTATGGAGACTTGATCCTCACGTCTACCTCGAAAAGTGGTTCGAAGAATAGGATGTTTTGAGAATAATGAAATGAATAAAATAGATGGAAGTGATGAATGATGACTTATGATACTAATAAAGTTATTCAATGAGCAAAAATACTGAGATAGGATAATAATGCTTTTCCGCTAAACCCCTTACCTCCTGCTAAGCCTTACCCCTAACCTTGCATTCCAAGAGTCAGATATTTTTCTTAGTCGGGTAAGTCTTGCGGAGTACCCAGTACTCAGGGTTTGTTAACCCCGTTGCAGGAGGGCCACAGCCGGAGATTTGCCTCGACCCCTGCTGTGCTACAGTGATCGAAGAGGCTAGTGGTGAGGAGTGAAGGACCCGTGGGCTGGGTTCGATTATCTACTATCTATTTACGTTGTATCGTTGTTCCAATGCCACTGCTACTGTTTTAAGTTGGTTTGTAATGACTACACTTATTTACTATTTGAACTCGGTTTGTAATTTAAGTACTAGTTAATCTTCCGCATTTACTCTGATGTATTTTGATTATGAAATGTTGTAACTCTGTAATGGCTTCGCAATGGAGATCCTGTCGGCATACGGGCACTGATGTAGCCCGGCAGGGCTGCCTCGATCATTTGGGACACGGGTACGACTGTCAGAGGTCATTAGTGACGATGACAGGTGCCTGTGGGCCATGTGATTAAGGCGGTTCTGTTACAAGTGGTATCAGAGCAATCTATTGCTAAATCATTACGGAGTTGTTTTCGAAAACTTCAAAATGTTTTGGATCTAAAATTTAAGTTAACCATTTTGAGTCCAAAACTGCTTTTCTTGTCTTACTCTGTACTAGGAGTAGGGTGGCATGTGGAACAATATTATTACTATTATTATTGTTAAGCCCTATGTCTGGAGTATGTTATTAATATTTATTTACCTGCATTGATTTAAAATTTGCATAAGAACGAATCATGCATCATGTTGATTCACATGTTAATAACTTCCTCCCTAATGTTGGGTTTTGGGATAGGATTTACCAACCTGTTCATGCTAGCCTGTTCTATCTTGTCTTACCCTCACTTTGTCCAGCTGGCTCGCTCGAAGCTGACCGCACGCAAGATGGTTGGACCACGTGGTATTCCTCGTCACCAGCTCGCTCCTAGCCATGAGGAGGGCGAGGGCTCAGGCAGCCGTCGCCGCAGCCGCAGGGAACTCAAAGAGGAGATCAGGGCACTCAAGGCCGAGGCGAGGCTGATGGAGGAGGACTTTGACCGAGCTGTGCGCAACCACTACAGGGATGTGCGC
Source organism: Eremochloa ophiuroides (assembly GCA_038502445.1). Classification (NCBI taxonomy): domain Eukaryota; kingdom Viridiplantae; phylum Streptophyta; class Magnoliopsida; order Poales; family Poaceae; genus Eremochloa; species Eremochloa ophiuroides. The sequence continues at coordinate 101,603,872 of JAHLJS010000003.1, forward strand.
GCCAACCGCGACCTGTACCGAGAGATTCACCAGGTCGAGGCCGAGGTGCAGGCGGCCATGGAGCGGGAGGCGGCAGCGCTGGAGCGTGAGCAGGTGGCAGTCCAGCAGAGAGACAAGGCTTTGGGGCGCGAGCAGTGTAATACCTCTGGTATTACTGATTATTTAAACTGCCATGTCATCATACCATTATGTGCATTTGTTTGCCATTTAGAATAATAGGGTGTTTGATTGACTTGAATTGGATGAGTGTCCTAAAAACCCTAATTTCCTTGTTATTTCTTGTGACCTCCTTAATTACCTCTAAACCCTAATCAAGGCCCTTAAGTGTACTTTTAAAATTTGATCAAATATGAGGAAGGTTCCTTAACAAAGGTTGTAGAGTTTTTAATGTAGAACAACTTCTATTTTGGGTGATTTCGAAGTTATGTTGAAAATAATTGAATTAAGCTCAAAACAGTGTTTCAAAATTTGAATTTAAAACTATATTTCAAAAATTATTGAGAATATGACAAAACTCCCTAAATAAAAGTTGTTGGCCTCAATGAGATGTACAACTTCTATTTTGACCAATTTTCAAGTTCTTCAGAAAAATCAAAAGTAATTTTGAAATTACAGTTTGAAATTTAAAACCACCTTTTACCCCCTTTTGAATATTTTCAAATCCTGACCGAATTTTGAATTGGTACCAAAACAAAAGTTGTCCAGCACAAAAATATCTGCAACTTTGCTTTAGGTCGTGGCTTCGGATTTGGTCATCTGCTAGATCAAATTGGGCGAATTGGTGATGAGGAAGTACTGTACGGGGTACTGTTCATCTGCCACCTCTCAGTGTACCCGCGCGGCGCGCACGTCGCCGGCGTGCGCGGCAGCGCAGCACGTCCGCCGGTGCCGGGCCGTTGTCCGTTGCACGCGCAGCAGGGAGCCAGACCCCTACCCGTCCTGCCCGACCGGGTTCCCCGCTATTTAAACCCCCCCCCCCCCGAGCACCCTCTCCCAGCTCAGTTCTCTCCGCCAGTCGCCGTCGAGTTCGCCACGGTTCGCGGAGAAATTCGTCGCCCTCCGTTGGCCTCCATCCTCTCCATCTCGCCGGTTAGTAGAGTGGTTCCTTGCGCATCCTTTGGTGCTCTCGGGGCTCTCTCTAATGCTTTGTGTGTTCCAGGGTGGTCGTCGCCGCGCGCGTGCGTTCGCCGGAGCGCCGCCGCAAGGTCGATCGCGTGCCAAGCATCTCGGGTGAGCTTTAGTCCTTAGATCCTCGTGTTCCAGCTTCTTTGTGATGTTCTAGTTCTCATGTGCGCGTCGGTTGGTTTTATGGTGGTCTAGGTTCGTCGGAACGAGCCGTCACCGCCGGAGCCGAGTCACTTCGTCCGCCGCCGCCGTCAACCTCACTTCTCTAGCCCGTTTCAGCCCCAACCGTAGACTTCACTAGCCCCGGGGTGAGCTACCGATCCTCCCCATGCTCTCCTTTCATCTTTTACCGGTCTCGGGCGGCCGGCGCATGCTCGCCGAGCCTTGGCGTCCACCATGGACGGGATAGATCCCGTCGGAGGCGGCTAGGATCGGGGATAGGTGTACTAGGGTGACCGCTAGGTCGTAGGGTAGCCGTAGGTCGTGTCCGCGTCGCCGTCGGCTCGCCGGCGGCGAGGGTCGTGCCGGCCCGCGTGCGCCTCGCGCGCGGTGCGCTCGGTCGGAGGAGGGAGAAGGACCTGACAGGCCGGCCCCGCCTGTCAGCGTCCGGGGAAGAAGAGAAGAGGAGCCCAGGTGTTGCTGGGCCGGCCTGCTCGGAGTGGGCCGTATCGGGCCGGTTGCGCTTTTGTTATTTCCCGGGGGTTTCAAATGTTTTTTTTTCATTTTAATTTGGTTTGAATAGTAATCTGTTTTGTTAATTTCGTATGATTAATTCTGTGCAACCAAAAATCATGAAATAATTTACACATGCTCTCTGTGTGGTGTAGAATTTTATAAAATTATTGCATGGCCTGTTTGGGTACTTTCTGTAATAGATAAAAATCACTAAATTAAAAAGAAAATGGGTCTTTGCACATTTTTAATTAATTCTAGGTAACTCCAAAAATCACCAAAATTTATTTGACTCTGTTTAGCATGAAAAGCTATCTGTTGGTGAAGTTTGGTCTCAATTGGGATTAGTTTGCTCTTGTATTAAATAGATATGGGTTTATTAAATAGTAAAAAGAAGTGTAGGAAATGAATTTAAGGTTTGTGTGACTTTGGAATTGATTGTGGTTCTAGGTCAAACCCATGTAAGACCTAGAACACCCTAGTGATGTCGTTTTATGCTTGTCATAAGTTTAGTTCTTGATTTCTTGCATATGCTCTTTTCTGTATCGCATTCATACATGCATTGTTGCACACGTGTAGTGCCGGTAAACGAGGAAGTCAAAGTCGAGGTGCCTGGAGGAGAAGGTTCCGAGGTGGTTCTTGAACCTGAAAGCTGTGGTGCTCCTGCCCCGACTGTTTTTGCGCTGCAAGGCAAGCCCCGGTGCATTTAACCCTCTATTTATAAATGCTTTTATCACTGGAGTTAATCAACTGCATTAAGTTGTTAGGAGTTGCGTGATAAAACAATTGATGCATTTACCATCCTTGACTACTTGTTACCTAAGGAACCTAATGATTTGAAATGAGTTGAAAAATGCTTAGTCATGCTTAAATATTAGAATTGCAAAAATGCTATTTTAAACTTTATATTTGGAATGAAGAATTATCAAGGGATGGGTATGAGTCCATGTATGATGGCAGGGTCCTTTGGCCGGGACACTGTTATTGTAATGGATGGGTTTCCCGGGTGGTCGGCCATCTGTTTGGGTTAGAGTCCCAACTGATCGTCGTCATCGGGAAGGGGATTTGAAAACCGGGCAGATTCCAGGGTATTTGGGTTAGAGTCCCAATGCAGGGTTTCTGACGGAAAGCAGTAGGGACCGTTCGTTGTAAGGCCTGTTGTGATCATGATGAACAGCCTAGCCACATACCAATTCGGAAAGCCTAGGGTCAGGTCGCTCTATTGCTGGAACCGACAACCGCGCACTGGGAGTGGAGAGATGGCGAGAGTAGCGTGTACCCACGTGGCCGGCGTGCCTGGAGACTAGTGGAGTACTGTGCTCTCGGGTGGCGTAGAACCGGGTCCGGGATAGAAAAGCCGTGACAATGGGTTGGCATATGCAAGCTTAAGTGCTACATATGCAGTGTGGATAGAATCCCCAGCTGGGTATACTTACTTGATTCGAATCGACGTGCTCCTCGGTTATGGAGACTTGATCCTCACGTCTACCTCGAAAAGTGGTTCAAAGAATAGGATGTTTGAGAATAATGAAAAGAATAAAATAGATGGAAGAGATGAATGATGACTGATGATATTAATAAGGTTATTCAATGAGCAAAATACTGAGACAGGATAGTAATGCTTTTCCGCTCAACCCTTACCTCTTGCTAAGCCGTACCCCTAACCTTGCATTCCAAGAGTCAAATATTTTTCTTAGTCGGGTAAGTCTTGCGGAGTACCCAGTACTCAGGGTTTGTTAACCCCGTTGCAGGAGGGCCACAGCCGGAGATTTTTCTTGACCCCTGCTGTGCTACAGTGATCGAAGAGGATAGTGGTGAGGAGTGAAGGACCCGTGGGCTGGGTTCGATTACCTACTATCTATTTATGATGTATCGTTGTTCCAATGCCACTGCTACTGTTTTAAGTTGGTTTGTAATGACTACACTTAATTACTATTTGAACTCGGTTTGTAATTTAAGTACCAGTTAATCTTCCGCACTTACTCTGATGTATTTTGATTATGAAATGTTGTAACTCTGTAATGGCTTCGCAATGGAGATCCTGTCGGCATACGGGCACTAATGTAGCCCGGCAGGGCTGCCTCGATCACTTGGGACACGGGTACGACTGTCAGAGGTCATTAGTGACGATGACAGGTGCCTGTGGGCCATGTGATTAAGGCGGTTCTGTTACAAGCAGGCCGCCCTTGAGCGTGTGGAGTGGGTGGAAGCCCACAATGGCAACATGCAGGCGTACATCAACACCCTGCATGAGGAGGTGCACAGGCTTAACAACCTGCTTAACCCTATCTTGGTTCCCCGTGAGGAGGACCCGGAGGGTGGCGTGGTTGTCGGGCCTGAGGACGAGGAGAGCGAGTCCGAGGAGTTGGGCTACTTCGAGCCCGTACCACTCGCCGAGGACCCAGCAGAGCCCGAGGACCAGATGGTGGAGGACGACGTCGATGAGGAGATCGTGGTCATCGACGACTAGTTGCCTGTGCTGCAGCGTTGGCAGTTGCTTGTATCTCCATGTCGTAGTTTATGAGCCTAAGAATTTTAGTTGTGGTTGGGATCTATGTGCTGTATGTCGCTAAGACTATGTTTCTTGTGTTGAAATAATTTTTAGTTTGTGCTGCTACTCCGTTTCTATTTAAGTAATGTCAAGTCCAAGTTCTGAGTCAAGTGTGCAATTCACAGATGGTTCAGACCCGTGGTCAGTCCAGCAACCAGGGAGAGGACGGTCTTCCTGAGGCACTGTAACACCCTGAATTTTGCTATTTTATAAATAGAAATAAAATGCTTTAATTTTGTATTTTATGATCATGAAACCCTAAGGAAATTAAAATCTTCATTAAATTAAAAATTATCCTAGGGTTTTCAACATAGTTGAGCTCTCATGCTGCTGCATTTTATTTATTATGTTGAGTGTATTTAATAAAAATCTTTCTTTTGAGTAAATATGTTTGATCAATTCAAACACCCCTTGAAAATAGTTTTGGAAAAAAATTACCTTGATTTAAAAGGAAAACCAAAAAAATCAAATAATTTAAAAATATATTAAAAATAGGAAATTATTTTCCTTGTTTCCAAATTTATGTTTGAAATACTTTGATTTATTTTGATTACTTCTTAAAGTGGATTTTAGAAAGTCTTTTTAAATAGTTATGCAAAAAGGGTTTTGATTTAAAAATAAATTTAAATAAACCAAATATATATTTTGTAAAAGTTTGAAATACTTTATTTTGATCTCCCATGTGATATTAATTATGTTTTGAATTCAAAACATATTTGAACATGTTTTTGAAATTGGGTTTGAAAATCATATTTGAAAATTCTTTTGGAAAAAAAAAGAGAAAGAGCAAAACCTTCTCTTCCACTCTCCTCTCCCTTTTGGCCCAGCCTGACCTCCTCTTCTCTTCTGGCCCAAAAGCCCAGCTCGGCCGGCCTTCTCTCCCTCCCCTGGCCGCAGCCCAGTTTCCCCCTTTCTCTCCCCGCGGCCTCCCTCCTCTTTCTCTTGGGCCGCAGCCCGGCCAGCCGGCCCAAGCCGCACCGAAGCGCAGGCGCGCTCTCTCTCTGCTCGCTGTCGATGGCGACCAGGGCCCGCGTGTCAGCCTCCCTCCTCCTTTCCTTTCTTCCTCCTCTGCTTCCCTTGGAAGGCGCTGACGATGACACCGCCGGCAAATCCGCCGCGGGATGTCCTCCCTTCCAAATTGGAGATGCCCGCGCCTTCTTAAGCCTGTGCCGACCCCTCTTCGCCCCTTTCCGAAACCCTATCAGCCGCCGCTCGCTACAAGCCGAGCTGCCGCCGCTGAGCTGCCATTGTCGCCGCGGCACCGAAGCTCCGCCGCGATCGATTCGCCGTCACCGAGGCGTCTCCGTGCGAATTGAAGGTACCCAGAGCTCCGCGAAAGCATCACCGGGCATCTACAACCCTCTCCGAGCCCTCTCGTTGCCCGCAGAGCACCAATTCGCCGGCACCGCCGCCATTACCACGCTTTGGGTCAAGATCTCGATCCCTCTACCCATGCCACCTCCGTGCCTCATTCTTCCCCTTATGCTTCGCAGGGACACCGCGACCTCTCCTCGCCGCTTCCCATCACCGATTGAAGGCCGGACTACCCGTCTCCCGGAGCTCCATCACCATCGCCCGCGCTGCTCCGCCGGCGGCCATCTCCAAGCCTCTCTCTTCCCGATTGGACCCCCTGGGTAAGTTCGCCATCTCTTCCTCTACCTCCCGGAGCCTTCCCGATGCAGGACCGTGCACGCTAGGCCGTTTTAGATGAACGCCGACGAACTTCCGGCGAGGAATCGGCCGGGCGCTGCCTAACTCCGGCGAGCAGGCCCTCCTCTCCCTCCTTGATCTGTTCTGGACCGCCCAAAGCCAGATCAACGGCTCCCATCTGCCGATACCCTTTCGCTGTCAGTTTTGCATAAGAGCCCTCCAAGTATTTAAGTCGCAACCCGCAGTCCTAGAAGCCCTATGCACTGAGTCTCTGGAATGTTGCCATCTAGCCCCTGCCATTTACAGTTTTTGAGCCCCAGTCCTTGATCCGGTTTAAAATCAGAATTTGATTTGTTTTAATTCGAAAATCATTTCAAATATTCACAGTTTTGCCACTGGATTTCAAATGCTTGTAAAATGCTCATTTTAACTCCAAATTGAGTGATTCAAATTGCATTAGATTCATATTTTTATCCTCTTTCCAGTGGTATAGCTTTTACTTATGTTAACTGTATTTTGATTTCAAGTATTATTTAAATTCCTTAAATGCATAAAAATGTTTATAAAATTCATATATTTCGTGTTATAAACCCGTTTCTAGTGATCTTTATATCGATGCGATCGTTGGAACGAGTAGAACAGTTTCGTAAGATTTCCAAAACTGTTTGAAGAGTTTTAACTAAATGTTATTTTATAAACCTATAAAGCCAATGATTTTTGTATATAAAAGGTCAATTCAACCCTACTCTTTTATTAATGACTACAAATGATATTTATTCTGTTTTGTTGAACTAATATGTGTTTTATATAAAATGATATTATCTGAAAACTTAATATAATATATTTATTTATATATTCTTTATTATTTCTTTTATAAATGAAAGTAAATCGCTCGGTAATCCTATCTTCCCAACCCTAGCTCCGATTAGCGTGATCTTCGCGTCTATGTGATCATAGCAATGCGTAGAATCGTTTTATAACCTTTTAACTTCTATTTCATTGATTGGTGTATTGTTCTAATAGAATATTATCTTTGCTATGCATGTATGTATTGAATGCTTGTGTGGTGCTTTATGATCGCGCTCAGCCGTTGAGAGTTACGTTGGTGATCAAGAAGAAGAAGAAGGTGATCCAGGAATTCTTTCAAGGATTACTGAGCAGCTGTGGGTGAAAAGCAAATAAAGGCAAGTATAGCTTTGGGTGTTTATTTCTGTAATCGTGATCATGTGAATTAACTAATGGGAAAGTAATGAACGTTAAAAGATGACTTTATTCCGTAAGTGAATACCCCGGGAAAACCGCGCAACTATGAGTGCTAATGGGCTCTGGTTTTAGTTAAGTATGAAGTTCTTTCTAGCATCGTTGGCGGTTACCCGTGTGGCGCAAATGGGGAAAAGCAGACTGTGGATCTCTGGACAGGTGGTATCACACAGACTGACTGATGAAACCAATAGCGGCCGCGACATGTTGGATAAGACTTTTGAAAGACTTCATAGTGGACCCTGCCGGCCTTCCTTGGTAGTGGGCCAAGAGGCTGATCACCTCGGGAAAAAGGGTAAACCACGGCTCGTAGTGAAAGTGTGCAACCTCTGCAGAGTGTAAAACTGGTATACTAGCCGCGCCCTCGGTCATGGGTGGCCTGGAATCCTCATGGAACAGAAAGTATTGTTATTGATTAATTGTTTACGCTTTACCTTTTACTTTGCATTGATCATGAGTATATGAAATCAGTATCTTGTCGTTATATTTGCTGAGTTCGACATGAACTCATTCTTGCTATTCCCCCACACCTCAGGAGAAGTTAGACTTGTGGTCAACCAGTCAGTTTGTTCCTGCGGAGTGAAGTCTACACCCGGCGTGAAGTCGTTTTCCGCGTTGTACTCTGAGGTGATGTCTAATTGTTAATACGTTATTTAAGCATTTTGTCTCTTGATATTACCTTATTCTGTGACTATATGTGAGATTCGTCTTTTTATTTCACATATATTATATATCTGGTTTTGTCCTTAAAACCGGGTGTGACAGGCACCACCCGTGCCACCAAGCCTCGCTGATGCCATTACCGCACTTGCTAATGCGGCAAATGCTTTCGCTCAGAATCAGGGTCAGCGTGGAGAGCGCTGTGGGCGCAATAATGGGAACCAGGAAACCACCTATGTGGACTTCACCGACACCCGTCCACCGGTGTTCACCAAGGCGGATGAGCCGCTTGAGGCGGATGACTGGCTCCGTATCATGGAGCAGAAGTTTGGTTTGATCCATTGCACCGAAGTCCAGAAGCCACAGTTCGCAGCACAACAGCTGCGTGGTCCCGCAAGTGCCTGGTATGCTAACCTCCTGGCAGCACAACCCGAAGGACACCAGCTTACCTGGGCAGAGTTTCGCACTGCATTCCGTGCCCACTACATCCCTGAAGGGATAATGAGTATGAAGCTCGACCAGTTTCTGGCATTGCGGCAGGGGGACTCCACTGTGATGGAGTACGTGACCAAGTTCAACCAGTTGTCTCTGTATGCCCCAGAGTACGTGAATACTGATGGTAAGAAGAGGAGCTGCTTTGTCAGAGGCTTGAACTACAAGATCCAGCGCAGCTTATCCAACAACCGCCACTGCACCTATCATGAAGCTGTTGACAGCGCGCTCGCTTTTGAAGAAAGTGACCGCCAACTTCAGGGAGAGAAGAAGAAGAAGAAAGCTGTTTTCTCTGGCAGCCAAAAGCGCCAGAAAATCATCTACCATCCCACCCACCACAACCGCCCACAATACCCACAGCAGCAGGTAGTTGTGCGTACCGCCGCTACCTCCCACACCTCAAACCAGCAAAACACCACTCAGCCGAATGCCCCTGGCGTTCGTGTCACCTCACCACAGTTCACCTACAATCACCCATGCTACAACTGTGGCCAGATGGGACACTAGTCCCGCAATTGTCCTTTCCCCAAACAGTATAATCAGAATGCACAGAAGGGTGCTGGTGGACAGCAGCAGCAGGCCCAGAAGGGCAAGGTGGTCAAGAAGGCTGGCCAGGTGTACTACACCCAGATCGCTGATATCCCGGAAGGAGAGCCCGTCATGCTCGGTAGGTTCCCTATTGCTGATAACCCTGCAATTACACTCTTTGATTCTGGTGCATCACATTCATTCATCAATCGTAATTTTGTCGTCAAGCATGACATACAAATTGGGGAGGTTAATGAGAATTTTATCATACAATCGCCCGGGGGGGCGTATCAGTACTAAGGAAGTGGTATTTCGGGTACCCATAGAATTGGGAGGGCATAAGTTCCCGACCACTATGATAGTGCTAAAAGATCAGGACATAGATGCCATTTTGGGGATGAATTGGATGTATCAGCACAAGGCTGTGATTGATGTGCTGAATAGGACAATCAAAGTTAACATACCTGATAGTCAGTCCAAACTTCTTATCCAACTTCCGTTACCCCTGAGAACCGTGAAGCAAGTCAATGCTACCTCAGTTCAAGAAATCCTGAATATTCCAGTAGTTTGTGAATTCCCGGATGTCTTTCCTGATGACTTACCTGGTTTGCCTCCGGACCGTGATGTGGAGTTTGCCATAGAGCTTAAGCCTGGTACGGCACCTATATCTCGTAGGACGTACAGGATGCCACCAAAAGAACTGGCAGAGTTGAAGGTTCAGTTGCAAGAATTGCTTGACAAGGGTTTTATCCGGCCCAGTTCGTCACCTTGGGGTTGTCCGGCCATTTTTGTGAAAAAGAAGGATAACTCTCTCAGACTGTGTATTGACTATCGTCCTCTCAACGAGGTCACCATCAAAAATAAATACCCTTTGCCCCGTATCGATCTTCTCTTTGACCAGCTTGCTGGGGCCAAAGTATTCTCTAAGATTGACCTTCGATCGGGGTACCACCAAATAAAAATCCGTCCACAAGATATTCCCAAAACCGCTTTCACCACCAGATATGGCCTATATGAATACCTAGTCATGTCTTTTGGCCTGACCAATGCTCCTGCCTATTTCATGTATCTGATGAACTCTGTGTTCATGCCTGAGCTTGACAAATTCATAGTCGTTTTTATAGATGACATCCTTGTATACTCCAAAACCCCCGAAGAACATGCTAACCACCTTCGAATTGTCCTAAACCGTTTGAGAGATCACCAACTTTATGCCAAGTTCAGCAAATGTGAGTTTTGGTTGGACAGAGTTCCAGTCCTCGGTCATATTCTGTCTGCGGAAGGAGTGTCCGTGGATCCCAGCAAGGTCGAGGAGATTCTGAATTGGAAGCCGCCCACCACAGTGCATCAGGTCCGCAGTTTTATGGGTATGGCAGGTTACTATCGTCGTTTTATCCCAGATTTCTCCAGGATATCTAAACCCATCACCAACTTGCTGAAAAATCAAGTGAAGTTTGTTTGGTCATCAGATTGTGAGGAAGCTTTTCAGAAGTTGAAGGAATTGCTAACCACTGCACCAGTGTTGGCTCAGCCGAATATTGAGAAACCATTTGATGTGTACTGTGATGCTTCGGGAACCGGTCTTGGCTGTGTGTTGATGCAAGAGGGTCGTGTCATTGCTTATTCTTCACGGCAACTCAAGCGTCACGAAGAAAACTATCCTACTCATGATCTAGAGTTGGCAGCCGTGGTTCATGCTTTGAAAATATGGCGTCATTATCTATTGGGAAGTACCTGCAATATTTACACTGATCACAAGAGTCTGAAGTACATTTTTACTCAAAAAGAGTTGAATATGAGGCAGAGAAGATGGCTCGAGTTGATCAAGGACTATGACATCGAAGTACATTACCATCCTGGTAAAGCAAATGTGGTAGCTGATGCATTGAGCCGCAAGGTTCACTGCAACTGCTTGAATGTGAAGTCATATACTCTGACCTTGTGTTGTGAGCTGGAGAGATTGGGTATTGAAATGGTGCCACGGGGCAGCATAGCCAACATTAGAATTGAAACTCCTATTCGAGAACAGGTCATTGCCGCTCAAAAGAAAAGCAAAGGGATCAAGCACATCAAAGAAAAGATCCGAGCAGGCAAGGCCGACTGTTTCAGGATTGATGATGATGGTGTGGTCTGGTTCAAGGACAGATTGGTTGTCCCCAAGATTCCTGTGTTACGTCAAGCGATCCTCGATGAAGCGCACTCAACAAAATTCTCTATTCATCCAGGAAGCAATAAGATGTATCAGGACTTGAGGCAGAAATTCTGGTGGACCAAGATGAAGATTGAAATTGCTCAGTATGTGGCAAGGTGTGACACATGTCAGAAAGTTAAGGCTGTTCACATGAGACCTGGTGGAGAGCTACAACCATTGCCTGTGCCAGCATGGAAGTGGGAAGATATCAGCATGGATTTCATTGTGGGATTGCCCAAGACTACTCGGGGTTTTGATTCCATCTGGGTTGTTGTGGACCGTCTTACGAAACAAGCCCATTTCATACCAGTCAAGAAGGACTTTAGAGCTCCAAGGTATGCTCAGTTGTATATCGAGAATCTGATGAAACTGCATGGAGTGCCAAAAACCATTGTCTCTGACCGTGGTACCCAGTTTGTCTCCAAGTTTTGGAAGGCATTTCATAAGTCCTTGGGGACAAAGCTTCTGCACAGCACTGCATATCATCCGCAAACCGATGGGCAGACTGAAAGAGTCAATCAAGTATTGGAAGACATGTTGAGAGCTTGCGCGTTGAATTACCCGGACAAGTGGGACGAGTGTTTGGCCTTGGCCGAATTCTCATATAACAACAGCTATCAAGAAAGCATCCAAATGGCTCCATTCGAGGCCGTGTATGGTAGAAGATGTCGCACACCTTTGAATTGGTCCGAACCAGGAGAAAGATGGTACTATGGGGTAGATCTGGTAAAAGAGGCTGAAGACAAGGTTCGAGTGATACAAGAGAACTTAAAAATAGCCCAATCTAGGCAGAAAAGTTACGCTGATAAACGACGTCGACCGCTAGAGTTTAAAGTGGGAGATTTTGTTTATCTGAAGGTATCACCAATGAAAGGAGTGAGTCGTTTTTGGAGTTAAAGGCAAACTAGCCCCGCGTTTCATTGGACCCTTTGAGATCATCAAACGTGTGGGAAAAGTGGCTTACAGGTTGTAGTTACCTGAGCACATATCAGAAGTACACAACGTATTCCATGTGTCGCAGCTGAAGCAATGTCTGCGAGTGCCAGATCAAGTGATCGATGTGGAAGGAGTTCAGTTGGAACCCGACATGACTACCTCCGAATATCCAGTCCGAATTCTGGATATTAAAGATCGTGTTACCCGCAGGACTACAACCAGGTGGTATAAAGTACAATGGAGTCAGCAATCTGAGGACGAAGCCACCTGGGAATCTGAAGACTTTTTGGCAGAAAAATTTCCCGAATTCTATGCTACTATATAGGTATAACCTCTCCCTGTATTTGATCTTTTCTAGTCCCTTGTTCTGAGTTTTTGATTGGGTAGTTATGTTGAAAATTTTCTGTTCCGTTACTTTGTTTAAAAAACAATGTTATCTACCTAATCTCGGGACGAGATTTCTTTTAGGGGGGAAGGCTGTAATACCCCTGGTATTACTGTTAATTAAAATGCCATGTCATCATATCATCATATGCAGTTGCTTGTCATTAGGGATAATAGTGTGATTAGCTTGTTTAACTCTTGTATGTGCTTGAAGGAACCCTAATTGAGTTGTTATTGCATGTTGATTTTAATTTTCCCTAAAACCCTAATTAAAGGCTTCAAAGTGCACTTTCTAAATTTGATCAAATCTGAGGTAGGTCCCTTAATAAAAGTTGTAGAGTTTTTAATGTAGAACAACTTCTATTTTGGGTGATTTTGAAGTTATGTTGAAAATATTTGAATTAAGCTCAAAACAGTGTTTCAAAATTTGAATTTAAAACTGCAATTCAAAAACTAATGAGAATTAGATAAAACTTCCTTAATAGAAGATGTAGATCTCTCTGAGATGCACAACTTATATTTTGACCAAATTTCAAGTTCTTTAGAAAAATAAAAAGTAATTTTAAACATTCAGTTTGAAATTCAAAACCCTAGTTTACCCCCTTTTGAATATTTTCAAATCTAGGCCGAATTTCAAATTTGTGAAAAAACAAAAGTTGTCCAGCACAAAAATATCTGCAACTTTGCTTTTGGGCGTGGCCTCGGATTCGGTCGTTTGGCCGGTCAATTTGGGAGATTTTCTCTGAGCCAAGTACTGTACCGGCGGCACTGTTCACCGCGTCACACACGTTCGGCCGCGGCGCGCACGTCGCCGGCGTGCGCGGCCGTGCAGCGCGTCCTCCGGCGCCGGGTTGCTGCCCGCGTCGCGCGCAGCACGGAGCCGAGCCCCCCCACGTCCTCTTTGGCCTGTTCCCCGGCTATTTAAGCCCCCGAACGCGCCTCCCCACCCATTCTTTTCCCCATCTCCATTGCCGGCGAGCTTTCGGTCTCCGACCGAATTCGTCGACCACCGTCCACCTCCACCCTCTCCATCTCACCGGTAGGTCAAGCACTTCCTGGCGCATCGATTGGTGCCTTTGGAACTAGCTCTAACCCTCTGTGTGTCGCAGGGTCGCCGTCGCCGCGCGTGCGCGTCTGGCGGAGCACCGCCACGAACTCACACCCGTCCACAGCTCTCTCCAGTGAGCCAATGCCTCGTCTGAGTATTCTTCCGTGCTCACTGACCTTCCTTGTTGCTCATGCGCCTGTTGGTTCTTCGTCTCTGACCGTAGGTTCACCGGAACGGAGTCCTCGCCGCCGTCGGAGGTCGTTGCAGCCGCGGCCACCGTCACCACCGTGCCTCTACACCATCTCGGGTCGTTCTCTCCATACTAGTCAAGTCTCGGTGAGCTCGCGAATCTTCCCATGCCTTAACCCGGCTTGATTAAGCCTTGGCCTCGCCGGAGTAGGTCCGGTCGCCGCCGCCGAGCCGCTGCGGAGGTGCCCGAGGGTGCTCCGAGTGTCTATCCTTGCCATTTAGTAGCTTGTTGGGTGCGGCTGGGAACCCCGAGAGTCGTGGGAAGGTTGGTTTGGCCGTTGGGGTCACCGGCGGTGAGCCACGGGTGGCAAACCGCCGGCGCCTCACCTCTGTTCGGAAACAGAGGAGGTCCAGGGGTGTCGGGTTAGAAGGTGAATAGCTCCAGGGGGGTATTTGCAATGTCAGTGACTCTGGTGAATAGTGTGAGTTGGTCCGCGGGTTGATATCTGTGTTTCCCAGGGGGTTTTGCGCAAAAGCGCAGGCGCCGGGCGCGGGCAGGCCGAGTGGGCCGGTCTGTTTCGCACTTGGGCCGAGTGGGCCGAATGCCAGTTTCCTTTTTTCAGCGTTTTATTAAATGTCTTTTCCATTTTATTTAATATGAATAGTAGACTATTTTGTTCTTTTTGTATGAATAATTTTGTGCAGCCAAAATTCATGAAATTATTTAAATGTACTCTCTGGATGCTGTAGTTTTTAATAAAAATATGTTATGACCTGTTTAAATGTTTTCGGTAGCAACTAAAAATCATCTAAATAAACTATAAATGAACGTTTGGGCATTTTTAATTAATTCTAGGTAATTCCTAAAATCACCAAAATTTATGTGGCTCTGTTTTGAATGAAAAGCTATCTGTTGGTAAAGTTTGGTCTCAAATGGAATTAGTTTACTCATGTATTAAGTAAATGTTGGTTTAATAAATAGTGAAAAGTGTTAAGAAATTGAATTTAGGTTTTTTGTGTGACTTTGGAATTGATTGTGGTTCTAGGTCAAACCCATTTAAGATCTAGAACACCCTAGTGATGTCATTTCATGCTTGTCATATGTTTAGTTCTTTATTTCTTGCATATGTTCTTTTCCGCATCGCATTCATACATGCACTGTTGCACACGTGTAGTGCCGGTAAACGAGGAAGTCAAAGTCGAGGTGCCTGGAGGAGAAGGTTCCGAGGTGGTTCTTGAACCTGAAAGCTGTGGTGCTCCTGCCCTGACTGTTTTTGCGCTGCAAGGCAAGCCCCGGTGCATTTAACCCTCTATTTATAAATGCTTTTATCACTGGAGTTAATCAACTGCATTAAGTTGTTAGGAGTTGCGTGATGAAACAATTGATGCATTTACCATCCTTGACTACTTGTTATCCAAGAAACCTAATGATTTGAAATGAGTTGACAAATGCTTAGTCATGCTTAAATATTAGAGTTGCAAAAATGCTATTTTAAACTTGATATTTGGAACGAAGAATTATCAAGGGATGGTTATGAGTCCATGTATGATGGCAGGGTCCTTTGGCCGGGACACTGTTATTGTAATGGATGGGTTCCCCGAGTGGTCGGCCATCTGTTTGGGTTAGAGTCCCAACTGATCGTCATCATCGGGAAGGGATTTGAAAACCGGGCAGAATCCAGGGTATTTGGGTTAGAGTCCCAATGCATGGTTTCTGACGGAAAGCAGTAGGGACCGTTCGTTGTAAGGCCTGTTGTGATCATGATGAACAGCCTAGCCACATACCAATTCGGAAAGCCTAGAGTCAGGTCGCTCTATTGCTGGAACCGACAACCGCGCACTGGGAGTGGAAAGATGGCGAGAGTAGCGTGTACCCACGTGGCCGGCGTGCCTGGAGACTAGTGGAGTACTGTGCTCTCGGGTGGCGTAGGACCGGGTCCGGGATAGAAAAGCCGTGACAATGGGTTGGCATATGCAAGCTTAAGTGCTACATATGCAGTGTGGATAGAATCCCCAGCTGGGTATACTTACTTGATTCGAATCGACGTGCTCCTCGGTTATGGAGACTTGATCCTCACGTCTACCTCGAAAAGTGGTTCGAAGAATAGGATGTTTTGAGAATAATGAAATGAATAAAATAGATGGAAGTGATGAATGATGACTTATGATACTAATAAAGTTATTCAATGAGCAAAAATACTGAGATAGGATAATAATGCTTTTCCGCTAAACCCCTTACCTCCTGCTAAGCCTTACCCCTAACCTTGCATTCCAAGAGTCAGATATTTTTCTTAGTCGGGTAAGTCTTGCGGAGTACCCAGTACTCAGGGTTTGTTAACCCCGTTGCAGGAGGGCCACAGCCGGAGATTTGCCTCGACCCCTGCTGTGCTACAGTGATCGAAGAGGCTAGTGGTGAGGAGTGAAGGACCCGTGGGCTGGGTTCGATTATCTACTATCTATTTACGTTGTATCGTTGTTCCAATGCCACTGCTACTGTTTTAAGTTGGTTTGTAATGACTACACTTATTTACTATTTGAACTCGGTTTGTAATTTAAGTACTAGTTAATCTTTCGCATTTACTCTGATGTATTTTGATTATGAAATGTTGTAACTCTGTAATGGCTTCGCAATGGAGATCCTGTCGGCATACGGGCACTGATGTAGCCCGGCAGGGCTGCCTCGATCATTTGGGACACGGGTACGACTGTCAGAGGTCATTAGTGACGATGACAGGTGCCTGTGGGCCATGTGATTAAGGCGGTTCTGTTACATGTGCCGAGATGATTTGTTTGTTTGGATATTTTACCTGATATTCTCTTGACAATCGTTTGTTAGGGAATTCTTGACTATCTTTTTCATGTAAAATCATGGAATTGTTCAAGTAAATGACTGATATAAACAATGCAAGCGAGGATGATGCAACTACTGTATCAAAATTACCCTGCCTTTTCTGTTTAGTAGTATCTTGGTTGCTCATTTCTCTCTAGCACATTCTGGTGGTTGATTTTTCATGGTTTTCTGAACATTAATGTACGACATGATGGAGGCAGGAAAACATTTTGGCAATGGAATTATGTTAGTTTAAGAAAAAAAAGGAAACACACTAAAATAAGAATGTTAAATTTCAATTCATATGTACAAATTAGGTTTTGGAAACATGTGGAACCAAAGATATTTCCTAGCTGAGGAATCATTTTGCTTTAGAATCTGTGATGTTGTATTAATAATAACAACCAACTTTGATTCTTAGTTGAGGTAAGATCTGATCATGGTTACCTGTGCTGGCCTGCAGGGGTTACCGGAGTTGTTGCCGATGAAAGTTAAACTGATAGCTAGGCCTGGTTACCTCTATTATTGGGATAAACCTGCGATGCTGCAACAACATGTACCTGTGTTGGGGCAGCACGGGGACAGGATGAATTATCGAATTGATTCTTCACCAGAATTGCTGCCGCTGAAATTGAGATTGATACGTTTGGTTACCTTAATTTGTTAGGATAACCGGGCGGCAGGAAGCTAGGACCATATGGCGGAGCACACATACCTGTGTTAGGGCCGGCGGCAAGGGACAGGATGAGTCGTATTGGTTCGTCACCAAAGTTGTTGACGGTGAAATTGAGATTGACGTGGATACTTCTGTTGGGATAACACGCCAGAAGGAAGGACGACGACCATGGAAGAGCCCTAAACGTGTGTATACGGAGGCCCAATTTAGGTTATTAGTTTATTCTTTCATGGCCGTATTTTAAGTTTTAAAT
This sequence comes from Eremochloa ophiuroides, assembly GCA_038502445.1. NCBI lineage: Eukaryota > Viridiplantae > Streptophyta > Magnoliopsida > Poales > Poaceae > Eremochloa > Eremochloa ophiuroides. Next base: position 101,621,317 of record JAHLJS010000003.1, read on the forward strand.
AATAATAATGGCATTGGTGGGTAATTATGTATAAAACTTAATAGATCTAATGGATATTGTTGATGAGGCTTATCAATTCGATGGCTAGATCTTTTCGATTAATATGAGATTTTTTAGCATTTATCTTTTTTTCTAGCACGTCTGGTGAGGATTAACATGGAGGCTCCATTGCGGCCTCCAATTAGTAATAGTAAGATGAGTTACAGAGATGTGAGTCATCGATCTCAGCTTGGGTCTTCTTTTTGAAGTGTACACAAGTCGAAAGTGCCAATTCAAAATGACTATGTGTTTGCGTAGATCGCAAATGACGGGGAACTGAAAAGAAAATGATTCTTTCCACTTGTGGTGTGCTTGAATCCAGCTATTCTGGTGGCCTTAAGAACTGCCGTGCCATCTTGTACATGCTGAACCATCGCAGCATATGTTTTGAACAATTTTAGTATCCTGAACTCGTGGTGTCTATACTTGCTTGAATCCAGCCTGTGTTCTGAACAATTTTCAGTCTATTTGTGTTAGCTATAGGGATTAAGACCCACACCCTTTTTCCTGAAACTGTATAAATTAATTAAGAATTAAGAAATTAGGAGTCCATTTCTATATTATTCATATTCATCATAATTAGAATGTTTGTTATCTGAAAATGCATGCTTGTTTCAGAAAATTGTACTTGCACTCTATATGTTATTTTGATGAGTGAACTTCACAAATGCTCCTGCTGCTCCTAACAGGTTGTTTTTGCTGACCTGTGCATGTTAAACAGTCTCTTTCATGTGTAGGTTTTTTGGCGGACTTGGGGCTCGATGATGCAAAGGGAAACATTCAATCTGATGTTTCTTTGTTTTGGCATTTCGGTGCTGCAATCTGTGAGCCAGAGAATAAGAGGCAGTCTCCTACTCTCCTGCAGTGCTATGCACTGCACCTATCAAGGTTAGCATCTACCCTGTTCTGTTTAAATTGACTTTGAGTACAATATCATTCCAAGTTTCTGATTTTCTGAATGCATATAATTTTGAACCGACTATTTTTTCTCCCCGTATTTTTGTTCGTTCACTGCAGTACCAGTTTGCATACTGCAAAAATTATAGCTATAACATGACTGGAAAGGGCTATCTGAAGCTTCAGTTGATCAACCAGAGGGAAGATTTCTCTTTCCCACTTTTTTCAGGAGGGCTCTTGAAGGTACACCAAAGAAAAAAAAATATGAGCATCTTCTGAATTTCTCTACTTTCCACTACAATTCTGATTTTTTATGATACATTTATTCATGTTCTCCATCTGAACAAAGAGCCACATCTGTAACAGCCAAAGCTAATTGCCATCTCCAACAAGGAGCATTTGCGAATCCAAAGGCACCAGTGTACACACGTTTGGCCCAAGGGAAGTCTTGGAATGAAGTAAGCGTTCTTGTAATTCCACAAACGTAACAAGCGTTTCAGTTTCATGGAATAGACGAAACCTTGTGCAATGTGAATATATTTTTTTACAAGAAGTTATTTTAGTATTCTGCTCTCAGCTCAACTTTGTATCAACAAAGGAGAACATACATTGTGGAAATGAATTAAGTAAGGTCACCAATCTAAGAATGCGACTTTGTTGTTTTTGTTTTTGCAGATGACAGTCACCACAAGTGGCTATGATATTAGAGTTGTTGAATGTGGAACATTAACATTTGACAGAAATAGCATGTGTGGTAAGTTATTATCATTTTCCTAATTTCCCTACAGATGAACGGAGAAGCTTGTGTAGTGGAGCATAGATCTTTGCGAATTTTCATCTCCCTGACTTTCTCTGCTTGTTACATTTGTTGGTCAGTGGGCACATCTTTTCTATGTCCAATTAAATAATTTAACTGATGCAATCCACCAAGGGCACTGTTTGCTTCAGATATGGAAGTTATTGGGCTGCATATGCATGGTCATAACTAAATACTTGCAAAATATGTCTATAGTGATTGTGCTCTTACTTGCATTGCACAATTTACACTTAATGTTGTCACCCTTTCAAAATAGGTGCAGAGTTCTAATTGTTGGTGTAGTTACGTCGATTAAATTTTGAACAATGTCCTTGCAGGTTGTCGATACAGTTGATTTGGGACTGAAGCACTGCTGAATGTAAACCTGTTCGTCCAGTTCACTTATCATCTCATTTTAAATAAATATACTAATGAACCACCATGTTGTATAATTGAAAGGACCCGATAGACTCAACTATTTTGAGAAATTTGGGTGTGGGATTAGGTCATCCTCTATTGGCTTTGAAAGCTACCAAACGTGGAGTCAGCGGTTCAGGTAGGTTACCAAATAATTAGTTTCATCAGTGTTGTTCTCTGAAATGCCTATCTTATTTTTACAGGCTGTCAATTATTTTTCTGGCATTTGATGTTTTCTTTGTGGTCTTCTGCGTTGCCTTGGCTTTTGTGATTGGAATCACTGTTTGTTGCTGCCTTCCCTGCATTATTGCTATCTTATATGTTGTAACTGATCAGGTATGTCCTGTGACCACCATGGTCTTCTAAATACAGTTTCTTCATTTTTTCTGTCAAATGTAATAGCTAATGCCCTGTTTGGATGATATGAACACTTCTGTTTGCTGCCCTTTGCTACATTCATACACCCATGCCACAAAGATATTAGCATGCCCTGTAGTTGTGCAAATAATTTTAACTGAAGCTTTGCCTGGGATTGTTGATGTCACCTATGCTGACAAGCCGGCATTGCAGCACCTGTGGGTGGAGTGATGACGAGTGTGGTACCAATCCTCTTGTTGAACATATTCTTTCAGCTGAGGATGCAGTAAGTTTTCAAGTTTATATAGTTTTAGTGACATCATTGTGTTATCGTTCTTCTGTTTGGTACTCTTAGTGCAAAAATCCAAAGAAAAAAAGGTTGGGATCTCTATCTGTGAAGGAGCTGCTATGTCAGGGATGAACCCCTTAAGCTTTTCTTTCATGGTTTGTGCTTTCGCATGGTACTTATGAACATTTTTACTAACAGTACATCATTCTATGTCATTGCAGAACTTTTCATCTTTACATCTTTGAAGGTGAATCTATGAGAGATTTTTTTTGACAAACCAAGGATCGCATTTGATAGTGGAAATTGGAGTCCATATAGTTCAAGAAAGAAATAATGCAGTGGTGTCCAATTTCCGTGATCTCAGATAGATATTGACTATTGACTACAAGCTCAATTTCTTGAAGGAACTCCATAGTGAAGTGAATCTATAGATATCGAAGCACTTGTGTTGAAAATTAATGAAATTCATAAATTTGTTTCCTTAAAAGAGAAAAAAATCAGAGTTTAGGGAAATTATTGGTGGGATCCATGTGTTTTTACTATAAAGTTTAGTTGTCTCGTATCAACACACGGGCACGCTACCTAGTTTACTGATGAAAACTATAATTTGTTTTTTCATGAGAATCCGAACTGCCCACGAGACATCTATGCAACTCCGTAGACTGTCTCCAACAGTCGAGGGGCAAACATGAGAGGCATTCCAAGTTTTGGTTCTGCACAGAGAAAGGGTTACGGACCCATAAAGTGCCCTTATCCAACAACAGCGACGCAAAAGAGAAGTCCAGCCGAGCGCCGCCCACGTCGCCGCATCGGGCCGCTCTCGCCGGCGCGAACCCGCCTGGCCGTGCCGGCCGCGCACCGCCACAGACCCGTCTCGCCAGACCCCAGCTAAGCGCCGCCCCCTTGCCGCATCGGCCCACTCCTCGATAGCCGCGCGCCGGCGGGAACCCATCTGGCCGGGCTGGCCAGGCGCTGCCGCAGACCCGCCTCGCTGGACCCCAGCCGAGCGCCGCCCCCCTCGCCGCATTGGCCCGCTCCTTGATGGCCGCGCGTCGACGCGAATCCTCTTGGCCGTGCCGACCGCGCTCCACCACAGACCCCCCTCGCGCGGGCTGGATGCGCGGCGTAGCAGATTTGCCTCGCCAGGCCGGCTCGCGCCGCCGCGGATCCGCTTCGCTGCACCGGCGTCTCCTGCGATATCTGCAGCAGCGCAGTCATGGCGGCTTCGATGGACGCCCTCCACCCGCTTAAGACGGCGCGCACGAGTCCACGCACCTCCGCGATTCGTGACGTAGCAGGCTGCCGGCAGCCTTCGCGACGTCGGTGGCCATCAGCATGGCCGGCGCACCGGGACCACCCGCGGCGTCTCGAGCGTCTTGGCCGTCGCCGCGTCGAGCACTCGGCAGAGGTGACGAGCTCCGAGCTCACGCGCCGGCCATCCTGCCTCACCGCGCTGGCCACGGACAGGCCTTGCCGCTTCTAGCCACCTACTATGGGCCTACCATGGCGACGGCGCACGGATTTGGGTTTGATGAGAGAGACTACACAAACAAGACCCATATATGGGTTGCCTCTCTCCTCTTACTCAAAATGCCTTCTGTCGGTGCTTAGATTAGCGCGTGCTAACACCAGCTAGTAAATTTGAGTTTTGCGATTGAGATCACAGATGGTGTGTAAGGAGAAACACAGGGTTTATACTGATTCAAGCAATGAATGCCCTACGCCCAGTGTGAGATCAAATCGTGTTGCCTTGTACCGGGGTGCTTGTAATAGGGGCTACAAGCTTAGTCGAGAGAGGGAGGGGCTCCCAAGTCTCTTGTGAGTATGAGTGTTCGTATGTGTGTTCTTGAGTTTATAGATTGTAGTGAGTGGGAGTTCTAGTCGTGAGTGAGTGAAAACATGCCTGTGATCGGCCTCTACTCTCCCTTTTATAGTTCTAAGGGAGAGGCTAGAGTTATACGTGTTGCCCTGTGGTTACAATGCTCGGCATGGCGGAGTCGATGGTGACTGGTGGCTATCGTTAGCCACGCCCTCGTCTTGGCACCTTGGCAGTATGGCAATAGTCATTCGGTTGATCCTTCACTGTTCTATTGGCGAGTTCCAAGGCGTCTCACAGTGCTAGACATTGTTTGTTGCGTGGCACTACGTCCTGTCGTCGCGTCCGACCCTGCACAGTGCAACGAGTAGATAGGTTGACCTTTGAGTATAAGCTCCCGAGGCTCGGGAGACCCTGGTGCCGTCGGGGGCGTGATGGGACAGAGCGGTAGGAGTGTCCTCCCTCGGGTGCTTCCTTTTCCTCGTGAGGTACTTTCCAGGGGGTAGGCGAGCCTGATCGTACCCATTCCTCCGGGTTGGCCGGACGACTGTCATTCCCCTTTTCCTGGTGTCACATGTGCGGCCGGGACATGGCATTCGCCGTCGTAGTTGGCGAATCTCCTCGTCAGCCCGGGGGGGCCGTACAGTTGACCGTCCCTGTAGCGGCATGGGAGGAGTAGGACCGTCAAATCGCCTACCAGAGGAGATGGGGCAGTTGGTACGGCGAACGTGCGCGTTCGGAACGCAGCTGTGTCACGGGGCCCATCCGATGGGACCGTGCTTGTAAAGTGGACAGAGAAGGTCTCTTGGCCGTCAAGTTTGCCCTGCTGACGTCGGCAGGGCTCGGGCGAACCCGAGGGGTGCGCCCGGGGGAGTTAGCCTGTAGCGGGGAGTTCGGACGAATCGGAAGTCTATCGCCCGAGGTCTGCTTTTCCGAGCCCTGTCGCGGAGGCTCGGGCGAACCGGAGAATCTCTCCCGAGGGGTCCATGCGCCTGAGGGAGGCGATGTGCTTCCGCACGGCTCTGTCCGTGTGGGAAGTTCTCGCATGGGCCGTTCCCGCGTGGGCCTCGGCTATCGCTTTTTTGGGCTGGGCTTTATTCGGAAAGTGTGATTTTATGTTGAAGTTGGGTACCCGACACCTTCTGCATTTGCATCCTCTGTTGGGTACTGATATGCATAGCTTGTTGGAGTTAGCCTAAGACATCTAAAGAAGGCCTTAGCCAGATCCTCTGTTGAGGCCTGTGGTAATGCTGAGCGGGCCGGCCCATTTTTCTCCAAATAGTCCACTCTTGGTCAAAGTCGCCGTTCAATCAGACTCGGTACAGTACTCACCGGGGGAGTCACCACCTGACGACCGGCTGACCCTATAATGGCGCACGCACCGACGGTGACGAGGTCCAGAGGAGGAGAGGCCGTACTGTTGGCCGCAGGAAGCGGCCATGGCGAGCCTGTTGGACAGCTCGAGCGGTCTGTGGACCGTGCTCGGGCAGGCCTCGAACGTGGCGCAGCTGGTCGGGGTGGACGCGCTCGGGCTGGTGTCCATGGTCGTGCAGGCCGCGCTGGCCGCGCGCCGCCACCGCGACGCGTGCAGGCGGCTGGCGCAGCACGTGGATATCGTCGGCGGCCTGCTGCAGGAGCTGGAGCTCGCCGAGCTGATGCGGCGGGAGGCCACGCGGCGGCCCCTCCAGCAGCTCCACGAAGCCCTGCGGCTGTGCTACGCCCTCGTCACGGCGTGCCAGGACTGCGGGTACCTCCGCAGCCTGTTCCTTGGCGCCTGGATGGCTCAAGAGCTCCGCGCCGTGGAGCAGGAGATCGACATGTTCATCCGCCTCGTCCCGCTTATCGCGCTCGTCGACACTACTCATGACCGTCGTATTATGGTACGCCCGTGTATTAGTTTGTTATAATTAGTTTTGGTGTAGTTCACTTGATATCAATATATCATGAATTCATGAGGGAACATGTGATTTGTACGATTGTTAAGAAGAAAAGCTTATTTAGGGCCTAGATTACCTGAATTGGAAAGGGATTCCAATTGGAAAGCTATTTACAAAGTTACTGCTTACTACTACTGAATTCATCAAATCTTCCTTTTTTTCCCCTACATGATTACTTTTAAAATATAAACAGTTTGATCCTAGAGATATATGACATCACACATCAGTAATATGGAGTACTTGTTGACTTTAAGGTCTTTGTTTACCAGCAGGCTGCTGAAGGAGTGCCAGTTGTAATCATGAATGGGTCAAGGCGTCAAGCCATCATGAAGTCAGGTTATGTTTTGTTTAAAGTGTAGTTGCTTAAGTCAGCAAATTGTTTCCTCACATTTAAAATTCAATTTTATAGCATGCCTTTACAGAAATTGACAACCTGCAAATGAAAGTCAAAATGAAATCATGTGGATGAAAAAAGAGAATAGTATTTGGTGGATTAATTTGATTGATTTTGGATCACAAAGTTCATGCAAGCAATTCTGTTTCAGGGTTTGTGTAGTAGGTTAATCAACATCAACCAACTATGACCATTTTTTAAAAGGACTGAGCTATAAATTTTTCTGGATGGGTTTAACGGTGATTTTGTTTGACTTTAAATATTTTCTTGTTTAAAAAATAAAACTAATGCCTTATCCATATGGCCACCTACTCCCCCCCCCCCCCCCACTAGTTAATTGGTGTCAACCTCTAGTCATATGTAATCATGCCATCAGTTTTTTTTTTCAGTTTTACACCCAATACAATCATATGGTTTGAAATTTGCATTTTTTGAAAAAAAAAGTTGAATTCAATGATGATTTTGGCATAGTGATCAGATTTCCCAGAAGTGTCGAGGACTTCACGAGAATACAATTTCAAGGAGCTTCTAAAATTTATAATGTTGCAAAACAACTGTTTGTAGGTAGGGACTAGGGAGTTACCTCTATGATAGTATGATTTTCCTTATGCTCTTAGTGGTGGACTAAAAGGAACATCAAGAGACTGAAATTTAAACTCAATGTTATCACTTCAAGAATCCCTAATGCTTTAACTGTTGTTGATACTCCATGCTTTTGAAATACTGCAGCGGAGAGAATACAAGTGCTCGTTTGCTAATTTTAATAAACTTGCACTTTCCTGTACCACACAGGATTTCATGCATCGTCTAGAAACAAAATAAGCATGAGTCATGGAAGAGCACTAAGCTAGCTTGTAGTACTAACATATGTTTAAGATACTCTAACCTGAAGTCCTACGCTTGTTTTCCAATATGATGGTCTATCAAAGAAGCTTGATTGTTCTCACTGTACTTCTTTATTAGCTTAGCCAGATGAATGCTGCAGTTGCACCCGTGACAATGATATACTATGCATAATTTCAGGAGCAATGAACTTGCAAGAACAGAAGATTCTGGACACTGAAGAACTGTTAGAGCTTTGTACCCATACTGAAGAGAGTTGCTCAGGGTTCAGAAAGTTTGAATTCTCTGAGATTGTCGATGCTACTGACACATTCTCAGAAGATAGAAACGTTGGGTGGGGTGGTTTTGCTAAAGTTTACAAGGTAATTATAACCCCAAATAGAAATGATCTGACAAAATGAATGCTTGTACGTGTTATCTTCCCAATAAGTGATGCTCTATTAGTCTATTTTGACATAATACGAAACCACTGCAGGGTAAGTTGCCTGATGGCCTCATGATTGCCGTCAAAAGGTTGAATGAACATGCGGCAGTATTTGATTTCAGCAATGAATTTCTACTTGCGAGACTCGAGCATAACAATCTAGTCAGGCTATTGGGGTGGTGCATCCATGGGAAAGAAAGAATTCTGGTGTATGAGCTCATGCGCAAAGGTGGCCTGCACCAATACATCTTTGGTATGTTTTCCTATAACCAGAGTTGTTCTTTAAAACATTCACTTGACTCCTTCCCTTATCTCTTAAACAATTCTGATCAAATGAAAGGCTTGAAAGCTCCAGTTTTAGTTCATTCCTTGTTGAAGCTTACCAGAATTTATTGTCATTTTATTAGCTTAAAATTTTAAACAAAAGGATTTTATATATGCTTGTTGCCTTAACATTTTGCAGACAAAGTAAAGGGGCCATTGCTAGACTGGTCTAAGCGACTCAATATAATTAAAGGGTTAGCAGAGGGACTTGTTTACTTACACAAGCACTCCATGTTTTGCATTATCCATAGGGACCTGAAACCAGATAATGTCCTCTTGGATCATGACATGAACCCAAAGATTGCAGATTTTGGATCAGCCGTGACTCTGAGTTCAGATGCATCAGAAGGGCATACAATTAGGGTTGTGGGAACTTGGTAAGGAATTCACAACATCGATTGTAACAGGGCTATGTGCAAAACAATTGTGTTCGGCTGTGTTCGGTGAAGCTGAAGTGCTGTAGATAAGCGCTGAAATCTTGTGAGAGAAAAATACTGCTGAAGTGCTGAAAAATAAGCGCTTATAAGCGCTTATACCCTCAACCGAACGCAGCCTTCTTGTGCACTGATGCCACTCTCTTGATTGTTTATTCAGTGGTTACCAAGCTCCAGAATATGCATCTCGAGGCATTTATTCAGTCAAGACTGATGTTTTTAGCTTTGGGGTGTTGGCTTTAGCGGTCATCAGTGGGCAAAAGAATATCATACTGGAGCATCAAGGAGACACTGTTGGTAGCCTCGTAAGAGAAGTGGGTGATCCGACTTATGAAAATGTTGAATATTTGCTTAGTTTCATCCTCTCTATATTTATGTTCCAACCTGGCATACATATGTGAATCTGGATTTACGCTATAAAATCTTTGCTGATAGCTGCTAAACATATATTTCAGGCATGGCAGTTCTGGCATGATGGAAGGCTACATGAGCTTGTAGATCCAATATTAGGTGATGGATTTGAACTTGCTGAGGTAAAACAGTACGCTCAGGTGGCACTACTCTGCGTTCAGGAAGATCCAGCAGATCGCCCCACCATGTCAGACGTTGCTGCACTCCTGAACTTTGAAAGCATAAGCTTATTGCCGGATCCTAAGCAGCCGTCTGAGTTGATTAATGGTGGTGCCACTGACGAAAAATTATCGACATATGTTAATCAATCAAGTAGAACCATAAACATAACCATCACAGGCTCAGCTCCAGTATCAACTAGGGTCTTCATTATTGTGGAGCCAGAGACCTGAATTTTTTTTTTTTTTTTTTTTGAAAAACCAGAGACTTGAAATGTTCAAAATGATTTAAAAACAGAGGATCCAGAATGATTTCTCTGTGTGTAAATGATTTGTTTTGAACGAAATCTTTGTGTAAATAATATTATTTATTACTTTGAGAATATTACAGTATTTTGCTTTACTTCACCCCGATTAGTCGATCTAGGCTCTGCTAGTGTTAGAGCCCGTTTTGGCGTTTGCCTTGTCTTTTTGCTTTTCTTTTTTACAAAGGATTAAAATCGGCAAGCTCAGACTCTTTTTCTTATATATAAACGTGCCTGAGCGTGTATTTCATTAAGAAGAGAGCAAGCGCGACCACATGTGTACCCAAACCACTCAGGCAGCACATGATTAAAAAATGAGCTCAGCTTCTTTGTCAACAGAGAAAAATCTGACCTCAAAACATGCGAGGAATTCCACGCTTAGTCAAAGTCGATGTCCAGACGAACCTACTCACCTATAGCACATAAAATTGGGCTCCCAAATCCCAATTGCGGGGACCAGTGGCCGCGGTGTGCACGGCAGGAAGCATCCATGGCAAGCCTCTTGGACAGCTCGAGCGGCCTGTGGACCGTGGTCGGGCAGGCCTCGAACGTGGCGCAGCTGGTCGGCGTGGACGCGCTCGGGCTGGTGTCCATGGTCGTGCAGGCCGCGCTGGCGGCGCGCCGCCACCGCGACGCGTGCCGGCGCCTGGCGCAGCACGTGGAGGTCGTCGGCGGCCTGCTGCAGGAGCTAGAGCTCGCCGAGCTGATGCGGCGGGAAGTCACGCGGCGGCCGCTCGAGCAGCTCCAGGGCGCACTGCGACGGTGCTACGGGCTCGTCACGGCGTGCCAGGACTCCGGGTACCTCCGTAGCCTGTTCCTCGGCGCCCGGATGGCTGACGAGCTCCGCGCTGCGGAGAAGGAGATCGACATGTTCATCCGCTTAGTCCCACTTATCGCCCTCGTTGACAGTACGCATGATCGCAATGCCAAGGTATGTGTGTTTTACCTTGCTGATTAGTAATATGTATGAGCTGGCTTCTTGATTTGACACTTCTGTTCATATCTTGTACTGTATGAGATCGAGAAGAAGAACTGATTTTAAGGAGATTGATTTGTTTCATAAAAAAAAAGGATATTGATTTGACCTGTAATCCTATCCCTTTGATTGATTTGTTTCATAAAAAAAAAGGATATTGATTTGACCTGTAATCCTATCCCTTTGATTTGACCTGTAATCCCATCCCAAATTCTCCTTAGTTGACCCTTGGAAGTAGGAATTATTGCTGTGAATTGGATTCCCGTATCTGCAAATGAAACAGTTTTATATTTACTGTTATAAGTTCCCAACTGATCAAATTTCCCTTTTTTTGTAGAATTATTTTTTAAGACAATCCTAAAAATATATGGCTTACTGTTCTTCAATCACTCAATTATACATCTGTAACATTAGTAATTTTTAATTGTTCCGTAACATATTGGTTAAGTTTTCTTTCTATCGTTGTCCAGGAGACTGCTGAGGGAGTACCGGGTCTAATCATGACCGGATCAAACCATCACGTCAGGTTAGATTATTTTCTATGTAGTAGATCACTCAGCAAGTGGTTTCTCATCTTTCAAAAAAAAAAAAAAAAGCAAGTGGTTTCTCAGGTGGCAAATAACAAACTTTATCTTGCCCTAAAAAAATCCCAAATTATATCATTTGAGAAATCGGCATCCTAAGTGAAATTCAACAGATGAGCAATTAGAAAATTACTGGTCATATTTGTCTAATTAATGACTAATAACTGATTTTAGATCGTATGTTCTAAATTTTTTTTTTGGAGCATAGAGTTCTGAAAAAGCATTTCTGTTATTGTATATCAGATTAGTCAGTTTCAATTGGACTATGAATTAACTTTTCTAGAACTTTTTTTTTTGCTTCCACAATTTTTTAGCATTTTTGTTCATAGAGCAACAAGTATTTTTTTTATTTAAAAGAAAAATCCTTGTGAACCTCTAATTATATAACCAAGCAACCTGTTCTTCTTCTGTTGAACACATTTTCCATCTTTTTCGGACTATTGATTTGATGATAATTAATGATCTTTATCTACCATTAGGTTTACAAGAAGTGTTTCGGACTTCACCAGAATACACATTCAAGGAGCTACTCAAGTTTGCAGTGTTGCAAAACAACCATTAGCAGGCAAACAGTCGTCGATGTAAGTTTCCTAATTCTCAGAGAATCAACCAAAATAATAATAGAAAAATAAATCAAACTCCAACACTACAATGTCATGGCAATGTTTTTGCTCCAAGAATCACTAAATTATTTTGACATGCATAATTTTTATTACTCTGCTACTCTTGCTTTTAAACATACTGCAACAGGAATAATGAAAAGGGTGAAATGTCACTAATTCAATATCTTTTTTACCACTTTTGTATGCCACACAATTTCATATTGTATAAATATATATATAAAAAGTAAGTAGCTTGAATCATGGGAGAGTATTAAGCTACTAATGTTACATATTTGTAAGATGCAAATTACATGCTCTTTGTATAGAGTTCTACACTAAATTGCTCCTTTCAAAGTAAAATGTTATTTCGGTATCCACACTACAAAAATCTTCGAATATGTGGATTCAATGATCCAGCAAAGAAACTTGAACATTTTCATGGTACTTCTGTTTTTGTTTAGCCATATCAATAAGTGTTGCAATTCTACAATTAACATGGATAGCTTAGCCATGATTCAGGAGCACTGGACTTGAGAGAACAGAAAAGTCCGGACATTGAAGAATTGTTGGAGCTTTGCATCCGTACTCAAGAGAGTTGCTCAGGATTCAGAAGGTTTGAATTCTTTCAGATTGTTGATGCAACAGACAATTTCTCAGAAAGTAGAAACATCGGCTGGGGTGGTTTTGCTACAGTTTACAAGGTAGTTATAACCCAAAACAGAAATGAACTAATGGAGTGATTGCTTATCTTTTGTCTTTCAAATATGGCCCTATTTTTGTATTCTTGAAATATTGTTTAAAGTCGATCTAATAGTAATCATTGCAGGGTCAGTTACCTAATGGATCCATGATTGCCATCAAAAGGATGGATGAACATGCTACAACGTTTGATTTCAGCAGTGAATTTCTGCTTGCGAGGCTTCAGCATACCAATTTAGTTAGATTGTTGGGGTGGTGTATCCATGGAAAAGAACGGATTTTAGTGTATGAGTTCATGCACAAGGGTAGCATGCACCATTTCATCTTTGGTATGCTTCCATGTCACCTGTTATTTTCACAGTATGTTTCAACATAATTCCTTGCTTCTTTTTTTTTTTTTTTTTTTTTTTTACATGAGTCACAGCTGGTAGGAGCTCTGCCTTTCAATTAAGAAGCAAAACAAAGCTTAAACATCTTTATTATATATTATATATGCCCATGGGCAAGGCCAGTCCCAAAACTCTACACAGGAGCACCACATAATTCACCTGGCAAGATTTTTCCCACGACACAAATTGCACGCAAAGCAAGATTTCTTCTTTACTCTACTCAATGTCTTCCTCAACTCTGGATGCAACTTGCTGCGCCCTTTGGTATTTATTTTCGAATATATGCCTATTGAACTCTCTCCAAAGATTCCACTATTGTTTCACTTTATTCTTGGTTTGTTAACATAGTTGATATGAAACTATTATCATTTTAATTTGTAGTTGTGTAAACTGTAATTTAATTTAAAACTAAATCACAATTGTTCTTTTGCACATTTTTCAGACAAAAGAATGGGGTCGCCGCTAGACTGGTCTAAACGAATCAATATAATCAAAGGGTTAGCTGAAGGACTTGTTTACCTTCACAAGCAGTCCAAGTTATGGATTGTCCATAGGGATCTGAAACCTAAGAACATCCTATTAGATCATGACATGAACCCAAAGATTGCTGATTTCGGATCAGCTAGAACTCTGAGTTCAGATTTTGCTGAAGAGTGTACAAGCAGGGTTGTGGGGACTAGGTAAGATACACATAATTTCAATTCTAGGCTTGTGCAACCATAGTGTTCTAATGTGCTAATGTCTCTCTTTTGGTGTTTATGAAGTGGCTACAAAGCTCCTGAGTACACGTCTCGAGGTGTATATTCACTGAAGACAGATGTGTTTAGCTTTGGGGTGATGGTTTTAGTGACCATCAGTGGGCGAAAGAATACGATACTGGAGAAGCAAGGAGATTCTGTTGGTACCCTTGTACGAGATGTGAGTAAACATGGCATTTAAAAGGGTCCATTCAAAATGTTGAATATCTGCGGTTGTTTGTCCTCTGTATATTTGTATCAAAACTTTCTCCACTGTTTATGAATCCGTATTTACACTTTGTTGGCACTAAACAAATTGAAGAAAATATTTCAGGCATGGCAACTATGGAATGATGGAAGGTTACATGAGCTTGTCGATCCAATATTGGGTGATGAATTTGAACTTGCTGAGGTAATGCAGTATGCTCAAGTGGCACTCCTCTGTGCTCAGGAGGAACCAGCAGATCGCCCAACCATGTCAGATGTAATGTCACTCTTGAACTTTCAAAGCATAAGTTTATTACCAAATCCTAAGCAGCCATATGAGTTGTATAAGGGAGGTTCTACTGGTGACAAGTTATCGACATATGTTAGCCAGTCAAGCAGGACCATAGACATAACAATTACAAGCTCAGCCCCTATGTCAACTAGAGTCCGCATCATTGTCGACTCAGAAACCTCAAAGTAGGCACAAATTAATATGTAACAGAAAATGGAGAACTTGAAGTGTGATGGGCATGTACAGTCATGGGCATGTGGAAATGTCAAATATTAGGAGCATACTGTGTGCGATATATTACATAATTTTTTGGTTTTTTTATTTTACCTATAATATCCAATGGTTAGTCGGTAACTATCCCTGTCATTGTCAGGAAAAAAGTATTTGTATTTTTATTGCTGATATGGTGATATCTTAGTCAACGTGTGTCATATATATGGAGCACTCTCAAGCACATGCATGGCCAGCGGCGGCCTGGGGACATGCATTGATGCATGGCAGCAGCTGCATGAGGAGGCGGCTTAGGGCACTCCCAATACAAGAAATTATCCATTGTGCATGGCAGCCCCTAGTGAGTTTCGGTGATTAATGACAGCACGAAATTATCATGACTAACGTGTGGTTTGTAGAGGCATTAGTGGTTAGGTTATGGTAATGGTAAGTTCATGCCCTACGAGGATGGAATTCGTTTTGGTTTTCAAAGGATGGACGACAATGTTAAGGACAAACTAGTTCTAAGTGCCAATTGAAGTTGAGAGGTACTTAGAGTAGTTTAAGACTTTGTTTTTTTCTTTTACCGTACTACTAAGAGGGGCATGGATGAGTGGCTTGACCTAGAGTATGGTGAAAGAGTTTAGATGTACACTTATCTATCATAGCTCTAGGTAGCTCAGAGAGGCTCTTGAGACAGAGATGATAAAACTTCATTTTTGGAAAGTTTTCGATTCAGCGAATTTTGATCAAATTGAGAGCGTCGGACCTGAGTACACTGGTCGTCGGACCATTGCTCAGAATCCGATGACCACATGGCGTCCCCAGAGTGCTTCTCAGCCACTGGGAAGCGTCAGGTTGGGGGTAGTATGGTCGTTAGACCAATACTCGCCGGTCTGACGTAGCCGGTGAGTGTTTCAGCTCGTTGGACTCTAGCTACATTCTAGCGTTGGACCATTGCTTGCGAGGGTCCGACGGCTAATAGAAACGACTATAGAGAGTTTTAGGGTGTCGAACTCGTTCCGACGACGTGTGTCAGACCAATGTTCATTGCAGTCCGACGTTTCCAGAGCAGACGGAGAGCGCAGAGATGCGTCTGACCGAGTCTGACGGTGGGCGTCGGACCTTTGGGTAGCGTCCGATGACACTCTAACATAGTAATGGCTACACGCCGTCTATGAGAGTTGGACTATGCACTATGGTCCAACGGTGACCCCCCAGCGTCTGAGTTCGACGCTACGCAGAAAGGGTTTTCAGTGAAAACGGCTAGTTTTGAAGAAGAGGAGTATTTATACTTCACCATTGCCTTTATTTTATCCCTATTGCCTTTTTTTTCAGCTGAAGTAACCCTTGTGAGACCTTGTGAGAAGCAAGAGCCTAGTGTAGTGAGTGATTTGATCATCCAAGTGTTGAGCTACATTAGAGCAAGATCAAGAGTGATAAGTGTGCTTCCATCCATCTCTTTGGCCTTGTTCTTGGTCACGTGAGAGTTTAGGATTGTTACTCTTGGTAATCGGCATCACCTAAATGGTTCGGTGGTGATTGGAGGCTTGGTGATCACCTGGAGAGCTTGTGGGTGGCCCAAGTCAAGCTTGTGAGCGGTTGTGGACGATTTACCGCACCGGAGAGACAAAGAATCGGTCCGTAGAGAGCACTTGATCCTTGCGCGGATCAAGGGGGAGCCACACCCTTGCGTGGGTGCTTCAACGAGGGCCAGTGGAGAGTGCTGACTCTCCGATACCTCGGTAAAAACTCGCTTGTCTCCTCTCTCTTTACTTTGTGCACTTCCATTCTGTATCTAAATTCCGTAAGTTACTTTTCTAGAGTAGAATTGCTTGTGTAGGACTTGAAAACTAGGAAGCATGACTTGTTCTAGGAATAGATTACACTCGTGTACTTGTAGGATAAAGTTGAGATAGGTTTACTTTAAAATTTAGAAAAATTTAGTAGAATCCCAATTCACCTCCTCTCTTCACAATCACAGTAAACATCGGACATCCAGCCAATCACTCACCGCGTCTTGCGCTTCAGTACCCGGATCCTCTACGCCTCCCGTGAACGTGCTCTGGACCGTGAACGTTGTACTATCCCTGCTCGCCGCAGAGAGCTGTGGCGCAAGACGACGGCGACGTGAGAAGGGAGCGCGGGGTCGGGCGAGCCGCGCGGGGGGTGGCGCTTGACCTCCATGGGTAGCTACGCGGGTCCCTGGCGTACCGCGTCGGCGGTAGGGGTCTGCGTGACGCGGTCGTTAGTAGGGACTGCCGGCGATATGCGAGCCTGCACAAGCTCCACGGCTCATGCATGAGCTCTACGGCGGTCTGCGCGAGCTCCGCGACGAGCCTGGGCGCGAGGTCCACGACGGCGAGCCTGCGTGAGAGCTCCGCGGCGAGGCTGCACGCAAGTGCTGCATGCATCGGCCTGCCCGCCATCTCCGAGGCTGCGATGGAGGCCTGCGCGCGAGCTCCGCGGCGAGACTTCACGCGAGAGCCACGGCCCTGCCCTGCCCGGACTGCCGGAGCATGCATGGCGACGCGCCTCCCCATCCACTGTCGGCGTGCGATTCGCGAGCGTGAGGTCCTTGCTCGTTGAAGAGACCTTGACATGGTCGTCTCTAGATTCGCGTGAACCATCCTCACGTGATGCTTACGCCTCCATCCTCCATCCACTGTAGCCTGTAGTACGTACGATTCGTGCGAAACGATCATGACGCTCGCGTGAGGTCCTTGCGTGAGTGCTGAGTGCTCCGGCCTGGCTCGGCCGGGCTGCCCACGGTGGCGCCAACACCCCACCCGCGGGCAAGCGGATCGGAGCGCGCGTGCAAGCAGGGGAGTGCGGGCCCCTCAGGCAGGCGAGCACAAGCGGCTGCGCAGGTAGAGAAAGGGAGATGCGACCGAGGGGGATACGATGCCGGGGACAAAGTTGTTGGCGGAACCCTGCAACGCTGAAACTGAATGATCCTATGCAGTGCTTTCGTACATACATCTTCCTAGAAGAGTCTCTCGAGCAATCATCGATCTGAATTACTAGTGGCCACACTTTCATATCATCGAAATGAACAATCATTCGTCTATGAATACGCGTACTCTCCAGTCAACTTGATCAGCATCCCCACACCATCCCAGCTACTGCATCAAACCCAGACCAGCGCCTGCCTTTGTCGCCTTCGCCGGATTGCAAGAGTCCGGAGGAAGGAGCCAATGCAAGGTCAGGGCGGAAGAGCAGAGAGACAGGAAGAAGACCAGAGGAACACCACCACTAAGCCAGCGGGACCAACAAGTCATGAGATGTCACGATAGGTCTGGCTGACCCATGGAATGAAAGGAATAAATGTGCAAGTTACATTACACTTCATGTCACCTGTGTCCATAGATGACGACCACTGCTACTGACATTGTCACGACCACATAACGAGAAGACATTCACTTCAAAAAAAAAAAAAAAAGATAACAAAAGACCAAAAACATATACTGCATGGTGCCCGGAAAAGACCAACCAAATACGCAGGTACAAATAACATAATTATTAATAGCGACACCGTAAGGCGTACGCTTGTGAGCTCAGCTGAGAGCTCAAAGCATCGGTGGCATACAGCTTCCTGCCACGATTCGGGATCAGCCAGCTTCCCGGGTTCTCAACTGTCCCTGTGCATAATAGTAGTAGACCGAGAAACGCAGTAAGATAAACAAGTACGATTTTTAGTTGGTGCAAGAAAAAAATGCCAGGAATTATATTAACCGACAAGTAAACCACAACCGATAATTATACCTTTTTAACAACACCCCATCAATCCATATACGAGGGACGTGGCTGATAAGATGATAATCCTCCCCGGAGCCGGAACCCACTGTACATCTACTGCTCAACAGAGGGGAGTCACGAATGATAATTTTCTTAAGAGAAGTGAAGTCTTTGACTAAACTTGGCAGACTCTCGAATCCTTTGCAATTCCTAATGTAAACATACTCAAGAGAGGATGCAGCAGATTTGAAGCTCTCTGGAAATCCCACCAACTTTGGAAGAGCAATAAGCTCGAGTGCACGAAGGGAGCACAGTCCGCTCATGGTTTCCTCTGGTTTCATCAAATCAACTTCTGCACAATTATTAATAACCAACTTTTGGAGTTTGGAGAGTCGCCTCATGGTAGAGGGAAGAGAAGCCAACTTTGGACAATTGAAGATGAGTAGCTTTTTGAGGGCAGCCAGATTGCCGAGTCCGTCCGTCAATGATGTTAGCTCAAGGCAGCTACTCAATTCTAGAATTCTCGGGGAAGGCCAGCCACAAAACCCATGTCTTAACAAATGTTTTTGCTTTGATGTCAGTGTGAGGAACTTAAGGCTGACAAGTCCATTTACGTCTCTTGGTAGGTCCATTAACTGGTCACACCTAGAAAGATGGAGTGTTTGTAGATTCGCTAGCTTGCATAAAGAATTTGGTAGGTATTCGATTTTCCTATTCCATTATAGATCTAGGTACCATAGGTGCCTTAAATTTCCAATCGAACTTGGCATCTCTTCAAATCCAGCATCAGAAAAAACTAGGACACGAAGGTGCTTGAAAGTTGAGAAAAGGTTTTCAAGAAAGGTTTTACTCACAGTGCCATAATTGTATGTGCTTATAAATGTCCTCGCCCTACGGGCCCTTTTTAGTTGCTTTGGAAATTTCATCTCCGTTGTGAAGTCTTGGCGGTCCCACGCTAGGTGTCTAATCCTCTCGGAGACATCATGTTTTTCACAACTGACAACTGAATGTTCCTTTTGGGACACTTTAATTGAAAGGTCATGGATAAGACCGTGCATTTTACAAATTGGTATAGTATTGTCAAAAACCATAAATTGGTCTTGTAAAAGTGATCTTCCTAATAGCTCATGAAGGTATTCTTGGCCAATAGTGATCATGTCCTTACTTCCATTTCCACTGTCCAACAATCCTAGTGCCATCCAGAACATAACAAGAGTTTCTGTAAAAAGTCTGTCGTCTTTTGGAAAAGTGGATAAAGAATCAAAACATGCACGTAGATGGGGTGGAAGTGCATCATAACTTAGTTTTAGTGCTGCCAAGATTCCAACCTTATCTTGCTTAACATTCCATAATTTCTCTTCACTGATGTGATACCACTCTCCAACATCTCGACTACTTGACAGCAGGGAACCCAATGTCTTTGCAACCAAAGGGACACCATAACATTTCTCCACAATTGACTGCCCAATTTTAAACAACTCGACGTCCCTTTTTTTCCTCACCTTTGAATGCGTAACGGCAAAATACTTCCATGCACTCTTCATGTGTTAGCTTTCCAACTTCATAGGGCTCCAGGGTCTTCACCACTGATGCAACATTTGAATCACGTGTGGTTACTATAATTACACTTCCATTACCACCACTACATAGAAGGTTTCTCAAATCTTCCCAATCACTAGCTTCTTCATTCCACATATCATCTAGCACGAGAAAGTACCTCTTTCCCTGTAAAAGACCCCGCAACCTTCTCTGTAGAGTCTCAAGGCTTAGTTGTTTGTGGCTTTCACCGGTAGATGATTGTATTATGTCATCCAAGATCTTCTTAAGATCATATACATCAGAGACGCATGCCCATAACTTCACGTCAAACTTGTTGATAATCTGCACATCATTGTAAATTAGTTTGGCCAAGGCAGTCTTCCCAATTCCCCCTAAACCAACAATGGGAAGTACAGACAAAGGACTTCTAGAGTCTGCAGCGGCAAGAATCCTTGCAACTATCTCATTTTTAGCTCCATCTCTCCCAATAATGTTTGGTTCAATGAAGGAGTGTGTTTCCCTACTACTACTTCTGGTTGCTGGGATATCAATTGGCTTTTCAGTTAATCCAAACTGTGATTTGTTGGCCGCTATCTCTTCGAGTTTATCACGAACTTCTTTTATTCTGTGACTCAGTTCGAAGGGATAAACTAGTAGATGTTGAAGTTGACGAAAGAAACCTTTATGTATTTTCTGCACCAGATCTCTAGTAGCCACGTCATCCAAAACATCGTCTATGTCATATATTGCATCCTTTAAATTGTCGAGCCACTCTTGAAGGGCACGAGAGCTAGATTGCCTTCCCTCGGCATCTTGAAGAACAGCACAAATAGATCGCAGTGACCTTTCCAACTTTCCTATTTCTTTCTTGACGTTCCAGCCTGACTTAATCTCATTAACAGCCCATTCTGTGCCAAAGGATGTGACCTTCGCGAGAACAGAGGTAGCAAAGTGTGATAAAATAACCTCAGCCATATCAAGTGTCCGAATCTAGCCACTGCAAAGAAAAAAAAAAGCCATCACGTTGTTACACTCGCACAGATTTATATTTTGTTTTGTGGAACTCATAGATGCAAAACAAGGTCTCATACTTGGATAGTTAGAAAGAAAACAGAGTATGTATGGAAGATTAAATACTACTAGTATCTTGATTTACTGAAAAAGAATACGGGGCCTTTTGCAGCAGACTGTAGTAAAGAACGAGTAGGAGTATGGCAGTGGTTTCACCTCGTCTAGTTTAGATTAGGAGAGTAGCATGCAGACGTAGTAGTCAAGGCTCAATCATAACTTTGCGGCCGGAGATTACAAGTTCGCATCATATTCATGGTATGCTCCTTGTCTGGGAAGGGAACTGAACTGATTGCGGAAACATCAAATAGGCGAACCACAAAACAAACGTCCTAGTTAAGGTTTAATTCTCTGTAACAAAAAAGATTCACAAAAGATCAAGGTTGAGCTCTAACGCACATACCAGAGAATTAGCGACTGACAGCTGCAGTAGTAGTACTCTCCTGAATGGTCAGAGGAAACGCAATTCTTTTTTCTCCCTGCCTGAGATATGTACAACAAGGCAAGATAAATGACAGCTAACGTAAGGCAATCCCTGAATGACGAGGATTGAAATGCCAGGAAAGAGACGACTTGGCTACTTGAAGTCGTGGCCTTTTTTTTTTTTACGGTAGATGGAGCCAAGGTCACGTCAGATATCGCCGTCGTCGGAAGGATAAACGAAGGAGCCTAGCCTGTATGCCTGCCTGTAGATATCGCCGGGTCTGCCTGCCTGTAGATATCACCGGCATGAAACTTGTCTTCTGGAATTAATAGTAATAGAGACGGCTTGAGGGGAGCCGGTCAGTTGAGAAGACAGCCATTGCATTGGAGACCAAGTGTTAACGAGCGCAGCAGCCTAAATATCTGCTATCTGGCTCAGGCAATGGGCAAAGCTGCAGCGGCGTAAAGATTATCGAGACCAGCTAATCTCAGTTGGCCAATTTTTAGAGACTACGGCGTTGCATTTCTTTAGTTCCAATGGGTGGTTGTCCTCTAGATTCATCGGTCCTACTTAGTCGTGACTCTCGTTGTTTCCTATGTTTTAGTGGGTATTGAACCTGTTACTCCTGTGAGTCGTTGCTAGTCAATTCGTTCTAATAAGAGGCCTGATTCTACCAGACGGTAGATGAAGCCGGATAGTTCCTATCCTTTATATAAAAAAAAAATCTGCTATCGACATGGCACGAACAGACTTGGATGCTGAATCGTTGTTGGTACGCACGCTTCTCCTAAAACCACCAAACGAGAATACTGATGAGCAGCGATCATGCAGCAAAACTCATCGAGTTCCCAACTTTCCATGCATGATTCCATCACGCCGTCGTGGCTACTCATCGGCGACGGCGAGCGCGCTCGTGGTTGCCTGCCAGGTGCCGGCGGTGGCATCCACGGTATGAGCTCCTTGCAGCACGCGGCGTGCACCTAGTCAAACACCTTTGGTTTCGCCCCACTAATCAACGCGATGCCCATTCATGGTATCAACGGGATCGTGTCATGGCATGGGTTTAGAAGTTGAAATTTACCAAAGCCGCCGTCCGATACATCTCCTCGGCAAGTTATAGCTCTCAGCTACATCAACCAAAAAAGGCTGGCGGAGTAATGCCAGAGGCCATGCAGGCTGCATAGATCAACCAAGGCCATCGGCCCTGAAGTGCGTACATACGGAAGTACTGTATGTGAGAGCAGCATGTGACACCATCAACATCGAGGATGGACAGCGTAGATGCGTTAGACTACCCACAATGTTGGTTTTTTTCGATGTCGAAAGAGAAGAAAGAGTATTGGAGCACCGGGTAGAGCCATTGTAGCTATCGATGTTTACTTCAAATTTTCTAACCTCGAGTCATGTTGGTTCACCGATGCCTGAAGAATAAAAAACTTTGACCCTGTTCGGCTGGCTGGTCCAGTCAGCACCAGCTAGACATTTAACAGTGTTTTTCTCTCAGAACAATCAGCCAGCCAGCCATACCATACCAGCCAGCCGAACAGAGCTATTTCAGCTGGTCTGTGTTACTTTGCTCCGTGCATGTTCTGACATGGCTGGTATGCATGCTCAGTAAGCATCGATGCCAACGTTGTGTGAATGCATGAAGTGCTGCCATCGGCACAGGCTGCAGAAGGAAAAAAAAAATTTAGGCATTGTCTACACTGTGGGTAGTCTTATGATACTACATAAGTCATTAAGGAAAACACAATGTAGATTCTAACTTAGAGTCTAAGTCTATTTATCACCCTCTTATTTGTAGTGTTTTGCTAATGTGGTAATATATTTATTGAAGGGAGAGGAAGAAAAGCTATTTTCAGTCAATCAGCGCTTATTTTCAGCCACGAAACAATATTTTTCTCTCACAACAAATCAGCACGAGCCAAAATCAGCGCTTATTTTCAGCCCAAAAGAACAGGCTACTATCTAAGTCTTATTTAGACTCTAAGTCTTCACTAAATTTAAGGTATAGAATCTATGGTAAAGTCTGCACTATGAGTACCCTTACTGTATGTGTACTAAAGTCAACGAACTAGTAGTAGTAGCGTTAGGGCGTCTGCAGTGGCCTTAGCAATTTCGCCAGCTTACCTGGCATCAGAAACATTAATAAAAAAACTTAAGGCAGCCATGAGTCTGGTCCATCGGAGCAGTGACTGTAGATGCTTCGGGAGCCATGCGAGATAGTAGACAAAACACTCGCTAGCTACTCGATTTTTTGGTTTCTCTTTGTTGCATGTACGGCTGACTGATTGACTGTTGTGAGAGAAAAATACTGTTAAATGATGGATTGATACTGGCCGGTAAGTTCAAGCGAACAAAGCTGTAGTGTCAGCCGGCGGCGATTTACAGACAAACTGTGCATTTAATGTTTCATGTATGTGTCCAAGCATTCGATGTGATTGGGGTTTTGAATTTTTGAAGTACATGTAAAAAAAAGCCTAAGTTGACAATCGGATCGTCGAAGTTGATGAATCATTCGCCGATTGTCTCCCCACTTTAATTAATTTCGTAGATGAATCATGATCCCCCCAACGAGCGGGCGCACGCGGACCCCTAGCGGGCCGCCGCCACCGCTCCAATGCGCAGGCACGTGCTGCCGGGCCCGGTCGCCACGGCCACTGCGGTCGTCCAGGCCGCCTGGTCCGCTCGAAGAAGGTGTCGCCCCTCGCGTACGCGGAAAACACGTGAAAGGCTTCGATGCTGGAAGGAATTGAATTAGCGGCCAGCTAGCCTCACACGCTTCGTTTCGGAAAAGATGAACAAGCACTACTGTACAATTAATTAATAAAAGTATACAATATTAGATGAAGCAAGAACTGCATACCAGAAGAATACAAGTTCACACCTGCGACATACAAGGATTTCACAAAGTACGTACGATATTGCAAACAACTTAAGTAAGGCTCACGAACCGACAAAAGAAAATATGAACTGTATACACACTACGTGCATATATACGTAATTTGCTTGCTTCATCTGGGTGTTTAAGTACGTAATTTGCTTGCTTCACTTGCGTGTGTTTTAAGTACTTAAACTCGCTTCTGAACATGATCCTCCGCAGCAGGCTGTTACCTTCACTTGCTTGAGCTGCTTCACTATCTCTGCCATAGTTGGTCTCTCGTCCACATCCTCTTTGAGGCATCGGACAGCGAGTTCCCCAATCCTGCTAAGGCACTCCATGTAACACTGACACTTAGCGTCACTGCAGGATATGTCGCTGTCGTACAACTTCCTTCCATTACCCTCCTCCTTGCAGAGCTTGACAAAGTCTAAGGACAGGCTGTTGTTACCGTCGTACCTTGCCGTCTTCCTCGTGATGAGCTCCAAGAGGACCACGCCAAAGCTGTAGACATCGCTCTTCTCCGTGAAACGGCCAGACTTGATGTATACCGGGTCTATGTAGCTCATGTCCCCAGACACGCACCACTTGGAGTACCTGCTGGCGACAGACACAAGCATGGATGACCCAAAGTCGGAGACCTTGGGCGTGAGATCATCCTCAAGGAGGATATTGCCAGACTTGATGTCCCCATGGACATGGTTTTGGTCACCATGTGAGTGCATGTGGGCCAGAGCTTCCGCAGAGCCGATCGCAATGTCTAGGCGCTGCTGCAGTGAGAGCTCGTGTGGTTCATCGGCGTCAGCGCCATGGAGCACATCGTATAGGCTTCCCTTTGCGACAAACTCGAAGACCAGCATTGGAATATCTGTCTCAAGGCAGCACCCAAGGAGACGCACCATATTTGCGTGGCTGATACGAAACTGGAAGGTGATCTCGTTCACAAACACCCCCTGTGGAACCATCTCGCCTTTCATAGAGGCACGCTTAACTGCAACCCGTTGGGCATCATCCATGGTCCCCATGAACACCTTGCCGAAGGCACCTTCTCCTATTGGTGTGATGTAGCGGTTTGTGATCTTATTTAGCTGCTTCTCGGTGAAGATGTTAATGCCCATGCTCTTCAGTATTTCACCACCATTCCTGTCAAAGAACTTCTTCTGCTTTCGTTTTTTAATCTCCATAATAACGAAGCATGCTAGGACTGAGGCAGTAAAAGTTGCTGTAGGCAATAATATATATTCAGGAAAAAAACAGTACCATAATATTCATTTTAGAGCAACATAATGGATAAAAAACTTGGTTCTCTTGCAAAATGAGTTGCAACGAGAGCGTGTATGCAGTGTGCCTGAGATTTGGAGGTGATTTCGATGGATATCTTCACCCGACATGGTTGGTGGTTTAGCAATAGAATTTTCCAATGTTAAAGTTTTGGGCTTATTGAGTTGCTTTTAAGCTGCATGTGCAGCTTTTGTAATTGGTATCACCAAATTTCAGGTTGCAGAGGCTGGGTGCAGGTCAATGCTAGGTAGAACACCTGCAATTCAGTTGAAAAATCCACCTACAAATGAAATTTCAAACCTGACCATGGCCTGACCTGTTTTGGGTACCTAAACCCGCTGACCCGTGGGGGTAGAATTGGACCCGGTTCCACCTCCACGGGTCTAAAACCAACTGGTTTTTGGACTCTTGGGTTGAAAACTACCTAACAGCCATCCATAATTGCGCAAATGCTTGACATATTTTTATATCTGTGTTCGTTTGAAGAACGTTTGTTGCAATATTTTACTTACGAGTTACGACTAACATATATAAATGTGAGATGATGTTGCAATATAATAATTTAGAGCTATGAGTACCATATAGTTTATGGATTATTTGAACTTCGTACATCACAACGATACCAATGTAATAGTTTAACTTTCATTCTTAGAATAACACATTCCTCTTTTAGGTTCTCAAAAAGAAGAATTTTGTCAATTTAGGGTTCTCATTTTTTTTAACACTTCTGTCATCTTAGAACTTGTAGTCAATTTTTTATTGTTTCATTGCCATTGCTAAATAAATGTTATCACTCATAAATAAATTAAATGATCCATCTCTTTTCAATATAATGCAATATTAATTTTGGTTAACAATGTCACAGTTTCAGTTCTTGTGCGCACGTCCAAACATGATATATTTTTGATTGAGAGGATATAAGGTATATCATTTATGAATACTCGTGTAAAAACAAAATAAATAAATTAGTATTAAATAAATAGGCCTATCTGATATTTGTGAAACAAGAATGACATGCTTTTTTAATTAGCGACTAAAGCGTGAAATAGCAATACATGGAGAAACTATGGACGTGGCATTTAATAATTAACCAAAGAATGCTCACCTATTATTGCTATTGCATATCCTGGAAATATGGGCTGGCATCCTTTGTCACTTTTTCCATCTCCTCTTCGCCCGAAATTACATTTGCATTTGAAATCACCCGGAGTATCATAGCATGTGCTACCACTGCCACAAGGATATTGTTTTGCATACCTCGTAGGATCTGATTTTCGAAGCTCGCACTCATTAATATCTGCATAATTGGTACCTATACTGTTAGGTTGAGGAAACCTATCCTCCCAAGAATTCCAAAATTCACTTCTCACTCAATTATATCAAATAATTTGGCACGTATGAAATTGGGTTAAGATATGGTCGGTGCAATCACGCATTTCTGATCAGTTGGCATGAAGCTCACACGTGGGTCTCTTGTTGTTCAGTGTAACAGAAATTTTTCTATGAGGTCACCTAATTTGTGTGTGTGTGTGTGTGTGTGTGTGTGTGTGTGTGTGTGTGGATTTGGTTTTATGTATACAACTTCGAAATATGTTTACTGTCTAACTTTGGTATACTTAATGGTTTGGATGCCCCACCCCAGTCCAGTAGATTGAACAATTAATTTAATATTCAATTTCTAATACCTGAGATCTGAACATTATTTTTAATTAAAACATGCTGGATGCCATGAGAATTATAGTAATAGAACACAATGTTCTAGTCGTGAAAGTAGATGGACAGAATTTTAAGGACGCTAGATGTTTTTTAAACTTCTTTCCAGTACTAAGAAACAACAGCATATGGCATTAAGAGAATGATGTATTCCGTACGCAAAGTGTTTTTGTCCTAATATAATTTGAGCTTACAATCATATCTTGTACTTTTGAACGTCAACATTACTATAGATATGATTAATTAGTGCTCAAAATCATCAAAAAAGTATTCAACAAGAAGGATCAAGATGAGTTTATATACAATATATATAGGTGTCACTAATAAGCATGTGTTTGGTTTTAGGGTCGCCTAGATGAGATGATTCCATCCCAATAACTGTCCTTTGTATGATAGTGCGAACTCATTGAATGATGAAATAATTAGCGAAGATTCAGTGAAACATGCCCTCAAACAACAATTTATCCATGTACTATTTCCTATGCTTCAACCAAAAATGATTAGTGTGATAAAAAAAGACATGAATTCACAAATGATATAGTAGCTAAATCCAGGTGCAAAATACTAACTTGTGCATCCGCCAGTGACATATGGATTGCCAATGTATCCCTTGGAACAATTGCATAAGTACCCAGAGCCATGTGACGCATTGACACAATGGCTATTGGCGCTAACACAAGCTGAAGCTGTCGATTCTTCCAACACCCCATCTTTCTCTATCGCTGGAGGACAAGATCCATCAACCCGGATGGCCCAGTCAAGCACCAGAGGGACTTCTGTCACAGTTCTGTTTCCAATCTTCCTAGCAATGTTGTTGTTTCGAACAAGGTCCTGCCGTTGGAAATCATACCTAAAATACATAGGCATAGAGAGGAACTCGCCTAAGAAGAAATGTTCTTTTACTCAATTATATATATATATATATATATATATATATATATATATATATATATATATATATATATATATATATATATATATATATATATAGAAAAAAAGTAATACTTCGGGCCTCTGCCGTCGTGCACAGAGCCAAAAGTATGAGTTTCATTTTAGCCTATCCACAAAAGTATGAGGTTATGGACATTCTCTATATAGACAATGTATACATCGGAGTGACTTTATTACATCCACTTCTTTAGATAGTTTCACACCAGTGTTTTTTTTTTTCTTGTATTTCATTGGATTGCTTTGATATGCTCAACTTATGTACATGGGGCTACTCCTAATATATATGTCCCTTTCTTCTCAAATCTTTTCTCAATATGCTACCATTCTAAAGCTAAGAGATTAGTTGACCCACTCTTTTGCCAAGCAGTTTAAAGGCCTCCGACACATAAATTTTACCACCAAAGGTGCATGTATGAATGTATCCTATCTTTCCTGGGAAATATTCCTAGAAAATACTGTGCAGCACTAGATAAAAGTGGGCCGGGCTTAAACATTGGTGGGTTGAGCCTCACTGGCCAGTCCTACACCGGACCAGAGGCCCTTTTGTCTCAATTTCAAGGACTTAGATATGTACTAAAGAGTGAGTGCTGGGGGCATGTAGTATAGTATAAGATAAAAAAACTCATGTATTTCGAGGCTTTCTAGCACCTAAGGGCCTGTTTGAAGCTCGGGAAATTTTTTTCATGCGTTTTTCCTATGAAATCGAGCTAACTCCTATGAAATTTCTATGCAAATTTAACATCTATGTTGCTGTCATTTAACCTAGCCCAATGACCCACGTTCCTACACAGGAGCTAGTGATTGTAGGGAATATAATTATTAGAAGAGATTTTTATGGTACTCGGGAGGAACTTGTGGTTTATCTCACTTTGATAAAATTTCTCTTATTAGAAATTAATGGAAACACATGAGTTTGTCAGAACAGCGGTGGTTGCATATATAATTATTGCTTATTTTATATCTCTTTCATTTATTCACACTCAAACATGATTTCATCTATACATTCTTATATTTAACCCGTTATTAAATACTGCAGTTACCAATTAGTTTGAATCCAACAATTGCAAAGCTAGGTAATTTAGAAATGTATACATTACACTTTATGATTATTTTATTATTTTCTATAACAAAGGCTTATATTAGCGATTTAGACATATTTGATGGATATTTACGTTATTCTTTTCTAACAACATATGTGAATATTTTATATACAAACTTAGGTGGTAGATAGTGGTGTCCTAGATGTAGATTTAGGGGTTATTTATGTTTATTTAATGGGTAACATTTTAAGAAAATAGAACAGATCTGATAATCATTATTCTCTTTGATGATTGTTAGAGTCAAGCACATTAATGACCAGATATTTCTGATTATTACAAGAACTTCTAAGATGTATCTTTTTTCTAACACATATTGTCATAATTAACGTGGACTCTGTTGTGGAGATTCCAGTTAGCAATCATTTGCATTGTCATCATTTGTGATGTACCCTAGTCGATATTCAATAATCAATATGTATCTAGGTAAGCATAAGATAAAATTAAATCAACTTTTGTTGAACCACTTTATATGACACCATGGATATATATGTTGTCTTTCACTTTTAATATTTTTAGTTGAAACTCTCGTGTTTATTTTTTTTAAAAATTACTTTTATTTTAAAAAAAATATAGTCTAAGTCATAGAATTACAACGGTATAAACAAATCATTTTAGCCTACATCGGTCAACAGAAGATGTTGAATTTGTTGTATAAAAAAATTATAGGTATAGTAGTATTATTTTATTAAAAAACATAGTGTGATTAAAAAAATACCAATATTGATATGCCGTAGTAGGTTTTAGTCAAAATTTGTAAACTTAATCATAAGTACCACCTTATAAAATCTATTATTATGGAGTATTGGTATAATTTAAAGTGAATATTACTACTATTACTAGTATGTGATTTGTTATGGAAGCATTTTTCCCAACATTAGTAAATAAATAAAATAAATATTTGTCCTAATATATGTTTGTTTACATGGTCTATATGTTGGCACATATATAACATGCATGTTTATGTTTTAATTTAGCAATAGTAGAAGTATATATAGCTTACTTATATACTCAGTTTCCTCAACATATTACATTGACATGTAGACATAAATTGGAGGAATATGTTAGTTTATTATATATATGCAACTGGCGTGGGTAATTTAAAAGCAAATTTATGAGGTATTTTGAATTATGTTTCATAATGACAGAGGCATGTAATTTAAATACAAATCAAGGATTATCTGAAATTATCTTTCACAATGTTAGTGGTGGGTAATTTATATACAATCACGTTATGTATTTTTCGTAATGGCAAAGGTGTGTAATTGTTTTGAAATTAGAATAGATCCGATGGCTATTATTAGAATCCATGCATCTACTAATTTAAAAAGGTGAGAATTTATCTTTGTTCTTAGTATGTCTTGTTAGCATGAGTTGACATGTAGTCCTGGTTTTCAACCCCTTTATTTCCGGTTTTCGAACCGGGACTAGGAATCCAAGCTTTAGTCCCGGTTTAGAATAACCGAGACAAAATGTCTCTTGAGATTAAAAAAAAAAGTATCTCACCCACTGCATCTCGTGAGATTCAAACCTAAGATCTCATTCATGGCCTCGTGGATGACCCTTTAGTCCGGGTTAGTGTTACCAACATTAGTCCCGGTTCGTGTTATCAACTGGAGCTAAAGGTTCTCTGACACCTCATAAAAGTTAGAACCGGGACTAATTCTTCCTTTCACTAGTACACAAAAGCTCAACACAGCCGGTTCTAAAGGCATTTGTACAGGCGGTTGCTTGTGAACCGCCAGTACAAATCGATTTGTACTGGCGGTTCACTTAACGAATCGCCTGTAGTAATATTTTACAGAAATCGGGTTTTTAAAATAGCAAAAAAATATTTAAATCCTGGGAAGGACCTAGCGGCCAGCATCCGCCCGTCTTCGTCGAAGTCGCAAGTCGCGGCATTTTTCGCGTAAAATTCGCGCGCTACGCGGCCGCAGGGGTTCGAACACCTAACACTCACATGTGACAATATCACACTTCGGTTCCCCACATATTATAATAAACCGAGTATAAATTGATTATTTAAGGCACTAAATGAATTCAAATAAAAAAGTTATCAACTACAAAGTGATTTAACTTTTCGAGATCTACAACTTTCGTTCAGAGTGTTTCTTCATCCGAGGCTTTTTTCAAAATTTCAAATTTCAAACTTTGACCATAATTATCGTCAAAAAGATGATTTCAAATGAAAAAGTTTTGAACTACAAAGTTTCTGAACTTTTTGAGATCTACAACTTTTATGTAGACAGTTTTTCTATTTGAAGTCATTTGAAAAATTGAAATTTTAAAATATACACCCATTTCTACAGGCAATTTGTTAAGAAAACCGTCACTAGAAATTTTTCTAGTGACGGTTTTCTTAACAAACCGTCTATAGAAATGGGTGCATTTCTAGTGGCAGTTTGTTAAGATCGCTTGTAGAAATGGGTGTATTTCTAGTGGCGGTTTTGTTAAGAAAACCACTACTAGAAATTGATTTCTAGTGGCGGTTTATAATTTAGACCCACCATTTTATTTCTAATGGCGCCTGTAAACTAAAACCGCCTGTAAAAATAAATCCATGGTGTCAAGACAAATCATTTCTATACTAGTGTTTAGTCCCGAAAAAAAAAATACCGAGACTAAAACCAAAACGTGGTGTGGATTAAAAGTCTTTTATCTACTGGTGTAGGATTAACAACGTTGAGGACCTCTAGTAATAAGATATATATAATAAGATAAGATTATATAATCACATCGTACCATCCTTTCTCAGCGACGAAGGCGTAGCTACAGGGGTTGTATCTCCATACCGAATTGCTGCTAGTCCTTTGTTTACTCGACCAGGCGACTGCTATGTTGCTAAGGTTGCCTGGGATGGACATCTGGCAGCAGCCGAGGCCGGTGCACTGGTCGCCGTTCTGAGCCGCCGCGTCCACGCTGACGCAGGAAGTGATGCAGCCAGTGTAGTAGCTGGAGCTGGAGCTCCGCAGTAGCGCCAGCGTGTTGCACCCGGTAGCCGTGAACTCGTTGCGTGTCGTTGAGATCAGGAGCTGGCTGCTCACCTTGAGGGCAGTGGTGACCGTTGTGATGTTCTGGGTCGTTGCGTCGATCGGGGTGTAGCATTGGGACGACACGGGGGCTAGGACCCGCATCTCGCCGGTCTCCAGCGAGAGGCCCAGGATCTCGACGTTGCCCTTGCCCTCGTACGGCCTCGGAGGGTTGAAGCTGTGGTTGCAGGTGACGCTGTACAAACCCCGCCAGGAGCAGCCATCGCCGATGCCAAACGGGTAGGGAATATCTACGTCGCCGCACTTGCGAGGGCAGTTTGGTCGTGGAGCTGGCAACGGCGACCATGGCACCGCCGCCGTGTTGTCAGCACCGGCTGCGGCGGCTACCGGAATCAGATGGTATATGATGCTGGCAGCAGGAAGGAGAAACCACGGGACGTGTGCCATGGTTTCCTAGCTTCCAATTAAGTGTTCCTATCCTTCTTGCGGAGGTGCTGCGTGCTGGTGACCTCACATATATAAGCATAGCTGTTTCTTTGTAATTTTTTTTTTTGATTGTTGCTGTATGCGCTGGGAACGCTGTCTTGGGTTGTTGCCGACCTTGGGTCTGGCTTTTAGGAGCGGTTAGTCTTCGTTGTTGGCTTTGAGGCAGTGGATCCCTATGTGATCACTGTTCTTGAAGTTGTCTTTGTTACAGTTGATAGTTGGGTTGTGGTTGAGGTGGTCGTAAACTTGTTCTTGTAATTTCGTTGCCTTGGTAATAAAATTCGGTTTTACCAGTGTGGGAAAAAAAATATAAGCATAGCTGAACAGGTGCCCTGCTGGTGGGCTCCGCACCATTTTTTTAAGGTGAAAAACCACAGTAAAGGAGATTTTCATTTAAAAAAGAGTATCAAGCAGTTTTTACATATAGAGATTAAATAAAAGCATCACAAGCCAAACACAGAAAGATGACCACAGATCATCTTTGAGCCTAGCAGATTGAGATAGACATTGACTTTTGAAATTCGAGAGCCAAACAGACTTGGCTCATTTCTCTTGGAAGACCCTGTCATGCGCATTTTCTAGAGATGCACAGATGAGAGCTACATAAGTTTATTTATATTAGAGATGACGGAGGAAGTGCCAAATAATAGACGTCAATGAAGACGCATCAGCAAACACTGGAATAAAGCAAAATATGTCACAAATACTAAAACGCTGGGCAACCCTATAATAATATAAAATAGCCACATCAAGAATCACAAAAGGTGTTTAAAGCTATGCAAATCTTATCCGCCAAAATATTTTCCTTTTTTTTATCTTGACTGGGTGAAGTCATCAGAGACTATATTCCTTGTCGAGCAGTTACTTTCGAAAAGTGGCTAATCTTTTACTTGATTTCCACTCCAGATCAGGCTACCTGCGTACCTTGATTATCAACCTAACCAATTTGATCAGGTCCTTTCATAAAAACTTCAGGAAAACAATAACATACACTACGCACAGGGACGAACCTAGGAAAATATTTAGAGGGCTGGGCTAAGCAAAGAGTTAGACTAACTTAATTTAATTTGAACCTAAGTTGAACACAAATCGCGACTATTGTATTCTTCAACCTCCAAATCGCGTTTCCAAGCCCTCCTGCCATTCAAAAATACTGCAAACATCATAGCCATTCAAAAACACTGCAAACATCATAGGGGTTCCATAGACCCCTAAAACCTTATACCCTAAACCCTTAACTGACTGTAGGAGAGCTAGAGCTCACCTAGCCCCACCGTTGGCTTCGTCCATGACTATACGCAGAACATGCAATCACCATCCAAGCATCATTGCCACTTGTGCTAGAGTCGGTGGTGATTGCTTATCACTGCCGTCTGCAGGTTTGAAAGCTTAAGATCCAAAAAATTCGGGAGAAGCTATTCACTTGGCAATGAAGGCACCTGTCACTGCCAGCTCAAACCACCACATCACTGCTGGATCAAGCCACAAATAGGTAGTGATAAGTGTTTTATCACAACCAGCTAAGGCTATGACCCAATAGTGATATATCACTGTTGGGTCAATCCGAGCTGACAGCCATATTTTAATATTTTAATTATCACTATCAGGTTTTATGTTGATCTGACAGTGTTCTTTGCCGTTGGATCCACCTAACTATCAATTGGTTGATTCTCCACCATTGGATCCACCTACCATCATTGCTTCAGGTTATAAATCAGCGTTCGGACGCCTCCATAGACAGAGGAGCTAGGTCCCCTGCATGTGTCGATCGCTTATAGTCCCACAAATTAATTGGTTCACCATTTGTGTATAGTCTGTGACAGAACCGCCTTAATCAC
The DNA here is from genome assembly GCA_038502445.1 of Eremochloa ophiuroides. NCBI lineage: Eukaryota > Viridiplantae > Streptophyta > Magnoliopsida > Poales > Poaceae > Eremochloa > Eremochloa ophiuroides. The sequence goes on from JAHLJS010000003.1 coordinate 101,655,860, forward strand.
AGGGCCCACGTGCACCATCATCGCCCCTAGGGACATCCGGTTACTGTGCACGAGTTTCCATTGACCTAGGTGGCCTGCCGGGCTTCCTAGGAAACCCTGATTTTCCCCGAGGATCTCATTGTAAAGACTTTGCAAGTATTACAACAGTTTACAAAAATAATCTGAATCAGAGTACAAGATGCGGAAGTATTACATATCTATAGATTTACAAATATAAGTTACATTACCCAAACCAAAGTTTCGTAGTGGAGCAGCAGTCTACAACTATACCCTGGCCCAAGGGTTGTACCATAAACGCATCTTCACCCGTGCACGATCCAACACCCGGCACGGTCCCAAGCAGACTTGAACTCTCGGCGCACCTGCAACAGGGGTTAACAAACCCTGAGTACTTGGGGTACTCCGCAAGACTTACCCGACTAAAGGTGTAAGATGAGACTCAGGAATGCAAGGATATGGGTAAGGCTAGCAGAGGATAAGGAGTTTGCAGAAAAGCATTACTATCCTATCCAATATTTTATTTGATCATTATCATAATTATATTCATAGTTCCAATATTCAGACTCATAAATCATCATTCTTTCAATTACTTCATTTATTCAGAAAACACCTAGTTCTGAACCACTTTTCGGGGTAGGAAAGTGGATTGAGTCTCCATTAACCGAGGAGCACGTCGATTCGAATCCAGAAAGTACCCAGCTGGGGATTCTAACCACACTGTATATGCAGCACGCCGGCATACATATACCAACCCGTCGTTACGGCTTTGCTATCCCGGAACCGGTCCTGCGCCACCCGAGAGCACAGTACTCCACTCATCTCCAGGCACGCCGGCCACGTGGGTACAAGCTACTCTCGCCATCTCTCCACTCCCAGTGCGTGGTTGTCGGTTCCAGCAATAGCGCTACCGAACTCTAGGCTTTCCGCATTGGTATGTGGCTAGGCTGTTCATCTCGATCCAGCACTCCTACAACGAACGGTCCCTACATCTTTTCCAAAGTCGTGCCTGCCGGATACTAAGTCATGGGAAATGCCGTCCCAAGAGCACAACACCCGGCGAAACACATTCACCCTTCCGTCAATGTTCGTACATTGGCCTAATGCACGACCACTGAAGCGGACAGAGGTTTTTATATTCCATATTCCATAGTTTAAGGGAGTATATCATCACAGCTCAGAAAATAGCAATTTTGCAAGAACTAAATTATTTAAGCAGGTCTAAGCATTTTTCAAACCATTTTATTTAAAATAGGTTTCAGGGTAATAATAGTGGGGCAATGCATCTGGATAGGTAGCAATCAACTCCTATTAACTTAATGCAGTAGATTACTCGAATTATAAAGATTTTATAACAGAAGGGTTAATGCACCGGGGCTTGCCTGTTGCTCGAAGTAGATAATATCCGGAAATCAACCACCGAGAATACCCGCGATCACCGAGTGAAAACCGTACCCGGGACTGGGCTCTTGACAATAATCACCACACGTTCACTACACGTATGCGAATGAATGTATGAATGCGATGTAAATGACATGGAATAGACATGCAGTAATAAATCAATCAACGCCTTGAGTACAACTTTCCTTCACGGTAAAGTTGCAAGCCAACAAAACTAATTTGTTTTATTAACAACTAGGGTTTCGTTTAATTATCACCTGAAATGATTTATTCTATGTTGATATGAGGAGGGATTACCATTACCTTATTACAAGAAACATGTTTAACTATTCCATTTTTACCCATGAAGTTGTATCCAAGAGATAATCGAGGCAACATCCATGGACCCACTAACGAACGTTTGCAATAAACATTTTAATTACCCTCTAACCCATGGGCTACAACTATAAAGGTAATCAAAATACCAAGGAACAATAGTGGTTTTTTTTTTTTTTCCAAGGCCCACAATTAACTTCAAAAGTTCACACTACTCCTAAAGGATAAGGGTTCCTCATTTATTCTATTAATTATTTATAGATCACAATTTAATAAATAAATGAACTGTCTCCATTTGAGCCCAAACTTTTTATTCAGTTAGGTATTAGCCTAAAACAATGCACAAATGAATTTTATGAATTTTGAGGCTAGATAGAAATTACCAAAATCCAATAAAGATTCATATTGCATTAAACCTTTTATTTAATTCTTCTAATTAGGCTTATAATGACATATGATTACACTAATTCAAATTGGCCCCAAAAATTACCAACAGCAAGATATTGATCTAAAATAGTACCACAATAATTTTCATGATTTTTGGATCAACCTATATTTAATTAAAAATCAACAAACTTTCATTTATTAATTAATCTACTGATTTATACACCAGGCAAAAAGTACTGGAACACACTATATTATATTTTTAGCAAATACTACATATCACAGAGAGCATACACAAATATTTTCATACTTTTTGGAGCACCAGATTTATTTATACATAAATAACAAAAGACAGAACTATTCAAATAATTAAAAATGGGAAAGGCATTCGAAATTCACTGGGAAAAGGAAAAACGATCCGGCCCACGGCAGCCCAACGGCCGCAGACCGGCCCACGCTCTCCCTGCCTCTCCCCGCTCTCACCTGCGCCCTGACTGGGCCGGCCCAAAAGCCTGGCACGGCCCAGCCGGCTCCTTCTTCCTCCTCTCGGCCACGCTCCCGCGCGCGCACGCCGGCACGACGCGGCGGCCCGACGCGAAGCTCGCCGCCGGCGATCTCCGAGACGAAACCGAGCGTACCACAACGCACCCCAAGACCTAGCGGACAGCCTATCATGCATGGCCAGAGGACTACACGCCTCCAGCGAGCTTGAGCCCACTCATGGCGGACGCGGCGGCGCGGCCAACTCGACCCGGTCGTAATGGTGCGGTAGTGTTCAGGGAAAAGGTTCGGGGAGGCGCGGGAGCTCACCACGGTTCTAGACCGGTAGTAGGCCAAGACAGAGGCGGTGCAGAACGCGGACTCCGATGTCGAGCAGCACGGCGGCGGCACCCTCCGATGGCAACCTCCACGTTCTGGCGGCTCTAGGGAACCAGAGGGGAAACCGTCGCGAGCATGAGGACCGGTCGGTCACACAGAGGCTAGAACACAATGGCTCAGGGTTCAGAGCTCACCCGAGCGGCCTCGGCACGACGACTTGGCTTGCGGTGGCGCTCCGGCCGGCCGCGAGGACGACGACACGGACTGGGGCTTGACCAAGACGCAACGGTGCACACCAAGGGGTCCAGACGAGGCGCAAGAGAGTAAAGGGGCAGTGTGCAAAGCAATTTGGACGGCGGTGGCTTGTGGGTCGCGAATTTGATCAAGAACGGCAAGGCGGTCGCCGGTTACCGAACGGAGGAAAACGAGATGGGGGGGGGCTCGTCGCCTTTAAGGGCTCGGGGAGAGGGGACAGGGATGGTCCAAGGCGACGTGGTGTCCCCGACAACCTTGGATGCGAGGAGGGGGCACTCGGCCGGCCGGCACGGGAGGCGCGGCACGCGCGCGGCGCGGTCGGCTGCCGTCTCTGTTCAAGAACAGAGAGAGGGGGCGAATCACTGTAGCGAGTTAACTCCTCTTCCTACTGTTTTTGATGAATTGCTCTAGATTCTGAGTAAGCACTCGAATTTGTGCCAAGATAAAAGTCGTAGTGTTATGAATTCTACACAACTTTGGTTTTGGAACCAATTTCAAATTCGAATTAGTTTTGAAACTACAGTAAAAGGGGTAAAAGGGGTTTTGAAATTTCAAAACAAGTTTTTGAAATTACTTTTTATTTTTCTCAAAAACTTGAAAAATGCCCAAAATAAAAGTTGCTCTACTCTCTGAGCTTTACAACTCCTATTAAGGAAGTTTTGCCAAATTCTTGATATTTTTGAAAATAGCATTTCAATTTGAAATTTTGAACTAGTATTTCAAGGTTAAATCAAATTTTTATAAAAGAACTTCAAAATTGGTCAAAATAAAAGTTGTGCATCTCAGAGAGATCTAAAACTCTTGTTAAGGAAGTTTTATCAGATTCTCAAAAATTTTTGAAGTGCATTTTCAAATTCGAATCTTAAAGCACTGTTTTGAGCTTAATTCAAATATTTTCAACACGACCTCAAAATATCCCAAAATAAAAGTTACTTCATTTTAAAATATTTACAACTTTTATTAAGGCACCCAACTCAGATTCCTTATAGTTTTTGATTTAGGGTTTTAGGGCCAAGATAAGGTTCAAATTGGATTTTTCTTTTTATTTAATAATTGATTTTAGTTAAGGGTTTATTGCACAATCATTCACAAACACAATCAAGCAAATCACTCTAACCCTAAGGCACAGGCAAAATGCAATGATAGAAAAAATTAAACATGATGACATGACAGTTTAATCAACCGTAACACCGGAGGTGTTACATAGTCTCAATATGGGAGAAAGATCTCCACATACACGTTCTGTTTGTAGTCAATATGGTGCACCAGAGGTACTAAAAAAATCTTTGTGAAGATGGAGCTACACTGAAGCTTAGACATTGACAGTGGTGCCCAGGCACCCTCGTTATTGCCGGCTACCTAGTTAATTGTTGGACAGCTTCTCAGAAGTTGGCGTGGTTGTTGGGCTGTCCTTGACCCGAGAGAGCCATAGGCTCATCACGGCAGAGAGGTAGAGGCATAGTGTGTTTGTAGACTTCGATGGTAACATTTTGGCCTAGTCGGAGAATGGTTGTACCTCTTTTCCGAAAAGGTTTTGTTACTGTATATGTAATTTCATTCTTGGAACACGCTATTCATGATGTCTTCGGCCGGAATTGCATATGCAACAGCTTTTGCAGCATCGTCAAGATCCTCGATCAGTTCCTCCATCTCAGGATCATCCATTGGAGGGAGTCCCAGCTCCACGATACGGGATTCGTGACTGGATTGCACCTGTGCTCCACCAAAAGCAACCGCCGCAACACGGCAAACGCCATGACGAACAATTTCCTGCACGCACATCGGGTTATCATGCAGGCAGGCGTTGAGCAGAGGGCCCCGAGCATTGACGGTTGTTGTAGCCACGTTTGCCGCCAGTTGGAGGTTTATTTCCAACTGCACTGTCAGGACTGACAAGAGATTGTCAGGGAAGATCAAAAGATCAAGAGCAAGAATGAGGTTTTCTTGAAGGGAACTTATACGCCACCATGGCGTTCGATTCCACCAGCCATGCCCGGGAGGCATTGACCGCCTCTTCCACGACGGCAGGGCGTCCTCGGACATCTTGAGATGAATCTCAAGTTAGTGGCCTCGGAGTAGCGCTCCTTCTCTGCCATTGACTCCCGATGGAAGTGGTGCGTCATCACCTTTGTAAGAGTCGAAGGAGTAGTCATGAAGGGTGCATGGCCATCGGATCAGCAGATCTATGAGTTATAATACCCCTTGGATCAGATGGTTCGCTCTAAATATATAAGGTTATTATGGGAATGTGTAATAGTCTCTATAAATAAAAGGAGGGTTGCCTTAATCAGCCCTATAACTCCAGTTATCTCTCCAGTCAGTCATTTCTTTAATCCTTTTTAGGGTTTTCCATCTCTAGGCTGCTGCAGTGATCCATAGATGAACTAGTGTCTTCACTTGTGTAATCAGATCTTGTGAATTTTGTGGGAATGAAAGCCCTTACCTCCTCTTGTCCTCTGGATGTCAAGATTTGAGTTGTGCTCTTTTAATTTTTGTTTTGGAGTTCTTGCTCTCTCGGTTTTTCCCTTCTCTTGCTCTTGTTCGTTCTCTTTGATCTGAGCTTTTTGGGGTGTTTTGGTCGGTTTGATTCGTGCAGGAAAGTGTCTTGACACTACTCTCTGAGTGAATCAACTTGAATCCACATGAGCACGAAGAATCGAACCAATTTTGTTTTTGAGAGAAAAACCGAGAGTCTTCACGAGATCTGAAATTCTCAGAGTTTGCCTGAGTTTTGGGTGATAATTTTCTAGGAATAGTCCACTGTCTTGTGATTACCTGGTAAAAATTTGGTGGCCGTTGGGTATGATTTTGTCATGTTTTGGCTCAAGATTGCATTTTTCGGAGGCTGAATAGGGGCCATCATACAGTTTTTTGGACACTGGACATCTTGCATAGAGCTGTCCGGTGCATCGGACAAGTTTTCTGAGGGCACCGGACAGAGAGGGCAGTGTTCATCAGCGTTTGAGCTCGATTTGCGTTCCTTTTTTTTTTTGCATTGGTCTTCTATTGATACCAGAAAGCTTTCTCAATACTCTAGTCATCGGTCTGAGCCTGTCCTGCCTTTAAGCAAAGTGCAAAACACGTACGGTATGGGCTGGGCTAGCGCCACGATACAGTACTACTTGTATCGTGGAGTATGTATCATGCATGGGCTTCAAATGTCCTGAATAATTTTCTTCCTGGGTGGACGGATGATATATATGAGCTTCTACCGTCTTATATGCTACTGTAACGCCGCACTGAAAGTAAAGACCCGTGTGGAATTTCAGTACGGCTGTTTCTGAAGACAACCTGTTGAGTGTTGACCCTTCCAAGAGCCACCGAATTGGACCCTTTCTCCCGCCAGCTGCTGCTGCTGCGGTTGCTTCCTTCCTCGGAAGCTTCCGGCTCATCGCACAAACATCCGTGGAGAGGAAGACGAAGATAACCTTTGACAAACGTGCGTTATTCAACAGCAAATCAGTACTCCCTCCATTCCAAATTATAGATCATTTTAAGAATCTTAGAGAGTCAAAACACCTTAACTTTATATGATAAGATAATAATATTTACAATATCAACTAAGTATCATTAGATTTTTCACCAAATATATTTTTCATAAAACACTTATTCGGTGTTATAAGTCTTTATATTTCTTATAGTCTAAGATTCTTGGAATGACTTACAATTTGAAATGGAGGGAGTAGAAGTTTGTGAGAGTTTAGAGCAACTCCAAGAGACTTATAGAAATAGAGATTTTGGTGAAAAACTACCCTTCAACATTTTATCTAAATGATTATCAAATATAGCCATATTCTATTTTAGTTTTTTCGCTAGCTAAATATAGAAGACGAGAATGGCTCTTTAGAGTGCGTATGAGATGTAGAAGAATTGTTGAAGAGTCAAGAGATATAGGAAACATTTTTTATGCAAATGACTCTCTAAATAATGATTTAGAGAGTAAGATTTAGGAAGACTCCTGGCGATGCTTTTAGCCAATTAATGTGGTGCCAATCTTAAGAACATAATTTAGCTTCCTTCTAGATAAATTGTTTGGTTCATAGGCTCATAGGCTCATAGCTTTATACCCTACTCCCTCCGTCCCAAAATAGAGGACGCTATGGAAAACGTGCGGGTCAAACTTTCTCAACTTTGACTAGATTTATAGAAAATATGTGTAACATTTTTATTTCCAAATAAATTTGTTAAAAAATTAGATTTAAAGATCTTTCCAATGATACTAGTTGTCTACGTTCGATATGAATACTTTTTAAGATAAAATTAGTCAAAGTTGAAAAAAATTGATTTTTCGGAAAGCGAGAATGACATCTATTTTGGGACACAGGGAGTACATGCATACTTGTAAATTCCATTCCGGTACCGGCCGGAATGGCCGGAATGCCCCGTTCCGGTGCCCAAACCGGCATAGAAGGGCTGCAATCCCGTACCGGGTCAAATACCGGTCAATACCGGTCAATACCGGTCATTCCGGTCAATTCCGGCCGAAACGCCTGTTCCACCCATTCCGGTACCGGACTAAAACCAAGTGACGAAACACTTTTTCCATGTGTGAGCTATGGAGTTTAGAAAAAATATGTGAGTTTAGAAAAAATGTCAGTGTGATGAAGCGTAACTATGCCATAAGTATATATTTATATGATTATTTATGTATATGTATATTCATATATTTTTAATATAATAAAGTCCGGAATGGTACACCGGTATCGGTCGGTACCGGAATGTTCCATTCCAAGAGTAAAAACGGAACGGCCTCTGGAATGGAATTTACAAGTATGAGTACATGTCTAGCTGGATGCACGGTTCAGCTGGATTGATCACTCGCCCTGTTCCTTTGAGCAATCAACATTTATTTTCAGTCACGAAACAATATTTTTTTCTCACAATAAATCAGCACTAACAATAATCAATGTTTATTTTCAGCCCAAACGGAGTGCATTTGACAAGTACTAGAAGTACCTATACGTACATTGTCCAGCAAATGAGTGTCACGGACCTGGGTAGCTAGGAGTGGAATCAATTCACAGGGGATTGGAGGAACTTCGGAAAGATAGCAGCAGGGAACTTTACAGTCGTACATGTCCAAACGATTACAGCCGGTATATATCCACGGCACCTACAGCACAACTGGGTTGAGCCCCTGCTACTACTTGGGCCGAGCAACTTCAGTAAGATGAGGTAGCAACTTCATGTCTTCATCACCACTTTCCAGGCAACTTCTCTAGCCACCGACACTACTGCTGTTCCTGACAATGAGTGACACAGCATGTCCGTCTCATAGCTAGCCACAATTAAGGCCATGTTCGTCGGTCGCCATTTTTGATTTTGAGAGCGAAGCCGGCCTGTCCTCGTTCTGGCCTCATATAAATACGCCCACGCCCATCCATGTCAATCAAATAATCGTCTATCCATGGAGAAGAACAACATACTGTACTAGTGTACAGCCCTTCTCACTCACAGAAAGAAGAACCGGCCCTAAGTTTCAGCTCATCGCTGGCTCATACAATGGAAAGATTCTACTACGTCGCCGTGGTCACCTCCGTGCTCCTCTTCTTGTTCCACCACCTCTTGATGAGGCGCAACAAGCAGCGACGGCTGCTGCTGCCACCTGGCCCGCGGTTCGCGTTCCCCATCCTGGGCCACCTCCCCTTGCTCAAGACGCCGCTCCAGACCTCGCTCGCCGACCTCGCGTCGCGCCACGGCCCGGTCGTTCACCTGCGCCTCGGCCGCCGCCACGCCGTCGTCGTCGGCTCGGCGGCGCTGGCCAAGGAGTGCTTCTCCGGGGAGCTCGACGTCGCGATCGCCAACCGCCCGCGCTTCCCGTCCACGCGGGAGGCCACCTTCGGCTACGCGGTGCCCACCAGCGTCAACTACGGCGCGCTCTGGCGCACCATGCGCCGCGTCTCCGCCGTCCACCTCCTCTCCGCGCACCGCGTCAACACCATGTCCGACACCGTAATCGCCCGCGAGCTCCGCGCCATGGTGCGCCGCCTTGCCCGCGCCTCCGGCAGAGTCGAGCTGAAGCGGAGGCTGTTTGATCTCTCCCACAGCGTGCTCATGGAGATCATGGCGCAGACCAGGAACACCTACTCCGACGACGACGACGGCGCGCGCGAGGACATGTCCATGGAGGCGAGGGAGATGAAGGATATCGTCGAAGAGATCATCTCGCTCGTTGGTCTGGCCAACCTGGGGGACCACATTCCCCTGCTGCGCTGGCTCGATCTCCACGGAGCCAAGAGGAAACTAGCGGACGTGGTTAAGAGAAGGAAATTGTTCCTCGACAAGATGATCCATGCAGAGAGGCAGAAGCTGAAGCAGCTGGAAGAACGCAAGGAAGGCGATTCGGACGAGAAAATGGGCATGATCGGCGTCATGCTGTCACTGCAGAAAACAGAGCCTGATGTCTACACGGACACCTTTATCAGCGCTCTCGTGGCAGTGAGTAGCACTAACTACGCATGCTGCCATGTCATTACTAATTAATTCTGTGTTCTGTGCAGTGCAGCTAATTATTATGCTTTCTTTCACTTATATTATATATATATGGATTGATTGAAGGATCTGCTCGGCGCCGGCACGGAGACGACCTCAACGACGATGGAATGGGCAATGTCGCTCCTGCTTAACCACCCAGATGTGCTGAAAAAGGCGCAAGAAGAGATCGACTCCAACGTCGGAGGGGGTCGTCTTCTCGACAAGAACGACCTTCCCCATCTGCCGTACCTCCACTGCATCATCAGCGAGACGCTTCGCCTCTACCCGGCGTTGCCGTTGCTACTGCCGCACGAGGCGTCCGCCGATTGCAAGATCCACGGGTACGACGTCCCGGCAGGGTCGATGATCCTCGTCAACGCGTACGCCATCCACAGGGATCCGGCGATCTGGGAGGACCCGGAGGAGTTCAGGCCGGGCAGGTTCGAGCACGGCAGAGCAGAGGGCAAGTTTATGATGCCGTTTGGGATGGGGAGGCGCAGGTGTCCCGGCGAGAATCTCGCAATGCGAACCATGGGGTTGGTCCTGGGGGTGCTGCTCCAATGCTTCGATTGGACCAGGATTGGGGATGCAGAAATTGACATGGCAACAGCCACTGGACCCATCATGTCTAAGGCTGTCCCACTGGAAGCTCTGTGCAAGCCACGAGCCAACATTTCTGCTTGTTCTTCAGAAAATCTAGAGTGAAACTGTGAAAATTTATATATAGGTAACAAATAAACGATACATAACCACGTAATTCATTTTAAAGTTGTACCATTGCACTTTTTTTTGGACTAGGTTCAACGGAGCAAAACATTCCAATGCAACAACTGAAACACACATGGATCAAGCCCAAATTGAAGGCACAGGTGAAGGCCAGTCTCAAGTGGTCCACTGCACAAACTGCAGCTATCCTGGTGTGGCCAGCACAACTGTAAGAATTTTGTTCTGGATGAGTATGCAAGCAAACAATTTGCACTCTTTTTCTGTGGCTTAGAGGAACATCGATTAGAATACCCACACAAATGCACCAACAATTCCCTTTCTAGTGGATCAGCTTGTAAGCAAAACATTTTTGAGCCGGCATCGCAGGTAGCGGCCAGAATCAAGGAGGACATATCTCAAAGGAGGAGGGCTCTAAGGATAATTGGCTAGTGTGGTGTCCGTGAACTTGTGTCTGCACATTTGCAACCCCCCTCCCTTCCTCTGTTCCTCTTGAGCTTTTGCCCTGCGGGGTTGACTTGTACATAAACTCTAATTTCTACCTTAAATACAAGGCAGAGCTCCTGCCATTCCTTTCAAAAAAAAAAAAACATTGCCCAGAACTACAGCTTAGGTATCTCCTCAATGTACCCTTCATACTCCAGCCTTACGATCACCTTAACAAGTTAAGTACCTGTTTCTGAAACATGTGGGTTGCCCTAATTAGCAATTGCTTGCGTTTTGCCTGAAACGCTTGAAGCATGATAACAGGTGGTTGTGCTTTATACCACAAAGTGTTTATAAGTACCCTGTCAAAGAATGACCACAAGTGCTTGTAAGTCCCAGGTTTGGGTTCTGCAATCAACTTATGTACCAATACAGAAGTACATAATAAGCAAACAAAATTTCAAAAACAACATGGATTTGAGCAATTTGACATGGGCATGTGCATATGAAGGACAAAATACTATCCGCTTATTCCACAAGCTCATACTAATGCTACCTGAGTTTCTAATGCAAAAATGTGATATTTGTTCATGACTCATTCAAATTCTAACTTGTAATTAAACTAATGAATTTGATTAAGCAAATAAAATGGGCTAATACACATCTTCAAATTGGTACAGTTAAGACTCTTTGTGTTGGTAGAAAAACAAATTGTCAATTAATTCAATTCACTAAAGGACATTCTAGAGCAGATAAGCCTTACCTCTAAAAGATTAGTTTGCATTGCAAGAGTTGCCCATCAACATAGTATGGAAGGGACATGACAGATGAGACGATAATCCTCACCAATTCCCACAGCGCATCTGCTGCTCAATGCAGGGCAGCTATGAACCACAATCTTCCTAAGGGATCTGAAATCTGGGATGAAACTTGGTAGCTTCTCAAATGCTTTACAGTTCACAATCACAAGATAATGAAGAGAGGAGGCAGCAGCTTTGAAGCTCTCTGGAAAACCCATCAATTTCGGAAGGCCAACAAGTTGGAGCCAGCGAATACTCCTCAGCCCAGTTAGGGCATCCCCTGGTTCCATCAAATCCAGCACTGCACAATTGTTAATCGACAACCTCTGCAGGTTTGACAGATGCTTTGTTGAGGAGGGAAGTGAAACCAGCTCTGGGCAGTTGGATATACGTAGCTCTCTGAGGGCAGTGAGGCTGCCGAATCCATTTGTTAAAGATGTTAATTTAGGGCAATAGCTTAACTGAAGAAATGTCAAGGAAGACCAACCACAAAACCCATCTTTCAGTAAATATTTCTGTTTCGAGGTCAGGGAAAAACAGGTAAGGTTGAAAAGTCCTTGCACATCTCTTGGCATCTCCAAAAGTTGGTTGCACCTACCAAGATTAACTGTTTGTAGATTTACTAATTTACATAAAGTATCTGGAAGGGATTTGAGTTTCTTATTCCATTGTAGGTCCAGGTACCTTAGGTGCCTCAAATTACCAATCGAACTTGGTAGCTCTTCAAACCCAACTGCAGCAAAAACCAGGACACGTAGGTGCTTGAAAGTAGAAAAAAGGTCCTCGAGAAAGGCCTTACTCAAAGTACCGTAGTTGCATCTACATGCAAATGTCCTGGCTTTGTGTGCCTTTTTCAGCTGCTTAGGAAATTTTATCTCCTTTGATAAGTCTTGACAATCCCACACTACATGCCTGGTTCTCTCTGAGACATCTACTTTTTCACAGCTAACAATTGCATGCTCCTTTTGGGACACAAATATTGCAAGGTCATGAACAAGATCATGCATTTTACATGCCCGAATGGTTCCATCATAAACAACATACTGGTCTTGAAAAAGAGATCTTCCCAGAAGTTCATGCAAGTATTTTGTTCCAAGAATTATTGCTTCTTTAATTTCACTAGTTCTATGCAACAGCCCTTGTGCCATCCAAAACATGATAAGAGAATCCGTAAAGAGGACATAGCCTTTTGGGAAAGTGGATAAGGATGCAAAGTATGTTTGTAGATGAGATGGAAGTGCATCATAACTTAATTTTAGTGCTGGCAAAATACCATCTTTGTCTTGTTTAACATTCCATAGTTTGTCATTCTCAATGCTCTGCCACTCTTCAACATTTCGACTACTAGATAATAGGGAACCCAAACTCTTTGCGGCCAAGGGAATACCACAACATTTCTCAACAATGGAAATCCCGATTTTTAATAGTTGGGGGTCCTTGTCTTCATCACCTTTGAATGCATGTCGAATAAATATTTGCATACACATATCCAGTGGTAACTTTGCCACATCATATGGTTCTATGGTCTGCACTACTGATGCAACATCTGATCGTCGTGTGGTGACTATAATCACACTTCCCCTTCCACTGCTAGACAGTATGCTTCGCAAGTCTTCCCAGTCACTAGCCTTTTCATTCCACATGTCATCTAATACAATAAAACATCTCTTTTCCCGCAAAATATCAAATAATTTTCTCTGTAGCACGTCCAGGTTTAGTTGTTTGTGGCTTTCACCAGTAGATGACTGTATTATGTCATCCAAGATCTTGTGAAGATCAAATACATCAGAGACACATGCCCATAATTTCATTTCAAATTCGTTAGTAATCTGCACATCATTGTAAATCAATTTGGCCAGTGCAGTTTTTCCTATGCCTCCTAAACCAACAATAGGAAGCACAGACAAAGGACCTGCAGAGTCTGCAGCCTTAAGAACTTCTGCAACTATCTCATTTTTAGCCCCGTCTCTTCCAACAATGTTAGGCTCACTGATGAAGGAATGTGTTTCCCTGTTGATGCTTCTGGATACCTGTGTATCAACTGGCTTCTCAGTTAATCCAAATTGTGCTCTATTGGCTGCTATCTCGTCTAACTTTTCACGCACTTCTTTTACTTTGTGACTCAATGTAAATGGGTAAGAAATCAGATGTTTTGTTCGAGCAAAACAACCTTTGTAGACTTGTTGCTCCAGTGCTTCAGTGGCCATGTCATCCAAAACATCATCTATGTCATAGACTACATCTCTTAGATTGTCTAACCACTCCAGAAGTGCATGAGAAGTAGACTGCTTGCTCTCAGCATCTCTAAGGACAGCACATATGGATCTTAGTGACCTTTCCAATTTCCCCACTTCTTTCTTGGCATTCCATGCTGACTTGAACTCATTAATGGCCCAATCAGTGCCGAAGGATGCAGCCTTGCGAAGAACTGAGACCGCTAAACTTGAAATATGCACCTCCGCCATAGTGAGTCCTGTGTGTGATGCAAAATAGGTTACAGATACGAATATACATCCAGGACAAAGTGTTTAAATGAGTAGATCTGATTATAACCATACTTGCCATCAAAGTGATGATGCATTTGATGCTCAATTGCTCTTCTTAAGGGAATTAGTACTGTCAAAACAATTTGTTGCATTTTCTGTACATTGGGTAAATTTTGGTCAACAACTTCAGTGGAATTGCTCCATCATACTCTAGAATAGAATAGCTACAGTGGAAGCCTGGAAGGTGGTGAAACGGTGCTTATAGAGTGTGTAAATAGCTTCAGGGAAGCTAGATTTGAATGTGGAGAAGCAGTTTAATATGTGAAATTAAGCCAATAAAAAGCGCTCTGGAGGCGAATATAAGAAATAGCACTTAGCAGTCCATGGTTCAAAGAACCAACATCTGAATTGTGGAATGTGGAAACGTGTCCATCTCTACAAATTGCAGGATGTAGGTGGCCCAACTATTCTGGCAGATTCACTAGATAGAGAAGAGATTGACGAAGGCAAAAGACCACGAATAATAATCTGGACAAGGCATTCTACACAAACTCCTGGAAAAAGCAAAAGGAGACGAATCGCTGCTACTTTGTTCACTGCGAGGCAAGCCAAATTGCTGCAGAAAAGGTAAGCACCAGGCAGATCTAAAGTTCTGCAGCATGTCATAGCAATTGCTAGTTCAGAAAGTCTACTGCACACGAATATGGAAAGAAACCGCGAGTGATGCGAAGATTTATGTTTAAAACTGAAGAATAAGCTAGGACTTACAGATCTCACCTCAGCTGTTGAGGCCTGACGGGCACACGATTGGTTCGGGAGCTCCGGCCAGCTCTGCTCTTACTCCGATGGTTGAGAAAACTGGTGGATGCCAGCCATCGAGCGACCCAACGGCCTATCTTCTCCAACATTCACTGCCAAGCGGGTCCCCAAAGGTTCTCACACGAGGCAAGACTTTCATGGCGTCTTGCCGGAAGAATCGAAGACTTTTTGGTTTGCTCACAAAGTCAGAAGTCAAAAGGATCGATGCGTAAACAATACAGCACCTAATTATCTGTCATGGCCGACGCCCGACGGGAACAAGGTTGATGCCTTGATGGAGATGGTCAGATGGAGTATCCCAGAGGCCATGCAGGCAGGGTAAAAGACCAGAGCTGGCACCGGTAACTCCACATAATACATAAGGGAGTGGCATAGAACACGTATGGGAAATTGGTAATCTCAATCTGCCAGCTAGACGTGTTCAATCCAAATGTTTGCCTGCTTGTTCATGTGAGGAGCAGAAAAAATTGCATGTTTATACTCTTCCCAGTTTTTTTTTTTTTTTTTGGTTGAAAAGTTCTTCCCAGAAAAGTGAGGACCGGACCATTTCGACCACTGTTCTTCATGTTTCAGAGTACAGCAATTTATAACTAAAACGCCCCAAACAAAACATGGTTCATCCAAAAGTGCTGCTTCTGGTCAATTCTCAGCTTGGGCATCTCAAAATACTTAATCCTGACAAGCAACTAAAATAGTAGCAGAACTCAAAGGTGAGATTTCAAATGAATCTCTGAATTTTAAGCACATTAGTGTGGTGTCCATCCTTAATAAAACAGCAAGGTTCGAGCTGTTTCACCCTCGGCAACATAACCACATACAGAATTCAAAATGCATCATGCTATGAGTTGCTATGATGACTAGTAACTAGGACGTCTAACCTTAGAGGCTTAGACGAACGGGCAAAATAGTGAGCAGTTAATTGTGGAACTATTACAGTGAACAAGGTTCTACTGAAGAAAAGAAAGGTCAGATGCCAAAAGAGTAGGGTTAGGACGATGACAGTTCCTAGTACCCTCAATGCCAAAGTTCGAAACAGAAACCAAGTGGCGCCCATTGCGGCCTTTCACCGAAGATTACATCCGAGAACGCGGAACTCAACTGATCAGCAAGGCGTTCAGGATCGTCGATGAAAGTATCCACAAATATATGAAATGCCCTCATTTCAGGTGGAGTAGCTCGTAAGCAGAACCATGTCAAGAACTTCATCCTAAAACTGCCCTCGATGTATCCCTCACACTCCAGCCACCTGATTATCTTAGCACAGTACTTGTAAGAAGCTTCTGAGTGTCCATCCCGGTGGCCGATCTCCTCCAGTTTACATGAGAGTCTTTTGTCTGATGAACAATCTGGTTCGGTTTCAGGCCTCGAAGGGCATGTTTGAGCAGTATGATAATCTGTTTGTAGTTCACTGCCAATGGTACTGGTTCTGATGCCAGATCTGATCCCATTCTCTGTTGCGGGTAGTGATGAGCCACAGTGTGGCTGTGAACCACCCAACTCTGTTGCACTCTCCAACCTAGCAGCATCTGCATTCAGGTTTTGCTGAAATATTTCCCTACTTTGTGAGGACAATCCATATAAAGATGTCTGGACAGTCATAACTGGATCTGCAGGTCCATTCTCATTTCCACCATCCTCAAATCTTCCAAAAGTTCTTTTGCATGATGAACTCCTTGGATCTATTTTAGCCTTCAAGCAGCCATCACCATCTTTCACCTCGCCAAAGCTATTCCCTGGACCCCCCTCAAAATTTATAGACAACCGCACTTTCTTGCTAAGTTCAATTGCTATAGGCTCAACTTCATCACAAATCTTTCCGTAGTTCCCATCTCCTAGCTGAGGAATAAGACTATACACATCAATGTCAGGATAGAGTATGCGAATCTTCACAAGAAAATCTCTCAGAGAACATTGAATCACATCCGTAGCAGAATTCTCCAAATCATTCCGAATATTAAGGATCCGATCCTCCAGCACTCTTATTTGAGTATCCATATTACCCAATAATTCCTCAAACGAAGGATTGTCCTTCTCCATCCTAATCACCTCAGCCTGCATTTGACGTGCCAAGGATTGTAACTGAGTAAAAATTGATAGAATCAAATAAGTTGCCAACATTGAAAGTTCTTCTCTGGTCTTCAATTCTTCTGTAAGCAAGTCCTTCTCTTGGGTGACCTTCTCAACCATTGTTTTTTCCAGTTTAAATGCTTGAGATGATTCGTCGATTCGTTGGTTCAGTTGATTTACTTGATCTTCTAAAGCTACAAACAAGACAAGTAAAACATTCAATAAGAAGATCAGTTTTTTACCAGCGTTAAGATGCGTGCAAGGGAAAAGCGTTACCTTTCTTCTCTCGCACAGAAGTCTCTTAACTTGTTCGAGTGTTCTGCTTGCATGCTGGATTTCTTTATTCAGTTGCTCAACTTGATCTTTTCGGGCTACAAAAATGACAAGAAAAACATGAAGTAAGGAGATTGTTTACATGAGCTCAAATGTATGCAAGGGATAAGCTTTACCTTTGTTCTCTCCTGCAGAAGACTTGATTACTTGATCAATTGTTTGATTAGCTTGCATGTTTTCCTTATTCAGCTCTACTTCTTTCTCTAGATCTATAAAAAAAGAGAACTAAAACATAAGTTAACGTTATTTTATCACCCCAGCAGATGTTGCAAGGGAGAAGGTTCACCTTTTATCTGTCCCTCACAAGTAGCATGTAAAGTTGTTACAGAAGCAAGGTCTTCATACTTTTGAGATAAATCTGACCTAAGGGCTTCTATTTCTCTAAGCAACTCTGTTTTGGTTCTCTGAAACCGCTCAGACTTGGTCCTAAGTGCTTCTTCAATAGATTTTGCCCTCATGAAGGCGTCAGCTTTCTCCTTTCCCGCAGTCTCTAACTTTCTAGAGGTGGTTACAAGAATAGCAAGTTAAATGCCTTAATAGGAACATTAAAAGGAGAAAATCACAGGTTCTTTTTTGCTTACTTTGTCAATCTCGCTACTTCTGATTTCAAGCAGGCCTCAGCTTCTTTTTTACCAGCCTCAAAAGAAAGCAATTCCAGTTTCTTACATTCCTGGTCATCATCACAAGCAAAGTTAGAAATCTATAAATCTAACCTCTACAAAAGATGAACTATAACAGATTACTTACTTCAATGACATGAGTGCGTAATTCTGTCAACTCAGAGAGCAGGATCATCCCGGAGTGAGAAGGGACGCCTATCACAGCTGCCTCTGGGGTTGCCACATCAGTAACAGTATCTGTTATTCCAGCAACCGAAGGAGAGAGATAGGTCGCCTGATCTTGTCTGTCGGCTGGTTGGTTGCGTGCGATTACCACCCTCTGAACATGAGAAGGGTCTGCCTCAGCAGTACGATTACATGCTTTGGATTTACTGCATGCTGCAATGCTTCCGATGTCAGATTTGATCTCACTCCCATTTTTGTGACAAGCCAACTCATTTTCATTAGGTGTATTCGATGAGTTGTCCAACCTAGCAGCATCTGCATCCAGGGTTTTCTGAAATGTTTCCCTATCGTTAAGAATCAAGTTTGATGACTCCCTAAGTATAGATGTTTGGACAGCTGTACTGGGATATACATGTCCATTCTCATGTCTGTTGTCCTCAAATCTTCCAAAAGCTGTCATGCATGACGAACTCTCTAGGTCTGTTGCAGCCTTCAGACAGCTATTCTGAGGAACTTGATCGCCAAATTTTGCCTTCTCAAAGCTCTTCCCTGAATCCCCCTTGTGATGTTCAGTTCCTTTAGGTATGATGTCTAGTATTGACCTAGAGTTCTTGGATGGACCAACCGACATATTTCCAGTGTGTGTATGTGTTGCGATCTCTAACCCAGTAAAAATCATATCCAGGTTTTGCTTCAAAGTTCCTCGATTATACACCATTAGGCTTGAGGACTTCTTCACTGCCTGAGTATCTGACCTGGCTATTTCATGTTCGTCGCCAGAAGCTGCAGCTGAGACCCCAGGAGATCTCTCCACACCATGAACTTTGGCTTCCCTAACATCACCAATAATTGATGTTTGTGATTTACTGGTAGGTACACCACAATGAGTTATACAGGATCCTGAATTTACAAGTGAAACATAATCATTAATTCCAATCACAGATGCAGGATATAAAGTAAAGGCACAGAAACTTACTCTCAGTTTGCAAATCAGCAGATAAAGATCCAGAGAACAACGATTGGACAGCCTCTATGGCACGCGTACAAAGCTCTTGAAGTTCCGTAGCTATAGCCAGACGACCAACAAGTCCATGACCCATATCTCGAATGGTAGTAATAGGACCAACCTCAGCCTCCAGCTTCTTCATTGCTATATCTACATAATTATGAAGAACCAAGTACTTTTTAGTGGACATAAGCATCCTGTGACTCAGAAAAATCCGGTGGCACAACACATCCAACCGCCGAGCATTTTTTGCTACCGATAGTTGTTTCTCCCAGCACCTGAGAAAAACAAATGCAAGTTCATTATATTATGTCACATGCTATATATATATATATATATATATATATATATATATAGAGAGAGAGAGAGAGAGAGAGAGGAGAGAGAGAGAGAGAGAGAGAGAGAGAGAGAGAGAGAGAGAGAGAGAGAGAGAGAGAAAGAGAGAGAGAGAGAGAGAGAGATGAGAGAGAGAGAGAGAGAAGACCTCTTTGACAGGAACATTTTACCACAGAAATTGACTAAGGTCTTGCACCAGGATGTATTCATGTTTCAGATTGCATTGCAAATATCACCTGAGCAGACACTGGCATGTGCCCCTTGGCTCACTAGTAAGCCTCACATTTAATAGCACTTTTCTAATTTAAGCATCTTTATGATAATACTGATCTATGGTTTTTTTTCCTCAAGGTAAATTGGAGGGAAGCATACCTGCCTCCATTTTACTTATTTTTAATAAAAAAGAAAAGAAAAGCGCTGGCAAGCTCTAGAGAACTAGAGTACTACAGAACTAGAGTAAGACAAAAGAGAGAGAAGTACAGATCAAGGAAGGAAAAGAAGTAAAAAGTGTGTTGTAAACATAACTGAACTAAGAAAAAAACATCTATCATAGAATAATATTCCTGTGTACCAGTTCAAGGCTATCCAGATGCGTACTGATTATTACATTGCTGTGCTTCAACTGCATCAAAGACCTTTACTGATACTGAGCTAATTTTATGCATGCAAAAGATTAGTCCAAATCAATTCAAACTCAAGTGACTGATCATAGCTCTAGTTGCTATCTTCATAATACAAAGATGACTGAAAAATTGCACATTAAGCAAAATATGACAAGCAGTGATGAAGTGAAGGAACGGTTACTGCACGTCTGCGCCTAGTGAAACAGCGCATAAGCTTTGTGAAAGTCCATGTTTGGTTTTGGATTATTGATGAAACCTAATTTGCTAGCGTTTACTCCAAGTGTTTCATGAGAATGATTAGCAAATAACAAGATGGAGCAAAGGACCGGGTCGGTGGAGACCACAAGTGAAGGGCAATGACGGCATCCATGCAAATGGTATAAGTCCATCATCATCTAAGGTGTCCACAAGCTTCATCAAGAGAAGTGAAGGAAGATGAAGGAAAGTTAGGAGCTCAAGGCAAAGGTATAACAAATAGGAGCACTTTTGCTTTTAGTGATTAAGACTCCATAGAGGGAGTGATCACATTTAGAATAGATAGCCGTACTATCAAGAGGGCAGAAATCGTTTATGAAATACGGTTATCAAAGTGCCACTAGGTGTTCATATTTATTGCATATGCATTTAGATGCTAGTGACACTAACAAAACCCGTGAAAAACTCTTTGGAAAATGCTAACACACGTGCACTAAAGTGAGAGACACTCTAGTTGTTAGCACTTTTGGAAACGGGGTGAAGTTTGAGTGTTAGAGAGGGTTTGGGTCCTCTCTCCCTCCTGCCGAGCTTGTGAGGCAGGATTCAGCAAATTTTCGGAGACGTTCTAGTGCAAAAAGTAGCGTCGGACGCTAACCCAGCAGAGCGTCGGACCATTGCTTGCGTCCGACGGCTAACTTAGCGCTGTGCAGTTTCAGAGCGTCGGACGCTCAGTTTGTGAGCGTCGGACCATTGGTTCATGGTCCGACGGTGCGGCTTGGCGAGTTCACGTTCTGGCTATGTACGCGGCGAGCTTTGTTCACGACGTCGGACGCTAAGCGTTAGTCCGACGCTGTCGGGTACCCAGCTATGGGGTATCCAACTTCAACGCAAAAACATATTTCCCGAATGAAGTCCGACCTAAGAAGGCGCCAGCCGAGGCCCACGCAGGAACGACTCATGCGAAAACTTCCCGCCCGGCCTAAGGCAGAGCCGTGCGGAAATTCTCCGATTCGCCCGAGCCTCCGCGACAGGGCTCGGGAAAGCAGGCCTCGGGCGATAGACTTCCGATTCGCCCGAGCCCCCCGCTGACACCCTCGGGCGCACCCCTCAGGTTCGCCCGAGCCCTGCCAACGTCAGCAGGGCAAACTTGATGGCCAAGGGACCTTTCCTGACCACTTTACAGGCATGGTTCCATCGGGTGGGCCCCTTGACGCAACGGCACCCCGAACGTGCACGTTCGCCGTACCAACTGCCCCATCTCCTCTGGCAGGCGATCTGATGGTCCAACTCCTCCCACGCCGCTACAGGGATAGTCAACCGTACGGCTCCCCGGGCTGACGAGGAGATTCGCCAACTACGAGGGTGACTGCCACACCCCGGTCGCACGTGTGATATCAGGAAAAGGGGAACGACAGTCGCCCGGCCAACTCGGGGGAATGGGCAAGCCTTACGACCGGGCTCGCCTACCCCCTGGAATGTACCTCACAAGGAAAAAGAAGTACCCAAAGGAGGACACTCCCCCCGCTCTGTCCCATCGCGCCCACGACGGCACCAAGGTCTCCCGAGCCTCGGGAGCTCGTGCACAAAGGTCAACCTATCTACTCGTTGCACTGTGCAGGGTCGGACGTGAAGGCGTGACGTATTGCCATGCAGCCAACCATGTCCAGCACAGTGAGACGCCTTGGAACTCACCAATGGAACAGTGGTGGATCAGCCGAATGACTAACGCCATGTCGCCGAGGCGCCAAGACGAGGGCGTGGCTGACGATAGCTACCAGTCATCACGAACTCCGCCATGCCGGGCACTGTAACCACAGGGCAACACATGTAACTCTAGCCTCTCCCTTGCAACTATAAAAGGGAGGGCAGAGACCGACCTTCTGGACACGTTCCTGACAGACATTCGCACTCACCACCGGAACCTCCAGACATACAATCTACAAACTCCAGCAAACACTCGCATTCACAAGAGACCTAGGAACCCCTCCCTCTCTCGACTAAGCTTGTAACCCCTACTACAAGCACCCCGGTGCAAGGCAACACGACCCTATCTCACACTGGACGTAGGGCATTCATTGCCTGAACCAGTATAAAGCCTATGTTCCTCCTTGCACACCATCCGTGATCTCAACCGCAATCTCTAAGTTTACTAGCCGGTGTAGCACTCGCTAATCTAACCACCGACAGACGCTGAGCCTCAAACAGAGTCCGACGTGACTTACACGTTTTGGTTACTCTCCGGAAGCGTCAGACCCTGCTGCAATTTAGTCCAACGGTGAGCGTCAGATGCCGTCCGACGGTGTTTCGCGCTCTCAAGAGCTCTCTGGAAGCGTCGGACTCTGGTGTTTGATAGTCCGACGGGCTGAGCGTCCGACGGTGGAGAAGTTGGCGGAGAGGTAGCCGTTATGATCCAACGTTCGACTTCAAACGGCTAGGGACACGTGGCACGAATCTAGGGATGGTCCGACGGTAGCGCGAGCGCGCGTCCGACGGTTCCGTCCGACGGTGCACAGAGTGGCCCAACGGCTATGTTCTTGTGTGGGGGACTATTTAAGCTTGGGCTGCTGCCTTGGGGAGGATCTCTTGGCCATTCTTATCACTCCTACTAACTAGTGATCCTCTCTACTCCTCTCTCACACCTTCCACTTGATTGAGATCATCATTTAGTGAGATTGGAGAGCATCAAGTGTATTGCATGAGTGTGTTCATCTAGAGGCACTTGGTGATTGTCTTTTGCAACGCATTCTCTTGTTACTCTTGGAGTTTGCCGACTCCTAAACGGTTTGGAGCTGCGAGAGTAGATTGTGCGTAGCTTGTGGATCCCCATCTTGTGTTGGTTGTGCGGCACCCTTGAGAAGGGTTTGGCGTGTGATGCCAATTAGCGTGTGAACCTCCAAGTGGGTGTATCGCTACAACGAGGACGTAACTTGCCGGCAAGCAAGTGAACCTCGGTAAAAATCATTGTGTCCATCTCTTGCCGAGGACTTCTTGTGTATTGTGATTGATCTTTTTGGTATTCATCTTCTCTTCACCGGTGGTATAAAATTCACCTCCTCTACTCTTTACATTTGTGTTTTTACTCTCTTGTGTAGCTCTAGTTGTAGTTGCTCACTTAGGAGTGAGTAAAGTAGTGACTTAGCTTCTTGTGTGTAGAAACTAGAGACAATAGCGTAGAACGGTTAGGTGGCTTACATTTTTAGTAGGCTAGCGCAAAATTCGCTTCGCCGTTTAATTATCTAACCACTTTGTCTAAGTGTTGTTTGTAGAAGTTTTTATAGGCTATTCACCCCCCCCCCCCTCAGCCATTTAGGACCTTTCACTTTGGTTGTATTCAAAGGTTGGAAGGGTGATCTTAAAAATTTGACCTTTGTACAGGACATGGAAGAATGGAAGGTGGCCCTCCAAAAGAGGGGGGGGGGGGGGGGGGAGCTACAAGATTAACTGTGCTAAATTACTGAATGGTGGAATGACTTAATAATATAGAGCTGATATAATATAAAGCTAATGAGAAGGACTTGGAACAAAAGTGCCAAAAAGATATGTGCCATCAAATGAAATGTTCAAGACAGATGTACCTAAAACACATCGTTTAAGAAAAATACCTGAGCAAATCATTTTGTTTCCCACACTGAATGCAGTAATAATCACCATCAAGTTTCTTGGACTGTCCACACTGTTGAATGCCAGATCTTTTATCCTCAAGAGCACATTCAAGGTGACAAGAAAAACCACATGAATCTTCCTGATCTGAGTTGCAGAAGAGCCAGCGGGTAGGATCCTTATTGTCATCATACTTGAAACAAATACAGCATGAACAGCCTTTGCAAAATTCATCTCCTGGGTTCATAGTAGCCCTACAAGCTGAATTTTGGCAAAGGCGGGCATTGATTCTAATTGCACTTGCATCAGTTAATGCTGGAGTTCTTTCCGTAACTGGAAGGACGAACTGCCATTCTCTCTCTGTCTTTTGGAAGGGAACCCAAGGTTCAATGTGTCCTGATCAGGGTTTGACTTCCTTTTCTTACGACTCCTAGGGTGAAATGTTTCTCCCTTCACAACTTTGAAGAGAAACTCTAGCAATTTGGGTTTTGATATCGAAGAAAATGTTTTTTCTTTTCTTTGTCTTCCTAACTCAGCACACAGAATCTCTATTATTTCACAGCGTGTCCACTCTTGTAGTTGTTCAGGTGCACTAAGATGACACTTTGACAATTCATGGACAAGCTGTCTCTTTTCTTTGACACTCATCAAACGAAATGTAGCCAGATCAGGAACAGATCCTACAGCACCAGAACAGTATGGTCACTACTCACAACAAACTTATGAACATTCTTAAGGTACTTGTCACAAGAATAAGACAAGATATTTTACTGACAACAATTCCAGGTAACAAAGAGATGCTTTACGACAAGTGATACAGAATAAGGAAAAGTCATCCAAGAACTTTTGAGTGCATTGTTCCTTCATCAGATAACGACACTACACCTTCCAAAACATCTGGTAAAAGACCCTCAAATAATGCTACAGTTAACAGATGGCACAAATATATTGTAAACTACATTAAAAAAAACTCATCTGAAGAACAAACAGAAAAATTAGCACTTCATTAGCAACAAGTGTTGGCTCTTACATTATATGACATTATCAACAGAAGATACTCAAGGTAAGCACTACCGCAAAATGTGCTATTGCACATGTAAATTTGTCATGTTTGGTAATATCTAATATCACATGTAGAATTTATAGACACTTGAATCAACATGAAGAAACAAGTTTTGATGACAAGCAACCCAGTACAGCATAATTTACAGCAAAAATTGTTTTTGTTTAAAAAACAGCAAAAATTGTTCAACCATTGACGTTATAATGAAATCACAGCGGACAGGAATATCGTATTGGGTAGCTCCGTCACCCATTATAGCCATAAGATATGATCCATAGAACTTCTTATAATCATCTAATGGGTCAAAAGCAGGCTTAGGCTGGTACTTGGTTACTGGTTTTTTGGTTCTCGATGGAATGCCATCTTGATGCTGTAAAACGGTTTAAACCGGCTTTTGGCTATTAGTTGAAAGACCGGGGCTTTGCTCTATAATTCTAAAACAAGCAGGGTAGTACAAACAGCAAAAGTCATTCACTGTCTATGCATGGAAGCCAAACAGCCTGTTACAACACGTGACCGGGCTAACTCACAGAGTCACAGTTCACAAATTTAGGGTGCGTTTAGTTTGGAATTTTTGGGTAGTTTTGCAACTGTAGTATTTTCGTTTGTATTTGATAACTTTTGTCCAATCATGGTCCAAGTAGACTCAAAAGATTCATCTCGAGATAGCCAGGCAAAAAGTACAAACATGCAACAGCTGCTACTTCATTTAGTGTTCCATGCAGACGGAAAGTACAATCGATGTGATGGGGAGAGAGAATAAAAGTTTGTGAACTAAACGCAGCCTTAATAAACACAATGCAATCATGCAAGTGACCATTCCCGCACGTATAGGAGTACAAACCTACACGCAAAAAAAGGCAACCTTTGTATTTCCTTTCTCGCATAACCACGGTGACATGACGGGTTGCAGGCAGCAAGCATCGCATCGCCAGCAAAATACCAACAGCCTAAACTCCGGTACCGAACAGGGGCGACCGAAGCGAGCAAATGCAGGTAACAAGAAACGAAATTTGGTAAGCAAACCCCTAAGCGCAACCAACCCAGGGAACAAATCCCCCTAAAAGGCAAGAAAAGCAAGATCAATCCCGATTGCATCAGTAACCATCCGCCTAGTACCACGCTCAGCAGATCGACACCTACGCGAACCCATGTAGGACCAAAGCGCCACCGATCAAACACCACGAATATAGCGCAAGAAAATGCACAGAAAAGAAAGAGAGAGAGAGAGAGAAAGGCGGGTTGGTTCTGACCGCCGGAGGGAGGGGAGGAGGAGCCCATGGCTCGGAAATTGCGGCCTCCGGATTGAGGAGGGGGAGAGGTCGCTCGTGATTCTGCTCTCCCTCTCACATGGAGTAGAGGAGCGAATGCAATTCCACCTTTGTGCAGCCTCCTCACCCGCTTCGCTTCCGCGGGCGACAAAACCCCAGTCCGCCAACGAGCCGAAGCAGAGGCCTGAGAAGACGAGTGGCAGAGTGAGGGCTTTGCGTTTTGCTACAATACCCCTGGACTTTCTGGTATGTGAGCAGTCCCATCAGTCAGTGAATGACAAGGCCGACCGTAGGGATAGTTGGTGCATCCGCACCGCACAGTTCTTCTAGTAATTATAACTAACTAAATGAAAATTCTCTCGCCCGTCCGTTCGTTAGTTCAAAAAAAGGAAATTCAAATGGATTATATTAAAGTTAAACAAAACAAAAGCAGCATAAACGTTTTCCGGCTTGCGAATAAATATACATGTCTCGTTCAGGTTACTAGTTCCTTTATTCAATATTAGGCTATTCTAACAAATGTAACCCATATATATATAGGAGAGGCATTCAATGTTTGGGTCACGGCAAAGGAAAGGGTCACGGACGCAAAAAATTGATCCTCCAACTGCCGATGCAAAAACACCGCCCTCTCCTCCTCGCATCACCTGAGGCCCACACCATGCGGCAGCCGAGGAACCGCCATGCCGCGTCCTTGCCGCGTCGGCGGCTCCCCTCACGTCGGCCCGCCCCGCCGAGCAACCGCCATGCCCCACTCCTCCTCGGCACCCCTCCGCGGCCCGCTCCTCCTTCAGCGCCGACAGCTCCCGATGCGGATCCGCCTCGCCATGGCCGCGGCCTGCAGGCAGGCAGGGAGGAATGCCTGCCAAGCCAAGGCCGCGACATACCCTGGCCAAGAGAATGCTGGTACCTGCAGCCACGGCGCCATGGCCTGCCAAGCCAAGGCGGCTGTGGCCAGGGAGGGGAGGGCTCGGCCGAAGAGGCCACTAAGGGGCTGGCAGTGGCCATAGTTGGCGAGGCCAGTGATGGCTTTCCCGTGGACGGCGATGGCCTGGCCGTGGCCAGTGCGGAAGCAAAGCAAGCAACAGAGGCAGCGACGAATCCCAAGCACGGGCGACCTTCCTAGCGACTCAGACAAATAGCACAAGGGCAAAAGGGTCACAAGATGACTAAATACATGTATTTGATGGTATACATACAAGTGATTAAAAGAAAAAAATGTCATGTAAAACAAGAAGTAAGCGTTTGGAGTGTCATTTTAACGGACGCGACGTTTAAAGTCCTATTATAGTGAAACCCAACGTTTGGAGTCCTATAATTCCGATTTTCTCATGTAAGTGCGGATGGAAATAAATTAACTAGAATGGTCTGTGATTGTGATTATTTAGCTGTCCTAAAAGCAACATTAAATATCCAACTGCACTCTTACTGAATTGCCCTAAATATTAATGCATGTATGGTCTTAACCGTAATTTGATTTGTTCATTAACTTTCTTTTTTGTGCACGTTGGCAGTACTTTTTGTCACATGTTTATCCAAAATAATCACTTGAGCTATGTTCAAAATATCAAAATACAGCCGATGTAGTTGACCCGCTATAATTGGCGCTGCCTTCATTTTCAATTACTCCTATGTCCTATGTAAACTGAGTGAACTACTAATCGAGTTGCTCTATACACGTCAAAGTAGTAACTTCAACTGACGTTTGTTAGTTCTTCCTAGTCAGCTTATTCTTTTGACCAATCAGTGTTTATTTTCAGTCACGAAATAGTATTTTTCTCTCATAACAAATCAGTATGAGTCGAAACCAGCGCTTATTTTTAGCCAAAAGAACACGCTGACTAACTAAATGAAAATTCACTCGCCCGTCCGTTCGTTAGTTCAAAAAAAGGAAATTCAAATGGACTAGTTAAACAAAACACGAGCAGCATAAACGTTTTCCGGCTTGCGAATAAATGCACATGTCTGCATTCAGGTTACTAGTTCCTTTGTTCAATCTTCCCTTGTGCTCGCTATTCGTTTTGGGGTGTTTAGATCCCCTCTAAAATCTCAAAACTTTCGTCACATTAATTTTACGGTACATGCATGGAGTACTAGATGTAGATGAAATTTTTATATGTTTACACAATTTGCATGGAAATCATGTGACAAATCTTTTGAGTCTACTTAGGTCATAATTGAACAATTATTGAAAAAAATTTCTCGCTGCTACAGTGTCAAAATCCTAAAACTTTACCCATATAAACACCCCTTTTTCCACCCTTGTATGGTTTTTTACAGGCTTGTGTAAATAGCGCATCTTTACGTGGGCTGGAGCGGCGTCAGTCGCCACAATCTGCCAGGTTATGGCCCTATTTCAGCCATACAACAACTAGTCACATTAATGACACATACATAAAATATTAAATATAGATGAAATATTTATATGTTTATACTTTTTACATGTACATTACGAGCAAATCTTTTAAGTTTACTTGAACTATGATTAAATAAAAGTTATCAAATACGTGCAAAATTATAACTACAATTGGGATCTAAACACACCCTATACATTGCCCATAGACAAATGACGCCCGCGACAGGCCCAATATCCGAGAAAGGACATCACCCTGGTTTTTCTGAACCAAACAGAGAGATTGGACAGACACTCTGTTGGCTTGTGATAGTTTTAGCTTTATTTTTAGGCTGGGTTCGGTTGAGGGTATAAGCGCTTATAAACGCTTATTTTTCAGCACTTCAGCAGTATTTTTCTCTCACAAGATTTCAGCACTTCTACAGTACTTCAGCGCTTATCTACAGCACTTCAGCTTCACCGAACACAGCCTTAATCTTGACTTTATTTTTCCCTTGAAAAACGATGAACAGCAAAATAGAGCAACGCATTTTACGTGGGCTGATACTAATTCCCCTATCTATAAAAAGAAACCATGTGACCCTGTTTAGTTGTTCTGAAAAAATATTGATTTCTGCTGATTTATTGTAAGAGAAAAATATTGTCCATCTAAAAAAGCCGAAATATAGATAAGTGAACAGTACTTCGATTACTGTTATTAATACTGTTTGATTATTCGAAATTTGTAGGGACATGGCAGAGTTGATTGTGATCTCACTCTCTTTGAGAGCATTTGGTGATAAACTCTTGAAGTAGTATGTTGTCGCTGACCTTGAAATCAAGGTTGAGCCTTACTTTGTATGAAAAGAAGCATTGATTTTGGTTGATACTAATTTGTTGTGATAAAAAACTATTCTATATCTGAAAAGAAGTTAAAATAAGACAAGCGGACTGCGGACAAGACTTGTATTTTTGTTTACTTATGGATTATGTAGATAGGGGGTGTTTAGATCCTAAATTTTTTTTGGATTTTGGCAGCGAGGAATCTTTTGCAATAAGTGTCCAATTATAGCCTAAGTAGACTCAAAAGATTCGTCTCGCGATTTACAAGCAAACTGTGTAAACATGCAAAAGTTTTGTCTACATTTAATGTTCCATGCATGTGTCGCAAAATTGATGTGACGGAAATTTTAGGATTTTGGAGAAAAACTAAACACCCCCATAGTTTACATATCATAGTTTGAGGAAGTACGGTGCGTTTTGTATAAGTGCCTAAAAATGGAGATTCCATCATGGGCAATGTCATACATCAAGTCCCCACTGTAGCCATCTGAAAACGACTTTTGTTATTACAATCGGGAGGGGGAGGTTGACAACTCCCTTGAATTCCTCATCCTTGCTAGTGATGGAGTCTTGGATGTTGTCACTACTGAGGTACCTACAAATGTTACCAAAAATATTTCCTTCAGTGCAATTGGTCTATCACTCACTCTGATCTGATGTGTAATGTATTTTCCAGGAAGCTGTTGCAATGGTCAAGCCTATTCAAGACCGCTAGGAAGCCGCAAACAAGTTTCTCGAAGAAGCTTCCTAAAGGGGAAGTTGCGATTATCGTTCACTTGGTAGATGAAGCTACTAGTGCTTCTCTGTTCGCTTCAACTTATAAGCGTTTATTTTAGTTTTTTTTAACTATAAAATAATATTTTCTTTGAAGGTTATGTTCGTTTTAACTAAACAGCATATGTTTTTTAGTTCTGAAATAGTATTTCCCCTCACAACAAATCAGTTTCAGACAAAATCAGCTCACTTTTTCAGCTAAAGCGAACAGAGCCGAAATCAGCATAAATTATTATCAGCTTCAGCTTCAAGTTCAGCCATCAGCCGTCTGCTGTTCCGCGGCTCGTCGCCGCTGTGCATCACGGTACGGGGCTACGGCCTACGGGCTATGGCAAGGACATGGTTGACGTCGGATGGTGTACGTACTGTCGTGACGCTGATATTTTCCGTCTTGGAGACGTGACGGTGAGCTGGCAACGGTACACTGTGGACCGACCTCTCTGGTGCGGGCGGTTCCTTCCATTCGCCCTTGGCGTCGGTCGTCGGTGTGAGCAGGGCACGAGGAGCTCCCTACTTTTGCTGTTTCTGCTGCACAGCACAGTGGAACCGATGGCCGAAACAGAAAAAGCCCTTCCGGCAGGCGCCCTGCAGGAAACGCTCGCTTCCTTCCCCTGTTTATAAGCAACCACCGCCGCCGCCGTCCCACTCTGCTGTGCGTGCTCAGTGCTCCAGCCACAGACAGGCCCAGTGAGTCACCTTCGCGCCCATCTGGACATGTTCCACGGCCGCACGCACCAGTGGAGTGGACACGAACAAAACTTGCACGGAAACGCATGTGTTTGTCAATGGTTGTACAACCGCACGTCCCCCGGGAATTTAGATCGGGTTGTTGACACCTCACTCCGAATCGCACCAGCAATCCCTCCCTGTCGCCAAACAGTGCCAAATTGCAAGAATTTCATGAACTTCACGGCGACTTTGCATGGATTTCGTGCGAGAATTCCACGGGTGGTAAAACCGAAAAAGAATTTGTAGCTGAGCTCTGCTACAAGTACAACCACCGCCGTGGTGCGGTCCGGGTCCGGGTCCGGGGCCGGCCCGATCGATCCACGGGCCGGGCGCCGCGCCCACCCAAGGCCAAGAGGCCACCACACAAGCAGGACCGCCGGCCGCCTCCCTCCCTCCACAAAAACGCCCGTCGGCTTGCACTGCACCCCCCGCGACACTCGCCTCGCCGTTACTCCTCCCCGCCCCACCATCAATGCCCTCTTCCTCCACTTCTTCGCTCCCTCTCCCTCTCCTCCTCCTCTGCTCCGAACGCCGCCACCTCGCAGCTGGCTCGCTCTCGGCATTGCCGCCGAGCGCAGCCGCAGCAGCGGCGAGACGATGAGAATGAAGCCTCTGAACCTGCGGAGCAGCGGCAGCTTCAAGCGCCTGCTGCTGCTCTCCATCGGCCACCACCGGTCGCCGGCCACTAAACCGGACGCCGACGGCGGCAAGGAATCCGCGGAGGAGCCAGCGGAGCCGGAGTCGTCCCCGCAGCGCAGCAGCGGGCCGCCGGCGTGGCGCTGCTTCTCGTACGACGAGGTCCACCGCGCCACGGGCGGGTTCGACGAGCGCAACCTGGTCGGCCGCGGCGGGTCCTCGGAGGTGTACCGCGGCGAGCTCCCCGACGGGCGCGCCGTGGCCGTGAAGCGCCTGCTGGGCGCGTCGGCGTGCGAGCGCCGGGAGCGGGACTTTCTCGCGGAGCTGGGCACGGTGGGCCATGCGCGCCACCCCAACGTGTGCGCCCTCCTCGGCTGCTGCGTCGACCGCGACCTCTACCTCGTCTTCCACTTCTCCCGCCGCGGCTCCGTCGCCGCCAACCTCCACGGTAAGATCGTCGCTTGAATGCGCCGCGCGTGACGTTTCTTTTCTTTCTTTTCTTCCATGCATGATGAATGATGAATTGAATGATCGATGGGCGGCAGACGAGGCGTCGCCGGCGATGGGGTGGGCGGCGCGGCACGGCATTGCGGTGGGCACGGCGCGGGGGCTGGAGTACCTGCACAAGGGGTGCAGGAGGCGGATCATCCACCGGGACATCAAGGCGTCCAACGTCCTGCTCACCGACGACTTGCAGCCGCAGATCTCCGACTTCGGGCTCGCCAAGTGGCTGCCGTCGGAGTGGACGCACCGGGCCATCGCGCCCATCGAGGGCACCTTCGGCTGCCTGGCGCCAGAGTACTACACGCACGGCATCGTGGACGAGAAGACGGACGTGTTCGCGTTCGGCGTCTTCCTGCTCGAGCTCCTCACCGGCCGGAAGCCCGTGGACGGCACCACCCACCGGAGCCTCCTCAGCTGGGCCCGGCCGCTGCTGAGCGACGACGGCAAGACGGAGGCGCTGCTGGACCCCAGGCTCGCCGGCGACTACGACGTCGACCAGGCGCGCCGGGTGGCGTTCGTCGCGTCGCTCTGCGTCCGGGCGCCGGCGACGTGGCGCCCGATCATGACCGAGGTACTGCACTGCGCTCTCAGTCTTTTTCTTGTTAGCGTTTCCTTTCCAGGCGGGCGAGCTTAATTAGGGCCGGCGTTCGTGGCAGGACACCGGAAGCGCATGTCTCCATGCGTGTAGTCTAGCTAGCTGCTGACTGACCTACAGTCCTACGCTACAGTCCACTCTCCCTGTTGCTTAAGTAGTTTACCTGTAACAGTTGCGAGTGATGATAATGTAATGCGGTTGTGGTCCGTGGCGCCAGGTGCTGGAGCTGCTGGAAGGCGGCGAGATCCAGCAAGACCGGTGGGCGATGCCCGAGGCGGCGGCCAGCGACGAGGAGCAGCCATGGTGGTTGGAGTTCGACGACCTCGACGATGATGAAGAGGACGAGGACGAGGACGAGGAGTTCAGCACCCCGTCCCCCTCTTCCTCGTCAACCACGAGCAATTAGCCTATACGTCACGACGACCTGAAAAGAAACATTCTTACCCAAACAAAACAAAAAAAAAAAATTCTAGTTACATGTGACTGTGAATCTGTGATGTGGATTTTTGCTAGTTTGATTGATGTCCTAAGGGGAGACCGGGGCCCACTTGTAAATACAAAGGTTATCTATTCAAAATGTTTAGTGGGTGACGATGAAATACAAGTAGTTGTATTCTGTATATATAATACGTACGATACCCGCCTGTCTCAATCAATCGTGACAAGATACACGCTGTGTTGTGCATACACGTACGTACGCAACGCATCAAGAGTGCGTACTTGCCCTGCGCATAACACGGGCGATTTTGCGAGGATAATGATGCGGTGGTTTAGCCAGAGGCGATCGAACTGGGATTTCGTCGGCCGGCGAC
Organism: Eremochloa ophiuroides; assembly: GCA_038502445.1. NCBI lineage: Eukaryota > Viridiplantae > Streptophyta > Magnoliopsida > Poales > Poaceae > Eremochloa > Eremochloa ophiuroides. The sequence goes on from JAHLJS010000003.1 coordinate 101,689,263, forward strand.
AGGACACTAGCGCATCAAATCCGCGTGTGGTGTGGTGTGGTGCATGCCGCAGCTGCTGGCGACTTTGGCTGCTTGCAAGCAGCAGCATCAGTTGGGTTACAGTTGGGACGAAGGCGACCAAGCGTGACACTTATTTAGTGATGAGCAGTTGGGACTTGGGAGTTGGAAGGCTGCGCTAGCTAGCGTGACCCGTGTAGTTGGTTAGCATAGCATAGCTGCTGCCAAGTGGCCTCGACCGCTCTCGATCCATCTGGTCCTGGACTTCTGGTTGTGGCCGCTGTGGCGAGCGGCAGTTTGCGACAGGTCGAGCTAGCTGTGCCAGGTAAAGCAGGGCGACGTGTGCACGGCCACAGCCCCAGCTCCCCAGGAACCCTCATCTTTCCAAGGCCTCAATGCCATGGAAGTTGTTGGGCGTGTCTCGAGCTCGGCGAGCAGCTTCCTCTGGATAAGGAGCGGTTTATGTTTGGGAAATGTTGAGCAAACTGGGGGTACTGGCTTCAACTTCAATGGAGGCGAGCACATTGGTTTGCATGCTGCCTATAATAGCCGGCCAACGAGGGTAGCATTGGTTCTAGAATATATTTTTGTGCCGTGCGTGTTCTTCAAGTATAATCGTGTATTGTAGTGCGAGTACAGTAACATGAATAGTGGCGCGCGCCTGGCACTCGATCTCCAAGTCCTTTCGGGCTGGGGCGGATTGCTTCGCTTCGATGCTCTGCCAAATGATTTGGTCTGCCGCAGCACAGTAGCCCTCTGGCTTAAGTACAGTGGTTTCTAAAATCTGGAGTTCAGTTGGAGGATGTGAGACAAGAAAAGAATCGGCGACTATCGCAACCCGACGGTGATCAGATAAAGTTCGTGTCCCTTTTACGTGTCGCCAGCGTCCAGCAGGGAATAATATCTCCACGGTTGTTTGTGGTTTTAGTAGGCGGTTTAGGTACCCAAACCCCAAACGAGAGGCAACACATGGCCAATGCAGGTCCAGGCGTGCAGAGTCTGACCTAATCTGACCTATCGCGAAAGAAGCGAGAACACCTGTTTGTTTGTTCTTTACAAACGACAAGCGGGGGGGGTTCAGTGCTGGAGCACGGTCAAACCTGCCTTGTCCCTAGTATGCGCAACTGCATTTTACTAGTGGTTGGCAAAGTTCAAACCAAACTGGGATTGTTCCCAACGCCTAAACAACATGGAAGATTAGAAATGACGTGGCACAGGGAAATCACAAAGAAACGGCGTTTCCAATGAGCACAGAAAAATGGCATGGGGTCAAAGAAAACAAATCCATATTTTTAAATAACAACCTAAGGCATGACTTCATCTAAGAGTCGGCAAACTAGGCATCACTATCTCATTAACAAAATAAAGACGAACAATTCCCAGGATCATCACTCGCACAGCTGCACCAACTAAATGCTACTTAGATAAGTGCTGCCTGATGGTTAACTGCTGTTGACAGTCCACCGGACCAGCAGCTCAATGTTCCACAGCAAAGGAACGAAAGGTGTTGTTCAACAAAGGCTAATAACATGCTTTTCCCTTAAATGCAGCTTAAACTGTTTGGATTACAGCCTAATGAACCAGAAAGGAATTGTTCTGATTGGCCTAATTTCGATGTCGATGTCTCACAACGCAATAAACCAACCAAAAAAGAAGCAAATACAGTACAAAGCCATGTTAATATCAGCAAGCCCTTTTATTTATGGCATTCCTTTCCTGCTAGATACTTGTACTTGCCGGGTTCCAGAAGTCTATTCTAATGAACACTGATCACTAATGCTTATGCTGGTACATGGATGAATGTACAAATGTTTGAGTTAAATTTCAGTTTTCTTATAACAGAAACAGACTTTAATTGCATTAAGAGGCATTGGAACATGAACTAGTCGTCTATCTACATAAAACTTCCAGAAACGTATACAATAGGTTCATACTGATTGAAATTTCCTTAATGGTATGAACAGTAATTAGATGGCAGTCAAATTGCCATGGTTCAAGAAAATCAAAATGCAGGGTCAGCAGGGAGTCTGGAAAAAGATTCCCTCTTGTATTTGTGTATTTAACTACGAAAATGTCTTATTACACCTATATATAGTGGTTAAGCTAAGGAAACATATTTATGATCATACAGCCAAATAACATTGGATAATCAGAAGGAAATAACAAAACAATGACTGGGAGAAGAGGTCAGTATGGGCCTGATCCGGAAATATAATATCATATACAACTCTGAAAATTTTGAAAAAAAATGTTTCTTTACTGATGTGAGAGAGATACAGGAACAAACAACGGACATGGTATTAAACATCCCAAACATCAAAACTAGACCAGAATGTCAGGTACAGTATGCCTGATGCAGGACATGCCTTAAGACATCACCTACTACAAGAAATTGACTTATCTCTACACATGCTTCATATTCAATTCATGAAGAGCTATTATATGTGGATAACCTGTAGAGAGTTCCAACGCTAATGAATGTAGTACCAAACTGGTGTTAGTTAGATTGGGCAATTAATAATCTTTGACGTAGTAGCTTTAAGATAACATGTGTACAATTCTGATCGGTAGATGGATTCCAAAGAAGAAGAAAAAAACTTAGGTGAACATACTCAGGATTCAGGAAGCTATTGTGCACAATTATTGTTCTGAACAGATAGACTTATTTTGACAAAGGCGGCCTAAAGAAGATAACCTAAACTAGTCGAGAATATGTTT